>OY757930.1:87462911-87622911 GCA_963585895.1 Sepioteuthis lessoniana | reverse complement strand
TTTCCAAAGTATTTCCGTCACCGTGGGGAGTCATTTTCAGGGGAATGAATATTTGAATGAACAAACACAATGAAGAGACGTATGTATTTATATCAAGAGAAAGAGGAAGAATAAGTGGGAAGGGAACTTACGAAAGAACCACACACACACACACACACACACACACACACATATATATATATATATATATATATATATATATATATATATAATGAATGAAAAAATAACTTTTTTTATATCAGGAAAGTTTTCTAATATTCATCTTGTTATGTCAGTTTCATAACTAAAAGTTTCATGTATTTGAAAAAATAAAATCTTCAAATAAAGAATCTGTAATAGAAACTTCAGAGGAAACACACACACACACACACACACACACACACACAAACACACAAATACTAGTATATATGATTTCATTGTTCTTCCACAGTATAAGTTGTTGGTTAGTTTATGAATAACAAGAAAATGAAGTAGACATTTGGGAAAAAAATTTAATATAAGGAAAATGGCAAAACAGCAGGGTAAGAATGTTACCAAACGGTCTTTAGTGTTTTGGTCCAAAATTTTTGGTAAAATGAAAAGCTGAAATTGAAAAGAAGACGAAACAAACTAAAAATATAAACAAACTTCTTTTCTCTTTTTTTTTTTTATCCGCATGACCTTCGTAATATAATTATCTATTCATTATATTCTCTTTCAAATGACAGTAAAGAAAATTCGATTATTTATTTATTTATTTATTTATTTTGCTTCTTAGAAGTTATTTCTCCCCTCCTTGAAAACGTCGTCTAATATCGTTAGTCTTTGCCTAAACTAATTTGATATTATGCAAGGTTTTGCATTCCGTTAAATAACTTCATGGCAAACGAAACACAAGTAAAGAATGTCAGTCTTGATGACAAGAAGGAATGAACAAATCGTGTGAAATAACACAGCTTTAAAAAGATGACATACAAGGACATATATATATATATATATATATATATATATATATATATATATATATATATATATATCGATGTGATCTTGATGTACGAGTTATCGTGGAAGAAAATGAACACGCTAATTGGAGTTCGAATCTTCGACAAGTCAATTTGCATTTCACATGAGGTTTATACCCTTGAGAAAGGTATGACTCAAACTCTTATCCCCTTGGCTATCTTTAAATAGTAGGGCAGAGGGGACTCTTTAGCCATGGTATGGCAACAGATCTAAGAGAAAGAAAACTCTTAATTCAAACCAGTTAAAGTACACTTATAAGCAACATGTTGATGGTTCAATCCTCAGTACCGGTAAAATTATCAAGGAATACTTACAATAGCTAAACATTTGTTAACGGACTCGAAATAATTTGTCCCCGAGGATTAAATAAAGGGTTCGATTGGAATTTCAGTGAAGGCTCCCAAGTTCAACAAGAAGGGTGCATCGACCGAAACGTTATGAATCTAACAATAAAGATGAAGATAATAGTCCAAATACTCTAAATCATAAATCTTGTTCTTACCGGCTGTTGTAATCAATCTTTGTTTGCAAGTCCTTTTCCTCTTTTACTTTCCTTTAGATTTATTCTGTGGTCTGTCAAGACAGCAAAGTCGACAATTTTGCAAATTTTCTTTTTTTTTTTGTTGTTGATTATTATAAGGCCTGGTCTTCTGGCCGGGATTAGGTGATCCGTTTGTATGTTAAAGTCCCATAGGAGTTTATGCAAGTCATTTTCAAGGACAGGTGCTGGGTTGAGCATATACCATTTGTTTGTATGGTCGAATTGAAATTTCCTGCACGTTTCCCAGTGGATCACCTTGCCGACCCAGTCAGATCTCGCCTTATACTCCTTCTGTTCTAATTTGCTTATTATGTGATTGGTCGTTTCGTCTCTGTCACCGCATAGCCAACATTTACTGTTTTGTTGCGTCTTATCTATTCTCGCTTTGATATGATTGGTTCTTATGGCGTTGTCCTGCGCTACTATTAGGAGGGATTCCGTTTCTCTTTTAAGGTTTCCTCTTCTTAGCCAGATCCAGGTTTTCTCGTGTGAGATGTTATTTATTAGTCGTTTAAAGCGACCATAGAGTTGTTTTCCCTCCCATTTTTGTTTCCTAGTTGTTGTCATTCTATCGTCTATCTTGTTGTCTGTATCGTTTCTGGTGGTTGTAATTAGTCCTCGTTCGTGTTTTTCTATGTAGTCTTCGAGCCGTTGTATCGATGCGTCAACGCTGTCTTCGATGCTGGCAAGTCCTCTTCCTCCCTCTTTTCTAGATGCATATAGTCTGTCAACGTCGTCTCTGGGGTGTAGTACCTTATGCATGGTCATTAGTTTTCTTGTCCTTTGGTCCATTTGTTTAAGTTCGTCTCTGGTCCACTTGAGAAAGGGTCCCGAATATCTGACTAGTGGCACAGCCCAAGTATTTATTCCTTCGATGAGGTTTCTGCTGGAGAGTTTTGTCTCGAGTAGTTTTCTCATTCTCCTGAGATATTCTTTTCGGATTGGGTCTTTCATTTGCACTTGTTTGATGGTGTCAGCCTCCAAGATACCCTAGTATTTATATGTTTCATTTTCTTCGAGTGTTCTATTTTTGATGGGATTTGGTAGTTCGATTCCGTCAGTCATATATCGTTTGCCACTTTTCATGACGAGCATGGCACATTTTTCTATGCCAAATTCCATTCCTATGTCCTGACTGTATATTCTAACTGCGTGTACGAGCGTTTCCAGTTCTTTTTCATTTTTTGCAAATAATTTAATGTCATCCATATACATTGTTGGTTGATCTTCTCTTGCGATCTGCTAAGTTTGTATCCGGCTGCGCATTTTCTGAGTATGTGGTTCAATGGCATCATGGCTATTATGAATAGAAACAGTGATAGTGCATCTCCATGGGAAATCCCTCCTTGGATCTTTGTTTCAGCTATGCTTCTTCCTCCTGCTGTCAGCTCCACTCTCCAGGTTTTCATGGTCTGTTCGATGAAGTTTATGACTTCATGTGATATTTTGTACATTTTGAGACAGTGTATTATCCAGCTTTGTGGGACCATATCATATGCCTTTTTGTAGTCAATCCAGGCCATAGCCAGATTTTTCCGTCTTGTCTTGCTCTCATTTAGGATGTGTTGATCTATGTGGAGTAATTTTGCTGTGCCTCCGGATCCTTTGCAGTATCCTTTCTGTTCGTCAAGGAACAATCCGCGGCTTGTTAGCGAGTGGTAGATCTTTTCCCTTATTTGTGCTGATAGTATTTTCTAAATCATTGGTAGGCAGGTTATGGGTCTGTAATTGTTTGAAGCTGTTCCTTTGCTAGGATCCTTTTGGATTTATGTAGTCTTTCCTTTGGTCATCCATTCAGGTATTTGCGCGCCTTGTAAGCATCTGTTCATTTCTAGTGCTTGTCTGCCGTGAATGGAGGTGAAATTCTTGAACCAGAAGCCATGTATTCCATCATGGCCAAGCTCTTTCCAGTTTGATATTCTTTTTAGTGTTTTTTTGAGTAAGTCGATGTGTATGTCCATATTGTTTATCCATTCAGTATTTTCGTTATGTTTCTTTGGTTGCCATATTTTAGTCCAAAATCGTTCGGTTTCTTTTATATCCGGTTGTTGGTATGTTTTCGTGTCACTCCCTACCAGTTGTTGATAGAATTTTCTTTCGTTGTTTTGGAATGTCCTATTTTGTCTGAATTGTTTTACCCTTTGTCGATATCTCTTTAATCTTCCTTCTTTGGTCAGTACTTTCTGGTTTATTTCCTCAAGTTGTCCTGTTATTCCTCCCCATGTTGCTTGTTCCTTCTTCCTGCTTATTTCAGCGCCTCTCTTTCTTATCATTCAGGCTTGTTTTCGTAGGGGTTTTTTTTGCGTTTTCAGTCGAATTTCCCATCCTGATTTTGATTGTTTCTTCGTACTTTTTGACGGGATCCCAATTTTCTCACAAACTAATTTTGCTCCCGCATAGATTAGTTCATTTAACTCGGTTATATCATTCGTCGGTATGTAAGGTAGTATGTGATTTATTTTATTCGTTTCTATCTTAAGTGTTTTCCATTCCATGTTTCTTAATGAACGTAGAATAGTCTTTTCACTACTCATGATTCTCTTTACATTTTCTAGAGTTACCTTTTGTTCTTGTGATAGTGTTTCTTCCTGGTTGTTTGGTGGTGTATCGTTTGGGAGTGTGGTGTTTTCATTTGCCGAGGTTTGCGGTTCTTTTTCGTTGGATTGTTTTTGTTTGACACCATTTGATGTGTCTGGTACTGTGTTATAGTTTTGTTTCAGTGTTTTTTGGATTTCTAGTAATTCAAAGTCAGAAAACCAACCCTTCTAAGTTATTGTCCTAACTTGATCGGCTAGCCTTTGGCTAGTTGTCTGAAATGTCGAACGTTCTTGCCAGATCTCTATCATTCTTTTCCTGTATCCTCTTTGTGAAGGGTTGCTCCTGAAATAGCCTTCGAGCGCAAGTTGGTTCTCTTCCCTAGTCCATGTTCTGCGTTTAGGTCTCTGTTCGTTGTGGTTTGTTATGTTGTCGTTTGTGTACCTGAAAGAAGAGCAGCCAACATTCGTAGGATGACGATCGGGTCTCCCATGTTAGCTATCAGGAGAGCGCCTGCCGATCATGACATCCAGGGCTGTTGCCTAGGTCCCTCGTTGTGTAATATTGTGATTTGTCATTTTTATCATGGGTGATATAATGTGGCTATACCATGCCCAGGGGTTGTTTATGATCTGCGCACCTAACACAGATGTGACCAAGAACAGCTATGATGGCTGTACGTAAAATGCGGGCCACGCACACGCGAAAAAAACAACAACCCACAAACCATTCCCGTTAAGTTTTAACTTAGTCAAATTCCAAGACTATCATATCGTTAAGAGTTTTCTCTCCGCTTCTGTTTTTGTTCCTACCTTACATGTGTAGGTTTTCAAACCAGTGTCCTGAAATTTGACACTATCACGTGTTATGGTTCTATATTTATACTAAAATAAAATTTCGTCGTCTAACAGTGCAGCTTTTCCTGAAAATTATTCTCAGATTACTAGTAAATTGATTCTTCATTTAAAGCAAATAATATACAGCAAAGATTTAATACAGAACTAATAAATCAAATATATTATTATTATTATTATTATTATAACTCATTAGATTTTTTCACATCAGCGTAAGGTCGAGGTACTTATCTCTCTTTTCAAATTCTTTCAGTCTTATTCTGTGATCAGCTGGAACAGCAAAGTCGACAATTTTGCAGATTTTCTTTTCTTTTTTTTTTTTTTTTTTGTTGATTATTATAAGGTCTGGTCTTCTGGCCGAGATTAGGTGATCAGTTTGTATATCAAAGTCCCATATGTCATTTTCTAGGACACGTGTTGGGTTGTGCATATACCATTTGTTGGCATGGTCAAATTTAAATTTCTTGCACGTTTCCCAGTGGATCACCTTGTTACTGTTTATCTGTCCTATTCTTGATCATGCCCAGTGCTCCCACTATTACTGATACTGCGATAGCTTCAAGGTAACACATTTCTATTATACTATTTTGTTATATATATGTAGAGATAATCTGTTTGTATCTCAAAATCCCAGAATATTATTTTAATCTTTTGAAATATTTCCTAACCATATTATTATTATTATTATTAGGAGTTTTTAGATCAAGGTTTTCCGGTGGTCTTTCTCAGAAGTCTGAATAACAGTAAGTCTCTTCTGATTTCCAGGACTCTCCTCAGTGTTTTAATCTATCTCAGCAATAATGTAGTCTAAATGGTTTCTATTCTCCCAGTGATTTTTAGTTTTTCCTGTCTCTTCAGTAGGCTCTTGAGGACCATAATTACAAAAAGTGACAAAGGTCCTTAACCATAAAAAAGTACAAAAACTGTTCCACAGAACAAGTGGTGCTGATAGCAGCGATTAAAAACTTACAATTCTCTGGTGTGGGAAAAAGTTTCACATAGGATAATTTGAGACGAAAAAGAGGAGTCCTCTCTGAATGGTGTCTGTTACCAAAAAGAGAGAGAGAGAGAACTCTCTTCTCGAAATGTCACATGACCAACGGTCACGTGATTTTCGGAAGCTTCGCCTAAAAAGGGAGACGACTATGTTTAGTTTCCCAAAAGGATCAACGATGTTAAAGCAAAAATAAATAAGACGCAACAAAATAGCAAGTGTAGATTACGTGGGGATAAGAATCGGAACAATTCTTATTCTTAATATTATTAATATTGTCATCCTTATTATTTTAAATTTAGTTTTCAGTTTTATTTTCCGTTTCTTAGAATCCTTCACTGAGTCTTTAGCCAAGACCTAGCTTGAGGGAAGGAAGTGATTATATGTATTCTATGTATTCATAATTTTATGCTGCCTTTTTAGAGTGATATTTTTCTCGCACATTGATAGTAATCTCCAAGTGTTGTGGTCTTCAGATAAGACCGGTGGAAGAACAACTCAAACAACGGGTGATAAGTGAACGTTATTGTATTAGCAGAAAAAAGGAAGTCATACAAAAGAAGTACTAACCGTTCTCGGCTCGCAGTCTGTCTGTCAAATGTCTCGTAAGAAACGAGAAGTTGTCTTCCCCGAGCGAGAATATGTCTAAGTTGGACGAGTCCATCTTTGGGGTATGGTCAGATAGGTCCCCATAACACCAGGTGAGATTAGCAGTTACTCAAAATCCATTTTTTGTATTTCATATTAGCTTGAACTGCCAGTCATCTTGTTACTGTTTATCTGTCCTATTCTTGATCATGCCCAGTGCTCCCACAATTACTGACACGGCGTTAGTTTCAAGGTACCACATTTTTTTAAATTTCTATTCAATTATTTTATTATATTTAATTTTATTTCTTTTATATTATTGTTATATTCTTTGACTGATATCCGTTGGCATTGACATATCAATTCCAATCTTGTTTTTCTTTTATATTCCGTAGCCACTATATCTGGTATATATATTTTTATTTTTCTATCAATTGGGGTAGTAATGCCCCTTTTGCTTTTATTATTAATTCAGGTTGACGTTTATATAATCTTTTCAATCCAAACCGATAAAATGAAACGCAGTTTCTTCCAGGCAGCGGTCACATCGATACTGCTATATGGATGCACTACATGGACTCTAACAAAACGGCTGGAGAAGAAGCTAGACGGCAATTACACAAGAATGCTGCGTGCAATCTTGAACAAGTCCTCGCGGCAATACCCCATAAGACACCAACTATACGGCCACCTGCTTCCTATCACGAAAACTATTCAAGTTAGACGAGCCAGACATGCAGGACACTGCTGGAGAAGCAGAGACGAACTCATAAGTGATGTGCTCTTATGGACCCCCGCACATGGCCGTGCAAAAGCAGACGACCAATACGAACATACATTCAGCAGCTATGTGAGGATACGGAATGTTATCCTGAAGACCTGCCTGGGGCGATGAACGATAGGGAGGAGTGGCGAGAGAGGGTCAGGGATATCCGTGCTACCAGCGCGACATGATGATGATGATATACTTTCTACTGAATCTAATATCCAATCTAAAAATGTTTTTCTTTAAATTCTGTATTGGTGTTAGGATTGGGCAACCGGACATTAAGTGGTCAACTGATTCTGTTTTTTTGTTCGTACAATCAACATATATATATAAACAGGATTTGGCATTAAGTTACCAACAAGGGTTGATAAAACAAAACCAACCAACCAACTGATTGACCGAGTGGGGAGTGGTTAATTTGTTGGACATCGACATCATAGTACGTAATTTCCAACTCCAGTCTCAATATTACGTTGTTCTTCGGACTAATGCTCTTGGGAACTGTGTGAACTTCTTTACTCCTTCCTGCTATTGTTTAACTGGTACCATCACTTTTCTTCTATAAAGATGGCTTTGCTATTTAATAATCCTCGATTGTTGCCATTAAACAAAAAAGAACGCATACTGAGCGCTAACCAAAGTATTACAATATACAATATTACCCATTTTTTCATAGAAAATTAATTTTAGACAAAAACAAAGCTACAGAGATTTTATTATTTCTAATGGAACATAATACAAATACAATGGATATCATTAAGTATTATTTAACATACTCGATAGCATTGAAATTCTATAATAAAGCATGAATATGTAACAGTACAAACATTTGTAAAGATAACTAGTAGTAGTAGTAGTAGTCATCAAGTGGATTTTGGCGTTCTGGCAGATCACAGAGAGAAAATAAAAGAAAACAAAAAGAACGGCAAATACTTGGACCTTGCCAGAGAACTAAAAAAAAAAGTTGTTTGTACAGTCGAAGTGCCCCTCTAAGGCTTGATACCGAGATTGGAGGACTTGGTCATCAGAGGAAGAATCGAGACCATCCAGCCTTTAAGACTAAGAAGAAACTAGAATACCTTACAAGCTTTATTGTAACCTAGGTTCCAGTGAAAGACCACCAGCTAATGTTAATGTAAAAAACTCGCTAAGTGTGAGGGCCTTGAAGATTTAGAAGTTGGCGGCCGAGTTGAGACCATCCAAACAACAACATTATTGAAAACGGCCAGAATACTAAGAAGAGTCCGGGAGACTTGAGGAGACATGCTGGCAATCAATCTACAGTGAAACGCCATCAGCTTACGCTGATGTGAAAAACTCTAATAATGATAGTCTATATGTATCTAGAAAAAGGGAGGAAGAGGACTTGCCAGCATCGAAGACAGCGTTGACGCATCGATACAACGGCTCGAAGACTACATAGAAAAACACGAACGAGGACTAATTACAGCCATCAGAAACGATACGGACAACACGATAGACGATAGAATGACAACAACTAGGAAACAAAAATGGGAGGAAAAACAACTCTATGGCCGCTATAAACGTCTAATAAACAACATTTCACACTAGAAAACCTGGACCTGGCTAAAAAAAGGAAACTTTAAGAGAGAAATATAATCTCTCCCAATAGCAACACAGGACAACGCCATAAGAACCAATCATATCAAAGCGAGGATAGATAAGATACAACAAAACAGTAAATGTAGATTAGGCAGTGACAGAAACGAAACGATCAATCACATAATAAGCGAATGCAGCAAATTAGAGCAGAAGGAGTATAAAGCGAGATACGACTGGGCTGGCAAGGTGATCCACTAGGAAATGTGCAAGAAATTTCAATTTGACCATTCTAACAAATGGTATATGTACAACCCAGCACCTGTCCTAGAAAATGACACACAAACTCCTATGGGACTTTAACATACAAACGGATCACCAAATCCCGACCAGAAGACCTGACCTTGTAATAATCAACAACAAAAAAAAAAAAGAATTTGCAAAATTGTCGACTTTGCTGTTCCGGTGGACCACAGAATAAATCTGAAGGAATGTGCAACGAAGGATAAGTACCTCGACCTTGCTAGAGAATTGAAAAAGCTGTGGAACATGAAAGTGACGGTTGTACCAATTGTGATTGGTGCTTTTGGCACAATAACTAAAAGATTATTGAAAGGCCTGGAAGACTTGGAACCTGGCGGACGGGTCGTGACTATCCAAATGACAGCATTGCTGAGAACGGCCAGAATCCTGAGACGAGTCCTGGAGACTTGAGGAGACTTGCTGTCACTCAAACTCGAGTTAAAAACCATCAGCTAACACTGATGTGAAAAACTCTAAAGGAATAATAATAATAATAATAATAATAATAATAATAATAATAATAATAATAATAATAATAAAGAAACTGAATCTATTTTAAGAGCAGGACAAAACAATGCTATAAGGACAATAAGAATTTCAGATGTGTGGTATTCATTGACACGACCACCAGCTTTTTCTTATAATGCATTAGGCTTTCTAAATGACAACCTAATACAGAATATTTCGGTAACAAAAAACAAAGTCCACTTTGACTACAATGACATACATTTTATACACATATATAGCAGATATAATTACAAAGCATTACAAAGGTCCCAAATCATAACAAAAACAAAAGCTGTTCCACTGAATAAGTAGTGGTGATAGCAACTATTAAAAACTTTTATTTTTTCTGGGTTAAGGAGAAAGGTTCACACAGGATAATTTTCACGGACGTGCGGCTCGAAAAAACGGAGACAGAAGAGAGGGGTCCTATCCGACTGTTATCTGTAACCAAAAAGAGAAAGAGTGAACTCGCTTCTCGAAATGTCACATGACCAACGGTTACGTGATAGTCGGTTGCTCCACCCAAAAAGAGGGACCACTATGTTTAGTTCCCCAAAAGGAACAGCGATATTAAAGCAAAAATAGATAGGACGCAACAAAATAGCAAGTGTAGATTATGAGGTGATAGAAACGGAACTATTGATCATCGCAGAAAACTAACTCAAAAAGAGTACAAGAGTAGACATGACAGGGTAGGAAAGTGATCCATTGGAAATTGTGCAAGAAATTTAAATTTGACCACACTACCAAATGGTATATTCATAAACCAGAATCCATCCTGGAGAATGAAATGCGTTAAAATTCACTGGAATTTTCTAATACAAACTGATCATCTAATCCCGGACAGAAGACCAAACCAAGTGATAATTTACCAAAAAAAGATAACCGGTTGAATAGCGGACTTTTACGTCCCGGCAGACAACAGAGTGATAATCAAAGAAAACGAAAAGAGTGACAAGTACTTATATCTTGCCTGAGAACCAAAAACCTATGGAACATGAAAGTGACGGTAATACCAGTTATAACTGGTGGGCTCGGAACGATCCCCAGAGGGATCCGGAAGAGTTGGAAATCAGAAGACGAACCGAAACCATCCAAACTATAGCATTGCTAAGATAGGCCAGAATACTGAGAGGAGTCCTGGAAACTTGAGGAGACTTGCTGGCACAGACCACAGTAAAAGACCATCAGCTAACGCAGGTGTAAACAAAAACTTGCAAGGCGTAATCCCGGCTAACCACAGAATAAAACTGAAAGAATGTGAAAAGAAGGATAAGAATGTGAAAAGAAGGATAAGGATAAGGACCTTGCTAGGGAATTGAAAAAACTATGGAACATGAAGGTGAGAATTATACCAATTGTAATTGGTGCGTTTTGTACAGTAATTAAAGGATTATTAAAGGGACTGAGAACTTGGAAGTTGGCGGACGAGTGGAGACCATCCAAACTTCAGCATTATTGAGAACGGCCAAAATATTGAGAAGAGTCCTGGAGACTTGAGGAGACTCAAACTCCAGTGGAGGACCATCAGCTAAAGCTGATGTGAAAAACTCTAAAGGAGTAAATAATAATAAAAAATTTCTTGGTGGATTGTCTTAACGTCTGGATAAATGACAACGATTACCAAAAATAACCAAATATGGTACGATGAGGAAAGCCACCCCGATCTAGTAGGAACTATCTCAAGCAAAATTGACTCTTGGGGATTATGAGGTCATAGAGGTCATCAGATGGTAAAATAAGCTATTTTTAGCCTAATGGAAAGAGATAGTTTGATATGAACGGATATAAGGGCATGAAGATTGGTGTACTGGTACTGTCCTGTGTTTCACCTAAAATTCCTTTTCAAAAATAGAAATGTACTGTCTCATTACTCAGCTGTTTTCGCGTTTTCATAGGATTTTTAAGAATGAATTAAAAACACTTAAAATTTCAGTTTTAAAAACTGTTTTCTTTTCTCGCTTATATATATATAAATATATAGGTATCACTTTTCAAATAATCAATGTATCACTTAATCAAACTATATATATATATATATATATATATATATAGAGAGAGAGAGAGAGAGAGAGAGTCTGTATTTTAACAACAAATTTTGTTGCTGGCATAGTTTGTTAAAGATAATGGAGTTATTTGTGAGCCTTTTCTTGCTTGCGAGTGAGAGATGCCAAATGATGTTGAAGGGTGTTTAATGTTTGTCCAAAATGTTACGACCCAACTAAAAATAACTGAATCCTTGTAGCTTTGGTTTAGAAGAAAATATATGTGTGTGTTCCTGTGTGCGTGTGTTTATGTGTATGTTTGTTGATAGATAGATAGATAGATATCAGCCTGTCTATCATTCTGTCAATCAATTCATCTGAATTTCTATCTCCGTTTCTCTCTCATTCTTTAAATATATATACATAGTTTTGTATATATATATATATATATATATATATTTGAAAAGATAAAGTTATAGTGAATCTGACAGTACGATATCATATATATATATATATATATAGAGAGAGAGAAGTTATATATATATATATATATATATATAGAGAGAGAGAGAGAGAGAAGTTATATATATATATATATATAGAGAGAGAGAGAGAGAGAGAAAGTTCTGTTGAATACCACGGACTGCCTCTTTTTTATGACTATCAAGTGAAGACGTTCAAGTTTTCATACTATTCTTCATATTTCCGGGTTGAGATAGAGGAGAAAAGTCCCATATCAGCCCAAGCGCTTTTGACCATTTCACTGGTCATCTTCAGGGGTAGTTAAAAGAGTCCTGTTGTAAAGTTCAGCACCCAACTCAACGTTAATAAAAAAATTCCTTTCCTAGACGTCCTCACCGATTCCAGCAACAACGAGAAATTCATTACATCCCTATACGAAAAAATCAACCCGTCACAACTCCACTTTACTTAACTTCTATAGCGAATGCCCCCAAAATATAAAATAGCCCTTATAAAAAAAACTTACTCCACAGAGTTTATTACATATCCTCCTCCAAGACAATATTTTACTAAGAATGAAAGAACATAAAACAAACATTAATCAATACTAACTTCACTAATTAACTAATCAATCAACAAATAAAACAATATTTCCATAACATTCACAAAAATAATAATAACAATAATAACAATACTAACAGAATAAACCTCTACAACAAGAATCAAATGTTTTAAAACTATTAAGTAGACGAACAAGTCATAACCAACATTATACATAGACATATTAAACCCACCGAACCTCAAAAACAAATAAAACTCATTATCAACAATACTAAATTTAAAACATCTAAACTTATTGTTAAGAATAACAAACTCCCCTAAACCCTCCCTACCCAAACTAATTTTGTAAATAAATCTACATGTCCATTTCGAGAATGTTTCTTGAAAAATAACATAACACCTAATGTCTACATTGGCCATACAACAACAAGGCTCTCTCTTTGCCTTACCTACCACCATTCCGGCATAAGTGCCATAAAACAGCATATAATGACAAAGCATAATAAAGACACTGACAAATTCAAATTCTCAGACAATAGAAAAATTCTAATTAACAATACAAAAACCATATATAAAAAATAACAATAAAAACTGTTAACAAATCCTCGAAGCAATAATTATAAAAATAAAAAAACTCACAATAAATAAAATAGCGTTCACCACAAGTATAAACATACTAAACATTTTCAACAACTAACCACCCATCCTAACAGAATTAATCAACCCCCATCCATAATTTATTATTTAAGAAATAAAATAACTCTCCAAATAAATATAGAACTCACAATTTTCCAAACAACAAACAATTTAACACTACCTCCGAAGATGACCAGCGAAATGGTCGAAAGCGCTTGGGCTAATATAGGGGGTTTTCTCCATCATCTTGACCCGGAAATACGAAGAATAGTAAGAAGATTTGAACGTCTTCACTTGAAGATCATAAAAAAGATGCAGTCCGTGGTATTTAACTGAACTAGTCTAGATAACAATTTGCTGCCTATATATATATATATATATATATATATATATATATATATATATATATATATGAAGAGAGTTAGGGAAAAACGTAACAGACAGACAACAGTTGATGAAAATAAATTGGAATAGTTGTCTGCCTCCAGACAGATGTAATACAATTTTACCAAATTTTCTTTGTCTTTCAAATATCTAAGAAACGCCATATTTAACATAACGTAAATTTTTTTGAAACATCTTTTTAATGAAATTTTTTACCTTAATTTTGCTTTGTCGCATTATATATATATATATATATATATATATATATATATATATATGTTCTTTCTTCGTTTATTCCTATGACGGAAGCATTTATTTGCCTTTCTTCATTTCTCTTGAAGCCAGACTTCCAAACGAAATAATTTAATTGCTCATGTTTTTTTGAAAATTGTCACCAAATTTAATATACTCTACTACCATTGAAAACTCGTACAAGTCTTAGAGAATCAGTACTGTCAAAGAAACAAACAAAAAATCAATAAATGTTTTTTCTTTGTTGTTATATTGACTATTGTTCGAAATTTACGAGGGATGACCGAGATTTTTCTGCGTCTGGCGAATGGGACTAATTCTCAATTAGTCACGTGGTCTAGTGAACACACACACATACTTATACATATATATATATATACGCGCATGAAATTGAAGATTTAAATTTTAAACACTGATGAGTAACTTATATAATAAAGAGATGAGGCCTAACATTCAGACTGCTGTTACAACAGCCCATGATTTAGCAGATGCTACTATTTAAAAAGCAATCTGGATGTTAATCATAAGTACTTTATCAAAAATGGTTCAATGTTTCTCCTTTTGAGCTTTCAGTGTCAATATCAAAGAAAAAAGTTTCACTATCTGCTGAATCAACAATAAATTTTGGGGGTTTTGTTTTGTTTTATGGCATATCAACCATTATAGGTTATTTAATACCAAATCCTCTTTATACACATATATTTAATATCTATGATTTGTAAATATATTTTGCTGATCACTTTTGTAATCGAGCATAAACTCATTTTTTACACAAAGTTAGATGGTTTCAAGTATTGCTATGTATCACTAACAATTCAATTACACATAAGTAATTTATTTAAACACAGTTAAATGATCAAGCAGTTCTATTTCAAATGATTTTTCAAGTCATTTCTTTGCACTCAGTTTAAATGTCAGTTCTATTTGACCCATAGATAGGACCCTATCAGGTGTAACCACTCTGGGTCCGAGTTGACCAGGGAGCAATGACAATGAAGGGGTACTCTGCATTCCCCAAAACTCCAGCATTACTGAAGCCTGACTCATTGCTTAATGTTATATCCGGGACACTCGTTGGATCGGAGTTTTACCCCTCTGCAGAGATGCTGTTGTGTATTCTACTGCCCCAGCCTACTGGGCTTATTACTTTAGGACTTTGTAGAGCACTATTACAGCTGAAACTGTTTCTTTGGGTAAACCATAAAACAGAAATATTGGGAATTAAATGGAAAAGGTGAAGGAAGTAATCTGTCCAACGGTTTCCAAAAATTTAAAACAGAAACCTTTCTTAAGGTCCATCGAAAAGGAAAATAATGTTCGAGTTTATGTAATATACTGGCTTAGCTGGTGAAAGAGTGCCGTGGAGGAACTTAGCGGATTCAATGCGGTCGCAAGATAACATCAACAAAGTGGTTACACAGGAAAGAGAAAAATAAAGGGGGATGGCGAAGAATGTAATTTATTGTCGATGGATAGAGTGATAGATATTTCCATTCGCAGTAAGATCAACAAATTACCGGAAAAAAACAAACGGAAGTATGTAAGTTCCGATAACCAGCCATAAACTGAAAATACGTGGGCAAAGAGGCGTGTTCATATTTCCGCGTGGGAGTTGAAAGACAATATAAGCTCTGTAATTTTGGACTGAGGCAGAGACCCGCTGGTCACTCAAGCAAACCTTCAGCTCCCCCGTGTGTGTTCTCTGGCCGTCGCTCTAATACACACAATGGATTCCAGCCACAGAAGAAAGATATGTGTGAACTCTCTCTGAATGTATTGCTACTTCATACAAACGTCGCTGTCGAAGAATGAAAATATAAATTATATTTTTATCATATTTACCCAACCCCTCCGCTCGGGCAGGATATGACACAAGGTCAATTTTTTTAAGCGGAGTTTAACAGGTTTGAATTCAGAGTTTTCCTTCTCCTAGACTAGTTGCCTCGCCAAGGCTGAAGAACTCAGTCTGTCCTACTATTTACCCATAGCTGGAGGGAGAATAACTGGATTCATACCTTTCCTAAGGGTGTTAGTGCTATGTGAAATGCAATCAGTCCAGGATTTGAACTCGTGTCGCCGTATCCAATTCCCGCGATGATAACCATTACACCACGGGCACCTCCTAAATTATATTTTTATATATCTTAGTGGTCTTCGTTATTTGTCCAGCGATTTGAATATACGACATTTTGTATTAACTTTTATTCCTGAATTAATGAATTGAAACAAGTGCTTTAATCAGTCCAAATCTGATCCCTGAAGATCGATGCATTTCTGCCATCGATTAACAAGGTTTTTTTATGCTTGTACGATAAAACTTGAAAGGTTTTGATGTCAAGAAATCTTTAAATTTTACTTTTCATTTAGAATAGAATGTTTTTTTTAAGATTGAAAGTGTCCAGAAGCCTTTAAAAATAATGAGTGATGTATCAGGAGAATATAGTGAATGTGGCAAAGTCTCATATCCCAACTTAGTGAGCTTCTGTTGTATCTTCCAGGCAATATGTAGCAGAGCATTGTCATGAAGCAAAATTGGACAGTGCCGATTGAATTCTGCTTCACTGAACATGCACTTCATCTACTTTCTGGCAGTAAACTTCCGTAGTGATGCTTTGTTTATATTCCCAAAAGCAGTAATGAAAAACGCCAATGGCAGACCAAAAGACAGTCATCATTATCTTTTGTTTGTGCAATTTCGATTTTCTAAAATCTCTGAGTTCTTCGTCATTAAGACAATCGTTTACAATTACCAAAATGAATCTGTTTTTCGTCACTTTTACTGCGTTCTTGTAGAATTCATTTATCGAATTTCTTCACGTGACCAATTTTCTAGAGATGATTTAATATTGTTGCAATGCAGACATCTATTGCCTGAGATATTTCTCTGTCACTTTGACATGGTTTTTGGCCAACATGTGCTTTTAGGCGTTGGTCATTAGCTACAGATAAATGTCCTCTATCCGAATGATCTTCAAATTCGTATCCTCATTGTGGAAACCAGTGCCGTATTCATCGTTCGCAGGTAGATCTTTCATCCCAATCTTTATTGATACTGACTGCTGGATGAGAGGCATTATGACCGAACTTGAACTCAGGCAAAAAAAAAATGTTAAACCATCACTTATTTTTCTGATTTGGAGCATATAACCTTCAAATTCGAATTTTGAAAGAAGTGATAGAATATTAACAAAAAGGTCCCTTTTTCATTAAGTATATAAATAGTATTACAGACAATATTATCCAAAAAGCTAATAACAATAAATGACAAAAACAATAAATGTAAAGAAATATTAAATAGTGACGCATTTTGTTTATAGATGCAGTAAACTTTCGCAAAATTACGATTGAGTGGTGACAGAAATTCTTTGAGAATTGTGCAAATGAATCATATTTGATCATATAAGCAAACAGTATCAGCACAAACATTCTTCTATAAGTTCCACATAGTTTGCTCCACTCAGCCACCAAACATTTGATGACATAACCCTATTCAAGTCTGGAGCGCTCAGTTTTATTTGGCACCATTTTGAATAGCTTCAAAAGAAATATTTTTGCAAGATTAAAATAAATTTATATATATTTATATATATACTCACACACAGGGTGCAGATGGTATTTTAGATTAATACGGTTTTCTTTTAACTTTAACAGCTTTTTTTTCTAAAATTAATAATGACAGAACCTATGCTAATAAATGAAATGAAAAGGCATGCTGTGATTGTTGCATGAGAGGCTGATCATGGGGATTTAGAAATTGAACGTTTTCTTATAGTTACAAGATTGTTTGTCCACAATATACGTAAAGAGCTGGGGAAAAAAACGATAGTCTGTATCAAAGCAAGAAAAACATTCCACACGTTTCTATTCAATGAGAACACCCGAATTTATACATAAAGTTAAGCAGATAATTGATGAAAACCAAGGTCAATCAATGAGGTCAATTGCAAGAAAAGTTGCATGTATCTAAAAAGGTCAGAAGGAGTGTTTATGAAGATATTAGATACAAATCCTACGTGATGAAGAGAGGTCAATTTATTTCTGAAAAATCAAAAGAAAACCGCTTAAACAGATCCAAAAGACTTTTAAACAAACTCAAAAATTCTACAGAAGCAAGAATGGATGGCTGATAATCTGTACGGCCACATCACCCCTATAATTAGGTCTCCTATATCTGTAGATCTCAATCCACTGGACTATTATGTGTGGTGCATTGTTGCGAAGGAAGCTGATGAACATTCCCATAACATCAAAGACTCTTTAAAACCTGCTATAGTTTGAGTAATGTCTAACATGAATAAGCAGTTAGTCCAAGCTTACAACCAATGTCGAGCTCGTGTAGAGGCAGTTATTGATGCTAGTGGGTGGTTTTATTGAATAAGAATATTGAACAAGTCCTGGAGACAGCACCCCACAAAACAGCAACTGTACGGCCACCTACCACCCGTCACGAAAACTATCAAAATTAAACAAACCAGACACGCGGGACACTGCTGGAGAAGTACAGACAAGCTCGTAAGTGATGTACTCCTGTGGACCCCTTCACAGGGACGAGCAAAGGCAGGACGCCCAGCTCGAATATACATACAGCAGCTCTGTGCAGATTCTGGATATAGCCCGGAAGACCTGCCAAAAGCAATTGACGATAGGGAGGTGTGGCAAGATAGGGTCAGAAATATCCGTGCTGATAGCGTAACATGATATATATATATATATATATATATATATATATATATATATATATATGTATATATATATATATGTATACGTGGGCCTTCAATAAGTTTTTTTTTTGTACAGGCATTTAAAATTGTCGTAGACTCTTGAAAATTCAGTATGTTATTGTTATACATCTTATGAGATGATTGACAATTTCTATGATTTCAGGTTCAAATTAACAGCTACCGCTGGAATTGGTATACACCCTACTAAAGCCTGATTGTCACAGCTGGTGAATTTCAAAAATACAATCTGGACGTTAGGACATTTTAAAAGAACGATATGCAATAAAATTCTGTTTTAAACTTGGACTAAATGCCATAGAAACGTATGGAATGCTTCAGACTGCTTTTGGAGCATCTTGCATGAATCGCACATCAGTTTTTAAGTGGCATAAGAGATTCAAAGAAGGCAGGGAGTCTGTGAGTGATGATGAGAGCTGTGGGAGGAGTAAGGAAGTCAATACACCAGAGTTGATTGGCCAAAGGTTAGGGTTAGGGTTACTATGTTGAGGTTTTAAGGGAGTTCAGCAAGAGATTCCGTCGGAAGAGGCCAGCACTCTTCAAATCGGCTCAGTGGCATTTCCACCAAGACAATGCACCAGTCCACAACTCCATCCTTGTCACAGACTATTTGACTAATATGAGCATCGACAGTTCGTCATCCTCCCTGTAGTCCAGACCTTGCTCCATGTGATTTTTGGTTATTCCCTAAGCTCAGAGGCTGTCGTTATGAGACAACTGAGGAGATGAAAGAGGCTGTGACGAAGGTGATAGACATGCTCACACAAAATGACTTGAATGAGGCCTTCCAGAATTTGTTGGAACGCTACAACAAGTGCATTGCAGCCGGAGGAGATTACTTCGAAGGGGACTAGAATTTCATGTGTGTACTATCAATAAAAGTGCTCATATGAAAAAAGTCTGGAAAGTTATTTAATGATCCTGGTATATTGTCAGGCGTATAATTTTCCAGTAGCCTCCCTCTTAATCTAGAGCAGCACTACCTCCTTCGGGAATTTGATTTAGGCCACTGTGTTGAGTGCGAAACCATTTGGGAAGATGAATGTAGGCAAAACGTCACCATCTCAAGTGACCACTCTAAACACCATGATGTTGATTGGGTGTTTGGTTTTCATCAATATGAATATAAATCTATCCATATTTTGAAACCCAAACGCTGTGAAATCGTTATATTGAACCTTCCAGTGTGAACGCCAGAAGCACAGGATGTGGTTTCTGAACAGGGGAATTGCGTCATGGTGCTGCAGTCATCACAGACACTGCCCAACTGACTCTAGTTTGCAGCATAGAAGACCAAAATTGAAACAAATTAAGTACATGCGAGAAATTTATAATATAAAATGACTACAATTTGCATATTTGCACACCTGTTGAGTAAAAATAAAAGTAAGCGGAAAGATTTTTTAAATACCAGGATCTTACCTGAGAGCTGAAAAGTTGCAGAGCATGAAGGTTACGGTGATACCAATGGTACCTTTGGCCTGGAAAATAGACTGGAGATAATAGAAACTGGTAAAGTATATAACTAAGAGTCTGCAGCCGGTGCTGTACATAGTGGTGACCATTGAGTAACGTCCCTTCATGCATGAAGCAATGAGCAGCTGTACAGTTCTTGTCCTCCAATGATGACAAAGCAGGTCTACTTAGAAAGAGCATTGATTTCTTTCATTAGAAAAGGAAGAAGACGAGACAAGAAAAGGAATTCTAAATATTATTTGATCATATCTAAACTTGGCAGCGCGCTGCAACTGTCTGCTTATCTAGTATCGCAGTTCTTACAGAAAAGCTAATAAATTTGACCTTGGAATTTGGAATGAGCGAACGCTCCAAGACAACGACTCCACTCCAAAACGAAAAATGGCGCTTATCTCACTCGTGCTGCAGAAACATAACGTCAATATTTCTGCACTCAGTGAGACCCATCTTGCAGGTTAGAGGAAATAAAGCGTGGATATACATTTTTTTTGGATTCGTAATAGTGAAGGAGAACCCCACCTATTTGATGTTGACATACAATCTACACTTCAAAAATCCTTGTCTTCTCTTCAAAGAAATGTCTCAGACCGTGTTATGACACTAACCTTTAACCTAAATGATAACTTTTTTTATGAAATCGTACGTTCCAATCGCGTGTTGACCCGTGCAGCAAAATGATAAATTTAATGACAATAAAATTTACTTCAACGTTATTCATTCGTTTGCACACAGTTAAATTGTTTCAAGTATCCCTATCTAATACCAATAATTCAATTTAATATTAATAAAGCATTTGTTAGCACACATAAATTGGTTTCCAGTATATTAATTAATAAATAGTTCTATTCGACCCATTGGCAGAATCCTAAAAGATACTACCACTCCGGGTCGGAGTGGTCCTGGGAGTTATGTCAACCATCAGATTGTTTAGTGTCATTCCAAGGACACCCGTTGAGGGGTGGGGGTTATCCTTCGGCAGAGGTGTAGTCGTCGTATTCTACAGCCCCAGCCAACTAGACGCGTACCGAAGGGTAGCTTCAAAACAGCAGCGCCAAAATTCACTGGATTTGATGATAGCCAATAATTAATCTGAAGATTCTTAAATGAACAACACTGGCAATTTGTTTATCAGTAATTTTTTGGATGATCGGAAAACAGAAGAATTTATATACATCATGATTGACTGTGAGAGTTCTTCTATCAGCAGATGCATATTTACCAATGTCATTAGATAGGAATACTTGGAACAATACAGCTGTAAAAATTATTTGTATTTGATAGGAATACTTGATATCCTAACTGTGTGCAAAATATCTATATAAAGAATGTAAATATAAACGTAGAATACGCATGATTCCCTAATCTCTTGGCACGAAATAATCCCAGAGGAGTTGACATACTGTTAAAATCCATCAATCAATCAATATTCCAATCATACAACATGGCCAATGGAACTAATTTTTTTTATATCTCGTTTCTAAACAAACAGTTTATTTGGAGTGAAAAGATGCCGTCAGATATCGGAAATTATCATTTGTTAATTGGTTAGTTGATTAGTTGTGCTTTATGACGTCATCTGTTGTAAGTTATTTAATACCAAATCTGTTTTGGACACAGTTAAATGGCTGCATGTATTGCTATTTAATTATATTCAGCATTATTCATTTCTTTGCTCACAGGTAAATAGATCCAAGTATTGCTATATAATATTAGTAATTCAAATTAACATTAAACATTAGTTTTTGCTGAGTTAAATCGTTTCTTGTAGAGTAAACGATTGAATATTTTTATTTGGCCAATACTCTAATATACTACTACTAAGAGTCAGAGTGGACCTGAGAGTAATGGCAGTTAATGGGTGTTCTACACTCCCCAATTACAACCTCACCATAAGATGGTTTAGTGTCATATCAAGGACACGTGTTGGAGAAAGGGGTCTTATCCTAATGCAGAGATGCAGTCTGAGTATTCCACAGCACTAGCTGTCAGGGCTAGATATATCCTTTGTGTTCTAACGGATGAAACAGAGATTTTAAGTTAAATAAAAAATCTTACCTATATTTTGCACATGTCATATATCGATAAGTAAATAGTGGAAAGAGACTCTGGAGTTGATCGAAGGACAAGACATATGGTGTACAAAATTTGTCATGCTTTTTAAAAACACACACACACACGCACACACACACACATATATATATATATATATATATATATATATATATATATATATGTGTTTGTTTGTGTGTGTGTGTGTGTGTGTGTGATGAATGCATAAAGCATGAAACCAATTCTCACAAATCCCACCATGTAATACATATATACATATGTATCAGTACATCTATATCTATCTCAATTCGTTGAAATATATATATATATGTATATATATATATATATATATATATATATATATATATATATATATATCAGTCTATCTCAGTTTTTTCCAATATATATATATATATATATATATATATATATATATATAACACAATCAGCTTGAACTATAGAATACGACGACTGTATCTCTGAAGGGGAGTAAACCCTCATTAACGAGTGTCTGATGGTGAGGTTCCATTCCTGGAGTTTGAGAGAATGTCAAGTACCTCTTCATGGCCATTTTTACTTGGTCCACTCTGACCTGGACTGCTAGTACCTGTTAGGGTCCCATCTATGGATCAAATAGAACTGTTTAACTATTTAACAACCTCTTTACTGGGGGCAAAAATTGAATTATTAGTATTGCATATCAATCTTGGGAACCATTTCATGGTGTACAAATGAACCAAAACTTGTGATAATATATATTATTGCTAAAAAGGAACACTTGAAACCATTTAACTGTGGGCAATTAATTTCAATATTTTATTGTATACAAACAAATTAGCTTCAAATATTTTTAAATAAAATTACCCACGAACAATTCGCATAGAAATCATATGTATATCCATTTAATTGTGTGCAAACAAATGACTGATGTTAAGTTAAATTGTTAATGTTACAAAAGAATACTTGAAACCATTTAACTGTGTGCCAACAACTGAGCTCTGAGTGGCTTAAAAATCTTATCTACAAACTATATTTCCAAATCATATATTTACTAAATGTATGTATGTATGTATGTGTGTGTATATAAACAGGATTTGGCTTTTAATAAACAAGTTATTATATTTATATATTCGTTTGCATCTATCTATCTCTGGCTATATTTGCGTATCCATAGAATTCTACTTATGTATTCACCGAAATTCAGTAATATTTTCCTGGGCATCGCCAGATAGCTCTGCTGGTTGTTAAAATACAACAATTTGTTTTCTATTAGAAAACAACAAAAACGGATGACAGAGTTGTTCTGAATTTTACTAATTGCATAAAAAATCCTATGGAATGATCAGAGATTATTTTTTGTTGTTTGTTATAGTTCGGCAATGACAGAAGATATTTGAAACGACACAATGTTTATTCATTTGAAATCCACCGAAATGCTCTTACAAATAACCAGCGCGCCCTTTCACGTAGATAGGAGAGCTTTTTATTGTCTTCAGAATGAGAATAATATATCGCATTTGCCTATAGAAAGGTTAGATCAATCAAGGTTTCTATTGAACACTCACCCAAAAAGTCCGCCTTGAGATGCAGACATAAGATTAACCAATCTTACGTTAACAACTATGGAAATATATCACTTGTGTACATCTATGCACATCTAAAACTAATCTCTCTCTCTCTCTCTCTCTCTCTCTCTCCCGACTCACACACACACACATATATATATATATATATATATATGTGTGTGCGTGTGTGTGTGTGTATGTGTACTAGAATGAGTAAAAAGTTCTGCAATATTTTGCTTGTCCGAGCTATTTTACGTCGCGTATATTACATAACAGAAACAGTCAAGCCGTACGAGGTACTCATTCTGGATGTTAACATCGTGGTAGTGGGTGTACTGACACGTTGCGAATGGTTTCTCTCCCAGTGAGAAAGCCACACGAATGAACGAGTAACATAGTCTTATTCGGAAACAACGTATGCTTTATGTAATAGATTTGGGTCATAACAGCGAGGAAGAAACCAAAATTATGTCTTGCGAAAAGTTAAGTCACTGTTGATCACATTATAGAAGGCAGAGTGATCAAGAAATTTCGCTCGGGTTGCAAGAACCTCGAAGATCTGGAAACATCAGGAAAAACCTAAAACCATCAATACTGAGACCGAACTCCAAGCCATTGGGGCAAATCCGATAAATAGTATTAAAGAGTAAGTTTGAAATTTCGCTGTCCAATGAAGTTAGTCACCTTTCCAACCTCCTCAAATGCATCTGGTACAGTGAAATTGAACCTCGCATTACTAAAAAAAAGAAAACTTTTATTCACTATATATATATAAATATAGACAGAGAGTGAGACAGAGAGTGAGACAGAGAGAAGTGAGAGAGAGAAATGATCCTATACAGAAGGCGCTCGAAATGTAATGGTTATCGTCGTTGCATATGAACATGGCGACTAGAGTTCAAATGCAAGACGAGGTAGCTTACATTTCACAAAGGGCTAATACCCTTGTTAAAGGTATTTATCCAATCATTCTTACTCCAGTGATGGGTAAATAGTTGGGCAGACTGATCTTCAACTTGGAGAAGGAAAACTCTAAATTATACTTGTTAAAATCCATTTAAAAAATTGACCATTTTTCATATCCTGCACGTAGAATGGTTAGTATATATATATATATATATATATATATATATATATATATTTATATATATATATATATAGAGAGAGAGAGAGAGGGAGGAGAGAGAGAGAGAGAAACTGAAAGAGAAGGAGAGAGTATTGGGTAAAAAAGCAGTCATTTTAGCCACAAATTTTAAAGAAGCATCAAAGTTTAAGCAAACATAGGAAGTGATTATTTTCCTCAGACAACTGTTTACAAACCATTAGCAATAGACTAATCACAAATTAGGATATCAAATCAATAAAAAGAAAATTCCAATTAATTTCCTGTTCTTTAGTATTTCAGAATATTCTTTTTGAGAAAATTATGACTTTTTCCAACAATTAACGGAACATTGATATCAGTAATCAAGGTAAATTCCTGTGACTGTTGAAGCTACTCCAATTTCATTAAAATTTGTATCAATAATAAAAAAGGTCAATTTTTATACTGTCTGTTATTTCCTAAACTGAACGTATACACACACACACACATACACACACACACACATATATATATATATATATATATATAGTCTGTCTGTGGATGACAATATATACGCTTCCCCATCGGCCGCCGCTCGCACAATGCAAAAGCTCTTCGAAAGAATAGAGCACTCTGGTAGCCGATAGGATATAAACATGTAAAACGGACGTTGCTGCTGCTGTTGCTACATAATGCCTTAAAAATTCCCTTAGCCAACGAGGTACACTTGTTGGCCGAGCGGTCTGAGACTAATTCTAACGTAAAGTTGGACGGGTTTCAATCCCGGCTTCGAGCGTCCTACGTGTCTAGTCACACTGAAGAGTTCCAATAGAACGAAACAGTCTCTATGTGGATGACAATATATATATATATATATATATATATATATATATATATATATCAGATCTGTTTAGAAAATATCAGACAGTAATATATATATATATATATTACAGACAGTAAATATATATATATATATATATATATATATATATATATATATATTGACATTGGCCCAGCGGTTAGAGTGTTCGCCAATGGCCCGGGAGACCTGGGTTCAATCCCAGGTCGAGTCATACCAAAGACTTTAAAAATGGAACTTGATACCACCTTGCTTAACACTCAGCATTATAAGGTACGGTTCAAGGGTAAAGTGGAGCAATCCTGGGAATGGAGTAGCGCCCTCCCCTACACCTTGGTGTAGTAGCTATCGAAAAGGGATCCTTCGGGTCACCCTCGACTATGGTCGCTAACTTTACTTTACTTATATATATATATATATATGCACTGAACGTATAAATACATATATCATCATCATCAGGTCATGCTCATAGCACAGGGTTTCTTCATTCACCCTCTCCATCCGTTCCTATTGTCCATGGCTCCAAGCAGGTGTTCTTGACTGGGTCCAGTGTCCGTACACAAATGATTTTTGTAAGTCTTTACCGGTCACCCAAAAGGTAGACTCATTTCTATTTTACAGCCCCAGCCGACAGGTTGCACTAGCTTCACAACAACAAAAAATTTTTGGTTAGTTGGATTTTATGGCATATCAACTCTCGCTGGTTATTTGACGCCAAATCCTATTTAAAGAAATGATATATTCCTAAACGTGCCAGTTGCCAATTTGTTTGCTAACAGTTGATTTGTAAGTCTACAGTTAAGGTAATCTTATTTTTGAATAAATCAGATTTCATATGTTTAAATACAAGTGTCACTATTGTTTGAACACAGTTTAATGCTTCCAAATATTCTAACACAAATAGTTCAATTTTCGAGGATCATTAAATAACTTTCCATACTTTTTTCGTATAGGCACTTTTATTGAGTGTACACACATGAAACTCTAGTCCCCTTCGAAGTATTCTCCACCGGCTGCAATGCACTTGTTGTACCGTTCCAACAAATTCTGGAAGGCCCCATGGAAGTCCTCTTGTGTGAGCGTGTCAATGACCTTCGTCACAGCCTCTGTCATCTCCTCAATTATCTCATAATGACAGCCTCTGAGCTTAGGGAATAACCAAAAGTCACATGGAGCAAGGTCTGGACTATAGGGAGGCCGAGGAACTGTCTTGATGCCCATCTTGGTCAAATAGTCTGTGACAAGGATGGAGTTGTAGACTGGTGCATTGTCCTGCTGGAAATGTCACTGACCTGATTTGAAGAGTGCTGGCCTCTTCCGACAGAATCTCTTGCTGAACTCCCTTAAAACCTCAACATAGTAACCCTAAACCTAAGCCTTTGGCCAATCAACTCTGGTGTATTGACTTCCTTACTCCTCCCACAGCTCTCATCATTACGCACAGACTCCCTGCCTTCTTTGAACCTCTTATGCCACTCAAAGACTGATGCTCGACTCAAGCTCCAAAAGCAGTCTGAAGCATTCCATACGTTTCTGTGGCATTTTTTCCAAGTTTAAAACATAATTTTATTGCCTATCGTTCTTCTAAAGTGTCCTTACGGCCATATTGCATTTTTGAAATTCACCAGCTGTGACAATCAGGCTTTAGTAGGGTGTATTCCAATTGCTGCTGTAGCTGTTAATTTGAACCTGAAATCATAAAAATTTGTCGGTCACCTCATAAGATATACAGCAATAACATACTGAATTTTCAAGAGTCTACGACAATTTTAAATGCCTGTACAAAAAAGTCTGGAATTTTATTGAATGCACCACGTAGTATAAATCAATTGTTTGCACTCAAATGTTTTCAAATATTGCTTTGTAATATACATAGTTTTATTTGCACATGGTTAAACGTTTTCAAGCATCATTTTGTAATACTAAAATATCAATTCAGACACATAGTTTAAAATTTTCAAGTATTGCTAATCAACACAAATAATTCTATTCAACATTTCTCATTTGTTAGTCCACAGTTAATTTTTCTAAGTTTTGCTATGTAACTCGCACAATTCAATTAAACAACAGTCATTTGTTTATACACAGTTAAATGATCAAGAAGTTCTATTTCAAACAATTCAATTTACCATAAATCGTTTGTTTGCTCTCATTTTGAATTGTCAAACAGTTCTTTTTGACCCATAAATAGGACCCTACCAGGTGCTACCCCACTGGCTCAGAGTGGACCGGTCAAGGAGGGCAATGAAGGGGTACTCCACATTCCTAAAAGCTCCAATGCAGGACCCTCACAATCAGATAGTTTAGTGTCATATCCAGAACACTTATTGGGGCGGGGGTCTTACTCATCTGCAAAGATGTAGTCGGTGTGTTTTCCAACCCTAACCAACTGGGCTGTTTGACTTTTAAAGTACCTCTACTCTACTTAACACAAAAAAATGTAGTTTTCTGGGCTGCCAAAAAGAATGCTTGGTAAATTCAGATTGCCCATTTTAATTTAGACTGATCCTGCGTTTGAGTTACGGCTTTTTGTCGTGATCATTTTAAATTTTAGATTATATATATATATATATATATATATATATATACCACTTTCGTAGATCGATAGATAGATAGATAGATAGATAGATAGATAGGCAGGCATATCATCCTTTCTTGGGTTATTTTATACATTGAGTCTAGGGAATCGCATTCATTAAATATTACCATAAACATTTTTGTAGTTATTTCTTTAGAGTTTTTTTTTAGTTCACACGGCCCTACCAAATAGAAATAAATTTCAAACAGGTATGGCCCACTCACATTTGGCAGCAGAATACACCGACTGAATCTCTGAAAAGGTTTAAGATCCGCACCCTTCAAACGAGTGTACTGGAGAGGATACTAAATTGCATTTTCTGGTGAGGCTCCTACTCCAGAGCTTTAGAGGAATTTTGGTTGGTTGTTTTGCTTAAGGCATTATTTTACGGGTTATTTAATGCTGAATTTAGTCATTTTGATAAGTTTGAACAATTTAGTTTAGTCTAAGTATAATTTTTGGTTTACACACACTTAAATGTCAAAACAGTTCTATATCAAACAATTCAGTTTGGCATAAGTTCATAGTTTAGTTATATTTGACCCATTGATAGGATCTTATTAGGTGCTACCACTCCGAGTCAGAGTGGATCTGGGAGCGATGGCAGTAAAGGGGTACTCCGCATTCCCCAAAGCTGCAGCATTACTGGAGCCTCACCATCAGGAGAAGTCTTACGCCTCTGTAGAGATGCAGTCGGTGTATTCTACTGCCCCAGCCGATGGATCATTGGAGGAATGAAAAGTATCCCTTTAGCATTACTTCCATCACTCTCTGACCCGGAGTGGTAGTACCTGTTAGGGTCCCATCTATCGGCCAAATAGAACTGTTTAAACATTTACTTAACTTGAAACCATTTAACAACATGCAAGCAAATGTTTTATATCATATTGAATTATTAATATCATATAGCAATACTTGAAACCATTAACAGTAAGCAGCCCCATCTATGTGTTAAATAGTGCAACTTATGTCCTTCTACAAGAATAGCTTTGACATTAGATAACCCGTGAAGGTTGATATGTCATTAAATGATATAATGAAAGTAACTAAACAATATGCAAGTTGAACTATTTGTGTTAGATTGTAAAACTTGAAAACATTTGACTATAAACAAATGATCTCTGGTTCGTTTGAAAGATGCTGTTACCTAAAAACTATTTATTTAGATATCTTGTATAATGTATTTATAAAAAGGATTAGGCATTAAATAGACATCAAAGGTTGTTTTGTCATTAAATAAAATAACCCAAACTTCTCTAACCTAGCAGATACAAGTACTCCGGGTCCGAGTGGGCTTGGAAATATAGCAATCATGTTATAAACCATACTCCCCAAATCTCAAGAACATCACCACCTGATACAGTTTATTGTCCTCCCCCGGACACTCTTATTTGCGAGGGTGAGGTCTTATATCTCTTAAGTGCGTATGTATTTACCCGACCCCTCTACACAAACAGGATGTAACGCAAGGTCAATTTTCAAGCAGACTTTAACAGGTTTGAATTCAGATCTTTCTTTCTCCTAGACCGGTTGCCATACTAAAGTTAAAAAGCCTAGCCTGCCCAACTATTTATCCATTGCTGGAGAGACAATAGCCAGATGCATATCTTTCCTAAGAGTATTAGCGCTATGTGAAATGTAAACAGCTTCATCCAGGATTCGAACTCGGGCCGCCGTGTATGTAATCTTTGAACAACAAAATAGCGAACAAAAATTACAGATTCTTGAAGTTTTACACATTCCAAATAAAAATTCTAACCTCAATAAAATTGTAATATAATGACAGAGGGATTTCGTTTTATATATCTTGCCTTTCGGTTTAGTTAGACTGAGAACCTTTTGCTTAGCGCATGGGTTAGTTAGGTGCAACATAAGCGCAGGTGTTCGCGCGCGTGCGGGGAGGATGTGTCATCCAGAGATGTCAAAATAAAAATCCCAGATAGCAATGAGACCAGGAGGTGTGAATGACGTCACGCATCGGAGGCGTGGGCTGAGATTTGAGAAAAGTCAGAAAGTTGTGTTCTAGCGTCCGAAGAAGAAGGTTGACTTTGGCTTGCTCACCGAGGCCTTGCGGCGGGTGCAGCACGTGGTGGGGGTGGCAGATGGACAAGTAGTCATAGAAAGATGGTGCCTCCCCCTTCCTTGTGTCGAAAAACCTTTTAACTCAAACGTAATAAAAAGTTTCGTACCTGAACTAAGAAGTCGTGTTTTTTTTATGTTTCGGGATTCCTATGTTATCTATATATGAGTTATGAACATTCTATGTACATTTCACGTATTCATGTATGGCTATGTTACAAAATGAATTTTGAATCCAATACTAATGTACTCAAATGTCTTTAGCGACTGCTACTATTTATTGAGCCAAATTTTAAAAAACAAACGCCAGAACATAACAACACTATAAACAATAAACGCTTAATTCTGACAAAGTTGTATTGTACTTGCAACGGTTGCATCACTTTTGCAATATACACACCCCACTCCTGATGATGGACGGAGATGGGCCCGAAAGTATTTGGGAACTAATTAACTAAGGAAAATTTACCAGCCAATTTCGGCCGAACATTATAACATCCATAAGGTAACTTGAACAGATCAAAATAAAAATACGTAGACAAAAGACGTCGATACTATTTAACCAGATAGATTTGTAGATGGATGGAGAGATAGATAGATAAATTTCTTTCGCTTCTCTTATTTTTTTCCTTGAAGAGCTTGATCCTTACTAGGTCGTTCATTTGTGTACGTAGGTATGTGTGAGTGTGTGTGTGTGTGTGTGTGTGTGTGTGTGTGCATATTTGTCTGTGTGTATGTGTTTGTCTATGTATGTGTGTATTTGAGCTTGTTTGTGTTTGTGTGTGCTTGTGTGTATGTGTTCGCACGTATGTGTGTGGTTGTGTGTGTGCGTTTGTGCGTGTTTGTATTTGCATGTGTTTGTATAATTGTGTGGGTGGGTGTATCTTTCTGTGTGTTTGTGTTTGTGTGTTTTGGTGTTTTGGAGTGGGTGAGTTTGTGTCTGTGTATTTTTTTTGTATGTTTTTACGTGTGTGTTTGTGTTTGTGTCTCTGTGTGCTTGTGTATATATTTGAGTGTGTCTGTGTGCTTAAATGTGTGTGGTTGCATTTGTTCTTATGTGTGTGTGAGTGTGTGTGTGTGTGTGCGCGCGCGCATGCGCGCGTTTGTGTGTGTGTCAGTGTTTGAGTATGTTTGTGTGTTGTGTGCGTGTGTGTGTGTGTGTAATTGTGTGTTTGTGTGTGTTAGCGTGTGTAATTATTATTGGGTATTTGTGTGATGCGTATATTTGCTAGTGTGCTTGCGTTTGTGTGTGCGTGTGTCTGTGCGTGTGTTTGCAAGTGTGTGTGTGTGTGTGTGTGTGTGTGTGTGTGTTTATATATGTATGTGTAGACGTATCTGTATATTTATTCAGATTATTCACACTAGGCAGTATTTTATTAGAAGTCGTGTCTGCATGTAAATTATTGCTATACAGTCTCTTCTGTTACTGTTTGAGAAAATGTCTATTAGGAAAAGAAAGAGAAGAAAAGAAGATGGTTTGTTTTCTTTCTTTTTTTTTTTTTTTGTTTCAATAAAAGAGCTTTGTGTATTTGGTCTCCTAAGTTGAGGTCTATAGGGCCACTTTTATCTTCCTGTAAAACGGAATTCGATTTGATTTGGGAGCTTAAAGTATTAGGTACAAAAAATCGAAATGGATTCGAGGCATCTTTTTTGGTTGACCGTAAGTGGAAAAGAAGTCCTGCTTACTAGGAGCTGACAGGCTAATTCTCTGATGCCGATTCTCTGAAGTAAATATGTCTCACCAAAACAATCAAATCGTATTGGAGAAAGTTCTATCTTTGGGGAGACAAACATTGTTGGACCTAGTTTTCTTCCCATTTTCATCAATCAGGGTAACCACTGTTTAAAAATCAAATTTCTACTCAGTCCAGTTCTGGCGTTTTAAATTTCCGTGAATTACGGCGAACAAGTCGACCGGACATATAAGTCGACCTCAAGATTTTTAGCTCAAAATTCTGGGTTATAGACCTATACTTGTGGCATAATTCGACCCCCAAACATACTGTAGGCTATTGTGATGGTGCCCGTGCTGTTATGATTAACGTCGTTTGAAATGGATATGGTGACGCGAGTTCGAAACTTGGGCGAGGCTGTCTGCATTTCATATAGCACTAAAACCCTTAGGAAAGGCATGAATCCAATTAGTAGGGTAGACTGAACTCTTTAAACTTGGTTTGGCAACAGGACTTGGAGAAAAAATCTCTGAATTCAAACTTGTTAAACTACGCTTGATATTTAATCTCGAGTCACATCTCGGATAGAAGGGTCAGTAATTGCAGTATTTATCTGACTGGCTGTCTGGGTGCTGTGACATTCCAGTTCATGTTTACAGTCAATCCATCAACTATTGGAAATCGCGTTTGATATTGCGTTAATATAATACGTAATTTGAATTACAATTTTGTTATTTTACATTGATCTCTGTGTTAATTTGTTCGATATGTTCACCAAACAGGAGTTTAAGTTGAAAATGTTTATAGCAGTCTGGTAAGTGGTGTATATCAGTTTTAAGGAGTTCTCTTTCTACAGATTGCCCATTCCGTGCTAAATGTTAAGATTTTATCCCTGCCGTATAAGTCGACCTCACGTTTTGTAGAGATTATTTAGGCTTAAAAAAATCAACTTGCACGTCGTACTTTTGGGATTAAAAGAAAAAGCCTGCCTATGGAAATAGCATCTTCGTCGTCTTCAAAATATTCCTCCATGGAACCTACCACAATCATCTGAGCATCCCTTTCAATTTTTAAAGCAGAGCCCTTCAAACTGGTAACATGTAGACCCCTGATGGTGAATAAAGTATTAACAGGGTGAATATTAACCACGAATGAATTTACCAATTTGCAAGATTGAATCATTATTAACGAAAATTCCGTCCTGATCGAAGAGCATCCGTAAAGTGTTTGATATTCATCCAACCTCCCACTCGACTAGATTTGACACAAGGTCATTTAATTGAAGTGGGGCATACACGAATCGAAACATACGTGACCGTCACAAAAATGCTTGATGAGGCCCGAATAGTGTTTTAAATCGTCGACATCTTGTTTTCTTCATCTCTTCCTCCAGCTCAGATTGAATATTTGGGTAAACTGGGCTCTTTAGCCATAGTAATGCAACCGGTCAAAGGGAAGAAAGATTTCTTGTAAAGGGGGAAGTTGAATGTCGAAAAAAAAAACGAAAAAACCTTTATAATACTCTAATATATTAGAGAACACGTACAGAAAAAAGATCTACTAATATCTGATTCTTGACAATATTATTAAAAATATAATGGGACTATAACGTTTATATATGTATGTAAAATCAGATTTAAAGCATGATATTTACCACTCAGTTCAAGTAAGATGTGACACAAGGCCAATTATTAGAAGAGTTCAATTGACCGGTTGAAATACCAAAGTTAAAAAGTACAGTCTACTCTACTATTTGCCAATAGCTGGAGGGAGAATAATTTGATTCATACTTTGCCCACGTGAATTAGTGTTATGTGAAATGTAAACAGCCTCGTTAAGTTTTAGAACTGGGGTCACCGTGTCTACATCCTACAATGATTTCCAAAACGGAAAAGATATTGGCTCACTCTAATGTATAGATTAATAATATAGACTGAGAATAGAGAATGATAATATAGATTGATACAATAGAATGAGAATATAGAATGATAATTTAGATTGATACTATAGAATGAGAATAGAGAATGATGATTTAGATTGATAATATAGAAGGAGAATAGAGAACGATAATATAGATTAATACTATAGAATGAGAATAGAGAATGATAATATAGATTGATACTATAGAATGAGAATAGAAAATGATAATTTAGATTGATAATATAGAAGGAGAATAGAGAATGAGAATATAGATTGATAATATAGAAGGAGAATAGAGAATGATAATATAGATTGATACTATAAAATGAGAATGATGATATAGATTGATAATATAGAAAGAGAATAGAGAATGATAATATAGATTGATAATATAGAATGAAAATAGAGAATGATAATTTAGATTGATAATATAGAAGGAGAATAGAGAATGATAATATAGATTGATACTATAAAATGAGAATGATGATATAGATTGATAATATAGAAAGAGAATAGAGAATGATAATATAGATTGATACTATAGAATGAGAATAGAGATTGATAATTTAGATTGATAATATAGAAGGAGAATAGAGAATGATTATATAGATTGATAATATAGAAGGAGAATGATAATATAGATTGATAATATAGAAGGAGAATAAAGAATGATAATATAGATTGATAATATAGAAGGAGAATGGAGAATGATAATATAGATTGATACTATAGAATGAGAATAGAGAATGATAATATAGATTGATAATATAGAAGGAGAATAGAGATTGATAATTTAGATTGATAATATAGAAGGAGAATAGAGAATGATTATATAGATTGATAATATAGAAGGAGAATGATAATATAGATTGATAATATAGAAGGAGAATAAAGAATGATAATATAGATTGATAATATAGAAGGAGAATAAAGAATGATAATATAGATTGATAATATAGAAGGAGAATAGAGATTGATAATTTAGATTGATAATATAGAAGGAGAATAGAGAATGATTATATAGATTGATAATATAGAAGGAGAATGATAATATAGATTGATAATATAGAAGGAGAATAAAGAATGATAATATAGATTGATAATATAGAAGGAGAATAAAGAATGATAATATAGATTGATAATATAGAAGGAGAATGGAGAATGATAATATAGATTGATACTATAGAATGAGAATAGAGAATGATAATATAGATTGATAATATAGAAGGAGAATAGAGAATGATAATATAGATTGATAATATAGAAGGAGAATAGAGAATGATAATATAGATTGATAATATAGAAGGAAAATAGAGAATGATAATATAGATTTATACTATAGAATGAGAATAGAGAATGATAATATAGATTGATAATATAGAAGGAGAATAGAGAATGATAATATAAATTGATAATATAGAAGGAGAATAAGGAATAATATAGATTTATAATATAGAAGGAGAATAGAGAATGATAATATAGATTGATACTCTAGAAGAAGAAGAATAGAGAATGATAATTTAGATTGATAATATAGAAGGAGAATAGAGAATGATAATATAGATTGATACTCTAGAAGAAGAAGAATAGAGAATGATAATTTAGATTGATAATATAGAAGGAGAATAGAGAATGATAATATAGATTGATACTATAGAAGGAGAATAGAGAATGATAATATAAATTGATAATATAGAAGGAGAATAAGGAATAATATAGATTTATAATATAGAAGGAGAATAGAGAATGATAATATAGATTGATACTCTAGAAGAAGAAGAATAGAGAATGATAATTTAGATTGATAATATAGAAGGAGAATAGAGAATGATAATATAGATTGATAATATAGAAGGAGAATAGAGAATGATAATATAGATTGATAATATAGAAGGAGAATAGAGAATGATAATATAGATTGATAATATAGAAGGAGAATAGAGAATGATAATATAGATTGATAATATAGAATGAGAATAGAGAATGATAATATAGAATGATGATAGAGAATGATAATATTGAATGATGATAAGGAATGATAATATAGAATGATGATAGAGAATGATAATATTGAATGATGATAGAGAATGATAATATTGAATGATGATAGAGAATGATAATATAGAATGATGATAGAGAATGATAATATTGAATGATGATAGAGAATGATAATATTGAATGATGATAGAGAATTATAATATAGAATGATGATAGAGAATGATAATATTGAATGATGATAGAGAATGATAATATAGAATGATGATAGAGAATGATAATATTGAATGATGATAGAGAATGATAATATTGAATGATGATAGAGAATGATAATATAAAATGATTATATAAAAAAAGTATGGAGATGCGTAAGTGAAAAAAACTTAAGATTTTAAGAAAAAAACAAAAACTATTTTTTTAATCTATCGTCGTCATACTTCCATTCTTTGGCGGAACTATTGATGATAAAACTGAATGAATATTCCTTAACTTTCTCCCTCAAGAAACTGTTCCTCTAATCTGATGAAAAAAGGAATTTTAAAGTGCTTAACCGGGAAGTGGGATTCAAATATCCAAACTAAGCGATTTGATCTTTAATTTCAGTTGCTTATTATTGTGTCAAGAAGATTATTGTCGACAAATGGGAAAAAAAAAATCGTGTATTTCACCTAAAGAAAAAGTAGAATCTGTTTTTATCTTCGTACCGTGCAATGTGAACATCCAGCAATCTTTAATCGGTGGGGAGTGAAATGAAAAAATGGGATTAGAGAGAAAAGTTGAGGGGGAAAAAATGAAAAAGAAAACGAGAAACGAGAAAATAAAAATAGAAAGAAAGAAAGAAAGAAAGAAATGGAATAAACGACAACATTTTGAAAATTACTGAAAATAAGATCTGTTGCAAAATCTGCAAATATTAGATATTGTAAAAAAGAATTTATTAGAAGAATATTTTAAAATTAAATAAAGAAAGAATAAGAAATAAATAAAACCAAATCAAAAAGACAAAATTGAATCGACGAAATAAAATACAGTCAACAAAAAAATTAAAGCCAAATCCAAATGTTTTCAGTTGATCTCCGTAATTGTGCTTTAAAAGGGTTGTTTGTCCGTTTGTGAAAACATTGTTTCCTGTAAAGGAACATTGATTTAATTAATTTAAAAAAAACAGACGATATTGTGAAAAGGCTAAAAAAATATAAAATAACATCTAATTTAGTCGTTAATTTTTGTGAATACAATTTCATTCGAATGTATTTTTAGACAAACGGTATAAACTGTGCCAAGCAATTAATTGTAAAGTATGGCTTCATCATCATCGAGTCTCTCTATCTCTCTCTCTCTCTCTCTCTCTCTCTCTCTCTCTCTCTCTCTCTCTCTCTCTCTTGCGTGTGCACTCTTCGTCGTCTGGGGCAATAGAATTCGTTTCTGCAGAGGGGTAAGACACCCCCACAACAAGTGTCCTGGATATGACACTAAACTGCTTATGATGGTGAGGCTCCAGTCCTGGAGCTCTGGGAAACATAGAGTACCCATTCATTGCCATTACTCCCAGATTCACTCAGAACCGGAATGGTAATAATTGTTAGAGTACCACCTTTGGATCAATTAGAACTGTTTAACCCTCTAACTGTGTGCAAACCAATAACTGATGTTAACTTGAATTGCATTTAGCGGTGGGTAAATAAAACTATTGATGTTACACAGCAATACTTGAAACCTTTTAGGTGTGTGCGAACAAATTATCACTATTAAATAAAATTATTTGTGATAAATAGAAATATTTGAAACAATTTAACTATATGCAAAAATTGAATTATTGGTATTACATAGCAATACTTGCAACTATTCAACTATGTGCAAATAAATACGTCTAGTCTTGTTTAAAATGAAACCTACGAAATATTCATTTACATATCCTGTTTCATAAATATATAAATAGGAGATGGCATTTTATAACATATAAGTTTTAACATGCCATAAAACCGAACAGATCATAACTTGCTATCCATCCAGGTCTTGTAGACGTAATCCAGTGTCCCCACTGAGCTGATATATGCCAGACAGTGCTAATTGGCCAACAAAGGTGTGTCTATGTGTTGGAGTCCATAAGAGAATGTCGCTTATAAATTCGTCCTTACATCTCTAGCAATGCCCCACATGTCTTGTTCCTTTTACAAGGGTGGTTTATGAGATGAGAGGTAGGTGGCCATAAAAATGTTGTTGCTTCCAGATTTTTTTGAAAACAGCACGTAGTATTTTTGTATAGTTTTCATCTAGCTTTTTCTCTATGCATTTCGTTCGTGTTTATGTGGTGCATCTATATTGTAATACGGACATAGCAACCGCTTAAAACAGCCTCGTCGGCTGCATTTTTGCATAGTGCTAAAACCCAAGAAACCAGCATCATTGATATGACACAAAACTATCTGATGGTGAGGCTCTTATTCCTGAGCTTTGGAGAATATGGAGGATCGCTTTGTTGTCATCACTCCCAGATACACCCTGACCTGTAATGGAAGTACCAGTTAATACCTCTGTGAATCAAATAGAACGGTTTAATCACTACAGTTGAAACCGCTTAAAGGCTACTAGTTTCGGTTGGGTCACCTTCGGGTGGGCGAGCTGCAACACTGACACCTTTGTTCCCTTTGTATATCACTGAACCTTGCTGTCCCGTTTAAGCCATAAGTAGGCATATGTGCCTGGGCCCCGATTTGGGTCTAAGACCAGCTATGCTCATACGGCCCACATTGCACTAGGTGGGTCGATGACCAGCATAGACCACTAGGTTTCGAGCCTCAGCTCGTTCTCGACCTTCCCCCCCTAAATCACCACTATAATCATTGACCTTGTGTCAGGTCCTGTCTGGTGGGAGGCAGTGACAAATAAAAATATATGTGTCAACAGGATTAAGCATTGAATACCCCAAAAGGATTGATATGCCATAAAATATAAAGAAAGCAAACCAAAATGAACGATTTGGAAGAAATCTTGTTTTATTTTATCGGATTGATCAGATGATATAATAGAAGCAAACTCTGCAACTGGTATTATTTGCCGTATTTTTCAACGTGTTTTCATCTCTGGCATTTCTTTCTTTCTTTCTTTCTTTCATTTGGATTTTCATTTGGTCTTTTAAGTTCGTTCTCAATTTTTCCTCTTTGCGCTTCTAACTCTGCCATTTCTACTTCACCTTTTTCAACCTTCCTTCTGCCTCAATTTTTCGTTCGTTTAACCCTGTCAGCAAGAAGCTAAGAATTTGTAGACTGTATCACCTCCAGTTGTGTGTCTGTGTCTTTGGTATGAACCTAAACTGCATCTGATGGTGAGACTCAAGTTCTGAAGTTTGGAAGAGTCCTTTCCGCCAAAGAACACTACTCTCACCTCCTTCCTTTACTCTCTCTCTCTCTCTCTCTCTCTCTCTCTCTCCTCACACCCACATGCATCCTTATTGCAAGAATAAACTATTTTCAAAGTGTTTTCATTAAAGAGTTTATTTAATAACGCTGATAATGTTAGTTAATTGGTCAGCTGAGTTTGGGTAGGTTAGTTAAATGGTTCGGTTAGACTAGTTATTTGGTTACGTTAGTTGAGAATAAGTTCGTTAGTTGGCTGCGTTAGTTAAGGTTTGGTTTAATTAGTTAAGTTTAAGTTAGCTTGTTGGTTAGGTGAGTTAAGGTTGATTTGGTTAGTTGGTTAGTTAAGATAGGTTAAGTTAGTGTGATGGGCAAGTGAAAGTTAGGTTAGTTTGTTGGTTAGATAAGTTAATGTTAGGTTACTTATATGGTTAAGTTAGTTAAAGTTTGGTTTGTTAGTTAACTAGGTTATTTAGATTTAGATTAGTTAGTAGTAAAGGATAGTTAAGGCTTGAATTTTTGTGCCTTTATGAGCAGTTATCGATAGGCTTTCGGTCATATGGAAGTCAGACCTGACTGGTAAAATGAAGCGCAGTTTCTTCCAAGCAGCAATCGTGTCGATACTACTATATGGATGCACCACATGGACGCTAACTAAATGCATGGAGAAAAAGATTGACAGCAATTACACAAGAATGCTGCGAGCAATATTGAACAAGTCCTGGAGACAGCACCCCACAAAGCAGCAGCTCTACGGCCACCTACCCCACCATCACGAACCAGACACGCAGGACACTGCTGGAGAAGTATGGACGGATTCATAAGTGATGTAATCCTGTGGACCCCTTCACATGGACGAGCAGAGGCAGGACGTCCAGCTCAAACCTACATACAGCAGCTATGTGCCAATACGGGATGTAGCCCTGAGGCTCTGCCGAAAGCAATGGACGATAGGGCGGTGTGGCAAGAGAGGGTCGGGAATATCCGTACTGATAGCGCAACATGATGATGATGGAGGCTTGAAATTGTTAAGATAAGGTTTCTTAGATTAGTGGAGGTTGGTTGGTTTATTTATTTAATTAAGATTAGATTAGTTGGTTAGGTGAGTTAATATTTATTTAGTTTGCTTGTTTAGGTTAGTTACTATTTAAGTAATTAGCTAGTTAAGGTTAGTTAATATTTAATTAGTTTGTTAGGTTAGGTAAGTTATTATTCAATTAGTTTGCTAGTTAATATTTATTAGTTTGCTAGTTTAGGTCACTTAATATTTAATTAGTTTTATAGTTAATATTTATAGGTTTACTATGTTAGGTTAGTTAATATTTGATTAGTTTGCTAGTTAATATCTATTAGTTGACTAGGTTAGGTTAGTTAATATTTAATTAGTTTGCTAGTTTAGGTTAGTTAATATTTAATTGGTTTGCTAGTTTAGGTTAGTTAATATTTAATTAGTTTGCTAGTTAATGTTTATTAGTTTACTAAGTAATGTTAGTTAATATTTAATTAGTTTGCCAGTTTAGGTTAGTTAATATTTAATTAGTTTGCTAGTTTAGGTTAGTTAATATTCAATTAGTTTGCTAGTTTAGGTTAGTTAATATTTAATTAGTTTGCTAGTTTAGGTTGGTTAATATTTAATTAGTTTGCTAGTTTAGGTTAATGGATATTTTATTAGTTTACTATTTTAGGTTAGTTAATATTTAATTAGTTTACTAGTTCATATTTATTAGTTTACTAGGGTAGGTTAGTTAATATTGAATTAGTTTGCTAGTTTATGTTAGTTAATATTTAATTAGTTTGCTAGTTGGTATTTATTAGTTTACTAGGGTAGGTTAGTTAATATTTAATTAGTTTGCTCTTTTAGGTTAGTTAATATTTAATTAGTTTGCTAGTTTAGGTTAGTTAATATTTAATTAGTTTGCTAGTTAATTTTTATTTGTTTGCTTGTTTAGGTTAGTTAATATTCAATTAGTTTGCTAGTTTAGGTTAGTTAATATTTAATTAGTTTGCTTGGTTAGGTTACTTAATATCTAATTAGTTTGCTAGTTTATTTGGTTACGTTATTTAAGGATTGATTTGTTAGATTTGTTAGTTGGGTTTATGATAGTTACTTAATAAAGTTTGTTAAGGTTAGGCTATTTAGTTAGTTGACATTTGACGGTTTTAATTATTTGAACCTTGATTCCGTAGAACTCCACCGTTGATACCTGCCTAAAGATTAATTTAAAATATAAAATGTAGTGATCTGTTATTTCATGGAAGGTATTGTTGATAGACGATGTAGAAATATAGATCTTCAGGCCCAAATAACGGCCGCTCGGAACGATAGTTGAATAGTTTTCTTCTTATTCCTAGTTCGATTCTAAAAGGAAAAGTGAAAGTAGACAGAGCGGAAATAATCTAATAGGTTTTTACTCGTGCGAAAGGTCGTCGGAAGGCGTGCTGATTCTACAGTATCGGATGTCTGATAAAGAATGGATGATTGCAACGGAAAAATAAATTGATATGGAATTATTTGGTAAGAGTGAGTTGAGTGTGTGTGGGGGGTCAACAAATATGTTTGTTGATTAAGTAAGATCATTTAAAAGAGGAAAGAGATTGCATATGGCGGAAGAAATAAAGATACAGTTGTTTTCACTTATTTGGGACAGAATGGAATAAAGTAGTTTGCTCCAATAAAGCAGATGCTTAGGGTTTGTTTGTTTGTTTGTTTGTTTGTTTGTTTGTTCTTTTCGCAGCTAACTATAATTAGAAAGTAATAGAAAGTGAAGTTGGCTACCAAAGTTCAATCCCTAAACGGAGCTGTTTGCATTCCACATAGCGCAAATACATTTGGGATAGGTATGAATCCAACTATTCTCCATCCAGCTATGGGTAAACTGTAAGGCAGACTGGGCTCTTTAACCTTGGTACGGCAACCAATCTAGAAGAAGGAAAACTCTAAATTAAAAGCAGTAGTATGTTGGTTGGTTGGTTCTGTTTTATGACATAACAACATTTATCGGATATTTGATTCCAAATCCTTTAATACACATATATATATTAGATACATATGAATTTTAAACGAATAGTTTGTGGGTAACATTTTAAAACTTTCCAGAGTTTATTTGTTTGCACACAGTTAAATGGTTTCAAATATTGCTATTTAGCCCTAATAATTTCGTTTATTATTCATTCATTTATTTGCACACTGTTAAATGGTTATAAGTAGAACTATGTAATATTCGGTTTAAGTTTAATCATTTGTTTGCACACACTTAAGAAGTAAATGATTAGATTGTTTTAGTTGACGCATAGATAAGACCCTTTTATATACCTCCACTCCGAGACAGAGTGGATCTAGGAGTAATGACAATGAAGGGTTACTCCACATTACTCAAAGCTTTGGCATTACTGGAGCCTCACCATCTAATGCAGTTTAGTGTCCTATCCAGGACACTGGTTAGTTCAGTAGGGTCTTACCTCTCTGCAGATATGTTGTCGGTGTATTCTACAGCCCCAGCCGACAGGGCTTCAAACTAATTTTTGATCTGGTGAGTGAGGGGCTTTCTTCCCAAGACATACAACATGAGTCTCACCCTCACAACCTGAACCAGTTTATGGGCCGGCGCAACAATTTAAGATAAATAAAAATTGAACAAAAAAGGAATGCTTGTTAGAACTGGTTCATGAAAATGTAACTTATTGGCATAAAAAATAGCTTAGAATATCAGAAAAAAATCAACTCTTTTTCTTTCCCGCAAAAAAGATAATTAAATTGATATTTCATTTTGAAAAACATATTCACAAGAATGCTTGTTAGAAGGAGTGACATATTAAACGACTACACAGAAAATGAACTATTAAAGGTTTTCAGTTCCAGTTAATTCACAATTATTGGTATCCATATTTACAATCCAATTCAGCACTGAATCCAGTAAGGACAAAGCTCCAAATAGGCCAATCCAAAATCAATATTGGAGTTCCTTTTTCTGGAAGAAACCTACCATTAAATGGCTTACAAGAATGAAATATTTTATGGTAATTAAAAGACTATTTTCCTCGATTGCAGCGTTCATGATTATTCATTTTTAACAGGAAGATTTTTTTAGTGTTTATACCTAGAAGCTAATTCTACAAACCAAGCTTTTGTTTATTTATTTTTGCTTTGTTGTTACAACTGATAAATACTGAAACTGGTCATATTTGGATTCATTTAACTAACCAGAGATATTTGAATCTTTTGATTTGTTCTATACACTATACTATGATTAAGAATATCAAAATATTAGACATTAACTTTTTTGAAAAATGACTCATGTCAGTTGAACATGTTCAAAATTTATGCGTCTGTAAATATTAAAAACATTGAACCGTTCTTACAAAATTTTATTGCTTTTACTATCACGTTACATTTGAAAAGAGAGCCTGCTCTCTTAAATAAAATGCATAGATGGGCTTGGCGTAACGGTTATCGTTGAAAAAATACAATCGCCGACTCGAGTTCGAATCCTGGAAAAATTTACTACGAAAGCAGAATCAAAAATTAAGTTTACTAACCAATAAGATGTTTTGCTAATAGAGTCAAATTTGGGGGGAAAATTATCCAATCAGATAAAAAGCAATAGTATCAAAAGAAATTATGATTAAATTGAGAAAAAATAAAAAGAATGACAAAATTAGATCTGTATATAGATAATATTTTCATAGTGCATATGTTCTGCGCACATGTGGGTGCATAGTAGGGCAGAATAGGTTATTTAGCCTTGGTATGGCAACAAGCGGAATAGAAGGAAAAATTTCTATTGAAACTAGTTATAGCTCTGGGGATGGATAGAATCTGTTAGGTTATTTCTACCACAGACACGCCACTTGAGTAGCACCTCCTCGACAAAAAACTTGGGGGGTCTTTTTTATTCTTTATTGTGCTCTGTTTTTTTAAGGGTGCTGTGAAAAGACAGTAAAAAGCAGAGATGTCTAAATAGGCATACACTAAATATTATCAAAGTAGAAAACGCCATGCCATGATGGAATACAGGGCTTCTGGTTCAACAAATTCACCTCCATTCACGACGCAAGAAATGAATAAATGCCTACAAAGAGTACACGTACCCGAATGAATAACCAAAGGAAGGACCACATTGATCCAAAAGGACCCAAGTAAAGGAACCGCCCCAAACAATTACAGACCCATAACTTGCCTACCAATGATGTGGAAAATATTAACAGCACAAATAAGGGAAGAGATTTACTACTCGCTAACAATCCGCGGTTTGTTCCCTGACGAACAGAAAGGATGCTACAAAGGATCCAGAGGCACAGCAGAGTTACTTTACATTTGATCAACACATTCTAAATGAGAGCAAGACCAGACGGTCTACCTATGGCCTGGATTGACTACAAAAAGACCAAAGATATGGTTACGCAAAGCTGGATAATACACTGCCTCAAAATGTACAAAATATCAGATGAAGTCATAAACTTTATCGAAAAAACCATGAAAGCATGGAGAGTGGAATTGACAGAAGGAAGAAGCTTAGCTGAAGTAAAGATCCAAAGAGGTATTTTTCAAGGAGATGCTCTATCACCGTTATTATTCATAATTGCCCTGATGCCACTTAACCACAGACTCAGAAAAAGCACAGCCAGACACTAACTTAGTAGATCACAGGAAAATATCAATCACTTAATGTACATGGATGACATCAAAATATTTGCAAAAAATGAAAAAGAATTAGAAACTCTAAAAGACGCAGTTAGAATATATAGTCAGGACATAGGAATGGAATTTGGCATAGGAAAATGTGCCATGCTAGTAACGAAAAGTGGCAAACGACATCTGACTGACGGAATGGAACTACCGAGCCAAGACAAGAATAGAACACTCGAAGAAAGGGAAACCCACAAATACTTGGGAATCTTGGAGGCTGACACCATCAACAAGTGGAAATGAAAGACAAAATTAAGAAAGAATATCTCAGGAGAACGAGAAAACTACTCGAGAAAAATCTCTCTTGCAGAAACCTTATCAAAGGAATAAATACCTGGGTTGTACTCCTCGTTAGATATTCGGGACCCTTTCTGAAGTGGACCACTGATGAACTTAAACATGTGGACCAAAGAACAAAAAAACTAATGACCATTCATAAGGCATTACATCCCAGAGACGATGTTGACAGGCTCTATGTATCAAGAAAAGAGGGAGGAAGATGACTTGCCAGCATTGAAGCCAGCGCTGACGCATCGATACAACGACTCGAAGATTACATAGAAAAACACGAAGGAGGACTGATTACAGACATTAGAAACGATAATGACAACACGATGGAAAACAGGATGACAACTAAGAAATAAAAATTGGAAGACGAACAACTCTATGGGCGCTTGAAAGACTAATAAACAACATCTCACACGAGAAAACCTGAACCTGGCTAAGGAATGGAAACTTTAAGAGAGAAATCATGTCAAAGCGAGAATAGATAAGACGCAACAAAATAGCAAATGTAGGCTATGCGGTGACAGAAATGAAACCATCAATAACATAATAAGCGAACGCAGTAATTAACACAGAAAGAGTATAAGACAAGACACGACTGGGTGAGCAAGAAATTTAAATTCGACCATACGAACAAATGGTATACACACAACCCAGCATCTGTCCTCGAAAATGACACAAAGACCAGACTTAATAATAATCAACAAAAAAAAAGAGAATTTGAAAAACTGTCGACTTTGCTGTCCTGGTTGACTACAGAATAAAACTGAAAGAATGTGAAAAGAAGGATAAGTACCTGCACCTTGCCAGGGAATTGAAAAAACTATGGAACATGAAGGTGACAATTATACCAATTGTAATTGATGTTTTTGTACAGTAATTAAAGAATTATTAAAGGGACTGGAGGACGAGTGGAGACCATCCAAAATACAGCATTATTGAAAACAGCCACAATACTAAGAAGAATCCTGGAGACTTGAGGAGACTTCTTGTCACTCAAACTCCAGTGAAAGACCATCAGGTAAAACTGATGAGAAAAACTCTCATGGTGTAAATAATAATAATAATAATAATAATAAGAAGAAGAAGAAGAAGAAGAAGAAGAAGAAGAAGAAGAAGAAGAAGAAGAAGAAGAAGAAGAAGAAGAAGACCAGACTTTATAATCTACAAAAAAAGAACTTGCAAAATTGTCGACTTTGCTGTCCTGGCTGACCACGGAATAAAACAGAAAGAAAGTGAAAAGAAGGATAACTACCTGGTCTTTGCTATGGAATTGAAATAACTATGGAACATGAAAGTGACAATTATACCAATCGAGATTGGTGCTTTTGGTACAGTCACCAATGGATTATAAAAGGAACTGGAGGACTTAGAAATAAGAGGACGAGTGGAGATCATCCAAACTACAACATTATGAAGAACGGCTAGAATACTAAGAAGAGTCCTGGAGACTTGAGGAAACTTGCTGTCACTTAAACTCCAGTGAAAGACCATCAGCTGATATGACAAACTCTCAAGTTATAAATGATAATAAATGCTGTTTACATTTCACTTCTCGTTAAAGCACTAAGGAAAGGCATGCAACCATCTCTTCTTCAAGTCCAGCCATGGGTAAATAGTTGGAAAGACATGTCGCTTTAGATTTGGATAAGAGAATCCAACTTAACTTGGCTTTAAAATTGATTTTGTGTCCGTGATGGAGGAATTCGGTAAATATGTACAAAGATGCACATACACACTGCAAGTATCAATGGAAATAGATTTAGAGCATACATCTCAACCCACAGGCTAGATGCGGCCCTCAAAGCTCATTCGTGTGGCCTTTTACCAAACTTTCAACATGTTCATTTCGCCTTTTCATGTTGACTATGAAGAATTACCATTACAACTGCAAATGGAACTCATTGATCTTCAGTGTTCAGAAGATTTGATGTTTCTTGCTTGCCCCATTGTTAACTTCTATAAGAACCACATGCTCCCCTCTATACGATTCCTCAACCCACGCCCAGCAAGTTGGGCACTACACACAGATGTGAAAAGTTGTTCTCCAAAATGAAGCATAGCAAGTGTTTACTGCATTTACAACTGTCAAATCATCACTTGTCTGATGTGATCCTTCAGTCAACCAATTCATTTAACCCTGATATTAAATCTTTTGAAATTGCAAACATCAAATGTCGCATTAATAAATCATGATCGTTTTCTTGTGAATTTAGCTCTTTCTTCTGTGCTTTTAAGATCACTTACCCAGACATTCATGAGTCAACCTTATAGGCCTTCGGGCCAAAAAGTTAAGTGATCCCTGCTGCAAATGTTTGATGGAGATTTTTAGTAATTGTTACTTGAAACAATATAATTACTTGAAACGCTTGAGACCATGTAATTGTAAAAAAATTTTAATATTAGATAGAAATACTCGAAACCATCTAACTGTATTCAAATTATTTGAACTTATGAAACCATATAACTATGTGCAAATTATTAATATTAGATTGAAATACTTGAAACTATATAAATGTATGCAAATTATAAGATTAAATAAGAATACAGAAGCCATATAATTGTGTGTAAATTATCAATATTAGAAATACTCAAAAAATCTAACTCTATTCCAATTATTAGTATTAAATATAAATACCTGAAACCATATAACTGTGAGGATATTATTAGTCTTAGATAAGAATAATATGCTTTTAGGATTTGTTCAAAATAGCACGTAAAATTCTTGTGTAGTTGCCATCTAACTTTTTCTCCGTGTGCTTTCTTAGAGTCCACGTGGTGCATCCATATAGACACAACCAATATATTAGGTTTAAAGCGTGTTGGCGTTTGCTGTTTTTTTAATTATGTAAGGATGCAATTTTCTTGTTATCTCGTTTTTTTCTCAGCTACTACTGACTCCTATGGAATTTTAGATTTGGCTCTTGGTTTGGTTGATGTGCACTCTGCTTCTGCTTCCACGTGGGCAGTGACGAAATGTTCATATTCGTCCTTCGGAGTATGAGTTTCCTGAGGAGCATAGAATTTCTTTCTTACAAATACCATATATTTACAGATAATATCTCTATTGGTAAGTGAGGGCCTGTCGTAATGTTTGGCTTTTATTTCTTTCTTCTTATTTCAGTGTAGAGTTACATGTATCTTTGTTGTGACGATTCTATGATTGGAAAATACTCCTTTAAAAGAGGAGTATACCTCACAGTTCCCAGCACTCTTTATGGACTTTTTGTTTATGAATATATAACCTAGTTGTGCTTTTGAGTTGTCTGAGTAGTGGTTGGCTCATTGTTTTTCCTCCTTTTGGGGAATTTAGTATTTAGGCCTGCAAGCCTGCTCTCAAGTGAAAAGTCTACTTGATATTCCCCATTTGTTTGACGTGATGTATGAGCAGAATTTTTTATTTTCGTCTTTGTACATTTCAGCATTCATGTTTCCATCGATAATTAGAACGTTGTGTTTGGGAATATGTCGGACAAGGGAAGATAGCTCGTTGTAGAAGGTGATGATCTACATTTCATCACTGTCATTGATGGGACTGTAGTAAGAGATGATTGTTTTGCAGAGTTAGCCACTAAATGAAGCACATATTATTCATAGATTTTCTCTATGCTTTCAAGTGATTTTAAGGCATGAGGACTGAGAAGCAATTCTACACCTCCTATGATGGTACTGACTGACTTTTTTCTTGCAGATGTAGAGACAAATGCCCATCCTTTACCAATATCGTGATATTCTATTTCTTGTTTACGGTGGTGGTGTCTGTGCTCTTGCATACATATGATGACTATTTTTATGCCCGGCTGCAGATGCAGTCAGTTCAAGTATCTGGTTGATTACATTTCAAATCCTAACGTTAAATGTCTCTATGTAAACAATGATTTTTCATCGAAGTAATTTTGGTTTAGTTTTGAACTATGTAGCTGATTTTTCGAAGACCGGGACAAGAGCTCAAACCTCAACAGATATGTCCGTTGTTTACTCGCGCGTTGGATGATGCAGTTTGGACATTCGGTTTGAAATAGAGTCTTGGTAATCTTTTGTTTGCTATTTTGTCACCATCAATAGATGCCACTCTTAAATATAGTAGCAGTAGTTTCCTCACTGAACTATTTGACCCTAGACGTTGACCGCTGAGGTTCTTCTGTCCAGCATTTGGTGAAGCAGGACCTAACTTTGAATACAGATTAAATGGTTTCAAGTATTTCTAATCAACACTAATAATTCTGTTCAACAGTTCTCATTCATATGCACAATCAAACAGCTTCATGTATTATTATGTGACACTAACAATTCAATTTAACATCAGTTTTTTTATTTGCACACAGTTAAATAAACAAACAATTCTACTTGTCGAATTGATAAGACCCTAACAGTTACTACTACTCCGGATCAGAGTTGATCTGGGAGTAATGGCAATGAAGGGGTACATCAATTTCCCCAAAGCTACTAGACTGGATGCTTAATATCAGATGGGTTAATGTCATATCCCGGACACTCATTGAGGAGGGGGCCTTACCCCTTTGCAGAGTTGCAGTTGGTGTCTTCTACATCTCCAGACGACTGGACTTATGCTTTTAAGTATTTTTATCTAATTCCAATAAGTTGTACGCAGTTATCTTGTTTCAAGTATTCCTTTTTAATACAAATAAGTCGAACAAAATCAAAAGGTGTCAAGTGTTTCAAGCAATTTTATTGCTTCAAACCAAATCAACGTATGCAAATCATTTCTGATCAGAATTTGAGACTCTCCGTGGCACACTGGCTGACGTGCTGGATTTTGACCTCATAGAAAGTAAATTTGAACACCAGTCAAACTATTATGTTTACTTTCGAGCTGATTATCCAAGCAAAATTTATGAACTCTTTTATCCACCCCAGCTATGTGGTAAATATGACCACTACTGCTCTTCTTCAAAAATGGTCTTGGTATTAAATAACCGCCGAAAGTTGATAGGCCATTAAACAAAGAAACCGAAACAAATCAAACTAATGATAATGTTTTGTTAATATTTGATAGAAATAAATGAAAATACATTACTGTGTATAAACAACTGATTATTTTCATTAAATAGAAACTGTTATTTGTAACTATTACTTAAAAAAATTCTTAGGCATCAGATAAACCAATAAGAATTGATATGCCATAAAACTAACCAACCAACAAACCAGCTCAGTTAGGGAATTTATATTTCTTTACCGCTCAAATTGATCAAATTAGTGAAGCGATTTCTTTGGCCTCGAGTTTCGAATCTTTCTGATGGAAAAGAATAAATATTTCCAGAAAGAACACAACAAAACCAGTTAGGTGATAAGTTTGCCGAATGTAAATGGTACTTCAGCGCAAAGTTAAGTGTTAAATGTCTTCGGAAATGGTAGATGCCGTGAAAACAAAAGAGTCTGTTGAAAGCAGACTTTTATCGTCAATAGTTTGGCTGAATGATTATCGCACGAGAAAACAGATTAAGAGTTGTGGACAATAAATATACGTGAAAACGTTGAGATTTCTGCATGAATAAACACACACATACGTACACAGAGACAGCGAAAAAGAGAGAGAGAGAGAGAGAGAGAGAGAGAGAGACACACACACACAAACAGGTATATATAAATATATATTGTGTGTGTGTGTGTGTGTGTGTGTGTGTGTGTGTGTGTGTGTGTGTGTGTGTGTGTGTGTGTGTGTTACTATGTAGAGGCAAAATATATAAAAATTCTAACATGAACAATTTCTAAGCTTATTAATCAGCACTTAGAACAGATATATCAATGCAACAGCTCAATCAAAAGTTTTTTCGCTTGTAGAAATAAATTAGCGATGTTAAAGTTTAACACATTCTAAAGAAAAGTTTCTGAAATTCACTTGATATAAATTATAATGAAAGGTGATAATCATTTGATAATTGTCTTATACATTCAGAAGGTTAATTTATTTAATCGCTTTATTTGTAAAACTTAGATAGACTCCAAATTAGATGAAAAGTTGATTGATTTATCGACGATTCTAATTGGTTAAATAATGTATTTTTGCTTTTGTTTGATTTGTTATTATGGCAATTCAACCCATGCAGGTTATTTAATGCCAAATTATTTTATACATATATATCAAATATATGATTTCTAAGCATATTTTGTAGATAGCATTTTTAAACGTGTCAGAGCTCCTTTTTTTTTTTTGCTCACAGTTAGATAGTTTCATTTCTTTCTGTCTAATACAAAAAATTCTATTCACTGTAAATCATTTGTTTGCACATTGTGTAATGTTTTCAAGTATTGCTATTTAACAATAACAATTCAATTTAATATATCAGTCATTTGTTCACATAGTTAAATAATCAAACAGTTCTATTTCAAGCAATTCAGTTTAGCATAAGTCAAACAAGTTAAATGGTTCCAATTAGTGCTATGTAACGCTACCAATTCTATTAAACATCAGTCATTTGTTTACACAGTTAAAAGATTAAACAGTTCTATTTCAAGAAATTCACTCTAGCATAAATCATCTGTTTGCACTCAGTTTAAATGTTAAAGCACACAGTGTGAATGTCAAACATATTTGACTCATATTTGACTCATAGATAACATCCAATCCGGTGCAACCAATCCGGGTCAGAGTCGAAAAGGGGGCGATGACAATGAAGGGATATTCTGTATTCCCCAAAGCTCCAGCATTACTGGAGCCTCACCATCAGATTGTTTAAAGCCATTACCAGCACACTTGTGGGGTGGGGCTCACCCCTCAGCAGAGATACAGTCGGTGTATTCTACAGCCCCAGATGACTGGGCCAAATGTATTTTTGATACTCTGGAATGGAAAAGATTTCTTTAAAAAGTTTGGATGTTGATCTTTCAAATCTTTCGAAGCAATTCAAATATTATCGCTTGCAAAAATCAAGAGACGACATCTTAACTGATGGAGCAGATGAATCAAAAAGTAGAAAAACACAGATTCAAATTTTAAAGCTTCTGAGAACCTCTTTTTTCCATATTATCTAATACTTTGTTTAGAATGTAAATCAGTTGATTTTACACACACACACACACACACACACACACACACACACACACACACATATACATATATATATATATATATAGTTACCAACCCCTCCCCTCGGGTAGGATATGACAAAAGGTCAATTTTTAAGCGGAGTTTAACAGGTTTGACTTCAGAGCTTTCCCTCTCCTAGACTAGTTGCTTCACCAAGGCTGAAGATCAGTCTGTCCTACTATTTACCCATAGCTGGAGGGAGAATAATTGGATTCATACCTTTCCCAAGGGTATTAGTGCTATGTCAAATGCAATCAGTCTAGTCCAGGATTTGAACTCGTATCGCTGTATCCATTTCCTACGACGGTAGTAGGGCAAACTGGGTTCTTCAGCCTTGTGAGGAAACTAGTCTTGGAGAAGGAAAACTCTGAAGTCAAACCTGTTAAACTCCGCTTAAAAATTGACATTGTGTCATATCCTGCCCGAACGGAGGGGTTGGTAAATATGTATCTAGCATCCTGAAAGAAGTCGATAAACCGTTTGCTTCTCGGAAAACCAAAGGACGACGATCACTTATCGCATAAAAGACATATAAAGCGTCACTGTCCAAGAAACCCTCACCCAACATAGAGGTCCGTTTTTATTATCTCGAACCACAAGACACAATTTGTCTTCGCAGCAACTACTGACCAGAAATAGTATGGTTCCTACAAAAATTCGACGTATTAGGGTCACGTACTTTATACAGTAACCCAATCTGCCTAACTATTTGACCCTTACTGTTATAGTTGGATACATATATTTTTATGGAGTATTCGCACGATGTGAAATGCAGACAGCTTTGTAGAGGAATTGAACTCAGGCTGCAGATTTGCAAAATGACCAACTTGACCCAGAGAACGGTAAAGAAAGCAGCATCATTTTACCTGGTGACTGACAATAAAGGGTTAACCACAAGAATTCAATTTTGGGGTGTCCTCGTGGTGTAATGGTTAAAGCGATGAACTGCGGAATCGTAGTACGCGAGTTCGTACTCCAGTCGCGCTATTATGTTCACTTTCGGGCAAATACCCTTGGGAAAGGTATGAACCCCCTTATTCTCCCTCCAGCTATGGGTAAATAGTAGGACGGACTAGGTTCTTCAGCCTTGTTGAGGCAACTAGTCTAGGAGAAGGAAAACTCTGAATTCAAACCTGTTAAACTCCGCTTAAAAATTGACCTTGTGTCATATCCTGCCCGAGCGGAGGGGTTGGTAAATAGTACCACAAGAATTCAAGCAGTGGGTGCAAGAAACAGTCACACAAAAGTTTAGGATCTTCAAAATGGTCAGCCAGTGAGTCAGAAATCAGCAGAGAATAAGCATTAAATTTCGAAGCAAACTAAACTACTACTACTACTACTTGGTGGGATATGATTTATGGAACAAGAGGATCTTTCTTTCATCCACTAAAAACAAAAGCACTCAAGATCTTTTTGATTTGAGACCGGTCTTGCAGGAATCTGAAAGAAAGTGATATGAATTTTTTCTTGGCCCACCTGTCTGATTTTCATTTTTGTTTTTTTGCAAAGTCATCAACATCTCTTCATCTCTTCGGGACACACGATGTAACAAAAGGGCTTAAGTTGACCGATTTCTCTGCGTTTTTCTCTTGCCAAAACTACTGATGTAACCGTTTCGAACTTACAGACAAGATGAAGTATTATTCGATGAGAAAATAACCTTGTCATTTTTGACATGAACTGTGCCAGAAAGAAAATGTTATAAATTAGATGATAATGTTTTTTTAAATTTTCATTTAAATTTTTTAAAAAAGGGAAAAAAAACTCCTTTTTAAAAATGTGAGGCCTATAGGAGATATAGGCGATCAGTATCATTTACGTTCTATCCGCAAAGATTAGAAAAAAATCAATAAATCTTTCTGATTACTTTGTTTTCCTCGGGTAAAGCTATAAAATGAATCATTAGATAACAAACTCTCTCTCTCTCTCTCTCTCTCTCTCTCTCTCTCTCTCTCTTCGACAGGCTGGAATTTAAATATAGGAACGAACCTCTTGTGTCCTACTCCTTCTCTAACACTTATCAATCCATCCATCTACCTACATAACTATGAATCAACGAGGTCAGTCTATGAAGCAATTTGATGGATTCCGTTTATTTTTAGGTCTGCAACTCTCATTTTAGTGTGAGTGAGTGTGTGTGTGTGTTGGTATAGAATATGTGTAAAAATATTCACTTCATGTTTGCCTTTCACCATTCCTGTTCATTTGAGTATGTAAAAAAGAGACGGAGTGTAGTTCCAGAAGTCTAGAGTCTAACGTGCTAGACTACGACATCATAGAGAAAGAATTCAAACTCAAATTATACTATTATGTTCATTTTCAGACTAATACCCTTGGGAAAGGCTTGAACCCTCTTATACTGCTATCTATGGGTTAAATAGAACTGCTTACGTTCTTCTACAAAGATGACTTTGGCATAAAAAGAAAGGTTGATGTGCCATTAAACAAAAAGAGAGATCGAAAAGAGAGACTTATCCCGTACTCTGGTTTAGTTTAGAGGGCGACACCATAAAGCGTATCTTGTGCATAAATAGCCTGGAGGAACCTATCTCTCTCTGATTTGAATTCAGAGTTTTCCTTCTCCAACTCTGGTTGCCATAATAAGGTTAAAGAAACCAGCCTGCTTTCTTACTATTTAACCCATAACTGAAGTGGGAATATTTGGATACATACCTTTTTAAAGGAGTATTCACACGATGTGAAATGCAAAACAGGTTCGTTCAGGATTCGAACTCGGATCAGCAGATTCCATTTCCTACGACTATAACCCTGACACCTCAAGCTTTTCCACTAATGTAAGTATATTCATTTTATTAAAGGCGTCTTTAGGTAAGTAAGCCCCAATAATGAAACACAAGCTCAAAGTCTGTGTCAAACTTTTGGATAATGCGTCAAAAATATTTACGTTAAATCTCTTATAGAGATCAATTTTTAGGTTTTAGAAGGAAGCCACTGGACATTTTTCGATAGTTGAAAGACTTTTTTAAGAGGAACCTTGTCTGATCGACTGACCCTTTCAAAAAACAAGGAAAATGCCTCTTACTGAAGCTTGGGGACTTTACATTGATCAGTTAATTTTCCACCAAAGTTGCCAACCTGAAAAAAAAGAATGTTGAGAAAATTTCTTGGGGTCAATGAAGTTTAAATGCCAAGTTTAATAAAGATTTTCACTTTAACCAAAGAGTTTGAAGATAAAAAGAGACTTTTCAAGGAATTTTCACTCAAAGGTTTTGACCCTTCACGAAGAGGAAGACACTCGAATATTTCGGTGGTGTGAACGGAATGAATGGCTAATCACGGAAGGTGAACAGAATAGACTCCCAATGGTAGGTGCGTGTACAGAATAGCCCGCCAATATAAGATGCGTATATAGAACAGGCTGCCAATGTCGAATACCAACAATAAATATACATGTTCAGAATAATCCACCAATGGAGCGTCTGTGTAGAGAATAGGCTGCCACTATGGATACTATAGAAAAGGTCACCATGTACGGAATAGACCGCTCCTATCGGATACCGCTAATAAAGAGGTGCGCGTGGTGCGCGTGGTGTATACAATTCTATATACTATCTATCTCATCCATCAGATTTGGTTTCAGATTCTTTATCTAATGGTATTATTTAATGCCAAAGCTTTTTATGGTTGAAAAACAGAAGTGTTACTATATAATCCATAACTTTGAGGATAAGGGAAAACATACCTTTCCTAAGGGTATTAGACGGAAAGTGAACGTCACAGTGAGATTGGAGCAAGATCTTACTTACTACGAAATCACAGTTCAGCACGTAAACCACTGCAACAGGAAACCTTCTCTCTATGATATCAGATATTAGTATTTTATAAAAATAATTTTTAAACATCTATTTGATTCATAGCTTGAATTCTTAAAAGGTACTTCCACTCTGAGTCAGAGTGAACCTGGGAGTAATGGCTACATCCCAGAGCTCCAGAACTGGGGCCTCATCACCAAATGCAATTTATGGAGGTGCCCGTGGTGTAGTCGTTATCGTCGCAGGAAATGAACACGGTGACACGAGTTCAAATCCTGGACGAGACTGATGGCATTTCACATTGCCCTAATAGCCTTGGGAAAGGTATGAATCCAATTATTCTCCTTCCAGCTATGGGTAAATAGTAGGGCAGACTAGGGTCTTCAGCCTTGGTGAGGCAACTAGTCTAGGAGGAGGAAAACTCTGAATTCAAACCTGCTAAACTCCGCTTTAAAAATTGACCTTGTGTCATATCCTGCCCGAGCGGAGGGGTTGGGTAAATATGATAAAGATACGTGTTCAGAAGAGGTCACCAATGGAAAGTCCATGTATCGAATAGACCGCCACTATGGGTATTACAGAAAAAGTCACCAATGGAGTGTGCGTGTATGTCATAGGGGTTCATATCTTTCTCAAAGGTTTTAGTCCGAAAGTGAACTTAAAAGCTTGACTGAGTTCGAACACACTTACTTTGAGGCTGCACTTTAACCATTACGCTAAGAGGACCACGCCCAGTCTCCCCTGGCAGGTGCATGTACAGAATAGGCCACCATAAGAGGTGTGTCAACTGAAAAGGCCGCAAATGAAATACAAGGATACAGACCAGGTTATCAGTGAGTAAAGTGGATAGAAAGGTCGAAAGAGAAAGACAAAAAGGGGATGAAAGATGGGAAAAAAAGGGAAGGAAGAGTGAGCGAATAAAAAGTAGAGAAAGAGGGTGAAAAAGAAATACAGAAGGAAAGAAAACGAGAGAAAGAGAGAAGAGAAAGAAAAAAGAAAGGCGAAATGGGGGATATAGAGGTAGACAGAGAAATCCAAGGGGAGAGTAAGAAAGAGAGAGAGAGAGAGAAGAGGAAGAGTGAGCGAAAAGGGGAAGACGGATAAAGAGGTTGATAAAGAAATACTGAAGGAGAGAGAGAGGGGGTAGAGAGAGGGAAGAGGGGGAGTGAGCGAAAAGGGAAAGGCAGATAAAGAGATTGATAAAGAAATACAGAAGGAGGGAGGGAGAGAGAGAGAAAGAGAGAGAGAGAGAGAAAAAGCAAAAGGTGGAAGAAGAGTAAGCGAAAGGAAAAAAGCGAATAAAGAAAGACTGAGATTAAAAGAGACAAAAAGAGAGGAGGAAGTGAGGGCGAAAAGTGAAAGGAGTATAGAGAGCTAGAAAGAGAAGGGGGAGAGGAAGGGAGAGGGAAAGATGGTTGGAGATAGAGATTCAGTGGGCGGAAGGAGAGAGGTGGAGTAAGAGGGTGAGAGAGAACAGAGGAGGAAGATAGATTTCAAAAGAGAAACAGAAGAGAGGGGGAGAAGAATAAGTTAAAGAGGAGAGTGAGTGGAGAAATAGATGTTCATTCTGCCTGGGGAGAAAAAAAAATTTTTTCGCCATCTGATCACGTGATTCGTTTTTCGCGGTAATATCAATATTTTTGGGCGAATCAGTTTTCTTATCCTCCACTTATTTTTTCTTCGGTATTCTTCGCTAATTTCTTTTTCTTTTTTCCTTCTTTTTCAACATTCCTTCCTTTCTTTCTCTCTTTCTTCTTTTTTCCTTCTTTTTCTTTCTTTTTTTTTTTTTTTTGGCTGGAATATTGAGACTTTTTAGTGAAAGTACAACTATAACTATTATTATTATTGTTTTAATTTCATAAAATTTAACTCAGCTTAAAAAGCAAACGGAGACACATTAGATTTCCACGGTTAGATATCATATTGATGCAGTTAAAGATAGTGGAATGCAGCGTCTGTCGATAAGTATCAACATCTATTAAAAATTCCTCTAGATTTTCTATTGTTTAAATTCTAAAAATCATTTTCTTATAATTTTATCATTTAATTTGTGCAATCCACCATTGAAGAAATGCAGGGTATTAAAAGATGAATTATATCTCTGACAAATATTGTTTATCGTAGTTTTAAGGGAGTAAAATATTATTTTTCGCTGTTTTGTTTATCATTTTAATTTAATCAAATTATTTTGTTGCACAGGGTGCACTAGAAATATCATGGTGCACATGAACTTAGGCAACTGGTAAAGGTTGCTGAGTCTCGCTAATGTCTTAACATTTTTTTCCAGTGACGAACATGGTTTCGGCCTGTGGACACGGTGTGTTTGCTCTTGAAAAGTTTTTTTTAAGACTGGAGAATCTGTAATTGCAACAACACAGCGAGCATTTCGTGCTCACTTGATATTATGCCGGAAATTATGCTGTTCCGGATAGATAATAGGCTTTTCTACTAATTGCAATATTGATTTACTATTGCTCTACGTCCTGTTTTGAACTAGGGAAGTAAATTCACTAGCATAAAATTTACAAGTAACATGTAACATGTGACATCGTAATAGCTGGTGCACTTAGCGTAACGGTTTTCGTCGCAGAATCGGTGACCCGAGGTCAAATCCTCGAAGCGGCTATTAGTGTTTCTCTTCCCGTTATTGCCGTTAAGAAAAGCACCAATCAAATCTGTTATTCTCCCAGATATGCGTAAATAGTTGCCTCGGTTAAGCAACTGGTATAGGAGAAGAAAAATTCTCAATTCAAACCAACCTTACTCCGTTCGAAAATTGACCTTGTGTCACATCCTGCTTGCGGTGGATGGGTTGGGTAGATACTTATTCAGTGAGTCTGAACACCAAACACAACGGGTGGGAAATCAGTGAGTAAATGAGAATATGTTTCGGTTCCCCATGATCCCAAAATCACCTTCTAAGACTGACCAAATCAGCAAGATGTTTCTTCTTCAGTCTTTTGAAGTTGCCAGAGAAGCCTCTCTCACTGTGGACTAATACTCTTCCGGATAATTAACGTTTGTCTCTGATAATCTTTAATTTAAATTTTGAATTTAAAAAATGATTGACTTTTACTGACACCTCAGCGACAGATAGAAAGACAGACTGATACAGATACAAATAGAGATATTAATAAATATTGATTGAGAGAGAAAGAGACACACAGAGGAAGAGAGAGAGGGAGAGAGAGAGAGAGAAAGAGTCAAAGATAAAGAGAGATAGCGAAGAAACATAGAGATAAAGTGAGAGAGAGAGATAAAGAGAGGGACCAAAAGATAAAGAGAAATACATAAAGATATATATATATATAGAGAGAGAGAGAGAGACATAGAGATAAAGAGAGATAGAGAGAGAGACATTGCGATAAAGAGGGATAGTGAGAGATAGATAGATAAATAGATTAAGAGAGATGGTGAGAGAGACATATAGATAAATAGAGAGAGAGAAATACATTGTGATAAAGAGAGAGACTGAGAGAGATATATATATAAAGAGAGATGGTGAGAGAGACATATAGATAAATAGAGATTGAGCCATAGACATATATTGGTTGGTTGGTTGGTTGGTTTTTTTATGGCATATCAACGGTTGTGGGTTATTTAATAGCAGAACCTGTTTATACATAGTCTAAAGGGGTACTCCACATTCCTCAAAGCTCTAGGACCGGAGTCTAACCGTCAGATGCAGTTCAAAGACATGCCCAGGACACTCGTTTTATTATACCCATTGATGGGATCCTAACAAGTAGTACCCCTCAGGTTCAGAATGGACTTGAGACTAACAGTAATGAAGGGGTTCTCCACATTCCCCAAACCTCCAGAAATGAAGCCTCACCAACAGATACAATTTAGTGTCATAACAGGACACTCGTTGTGGGAGAGTGTCTTACTTTTATGCAGAGATGCAGTCGGTGCATTCGACAGGGAGAGAAAGAGAGCGCGGGAGAGAGAGGAAGAGAACAAATGAAATGCAGTTTCTTCCAAGCAGCAGTCGTGTCGATACTGCTGTGTGGATGCACCACTTGGACGCTAATAAAACGGCTGGAGAAGAAGCTAGACGGCAACTACACAAGAATGTTGCGAGCAATATTAAACAAGTCCTGGCGGCAACACCCCACAAAGCACCAACTATACTGCCACCTACCTCCCATCACGAAAACTATCCAAGTTAGACGAACCAGGCACGCAGGACACTGCTAGAGGAGCAGGGTCAAGCTCATAAGTGATGTACTCCTATGGACCCCCACATATGGCCGAGCTAACGCAGGACGACCAGCTAGAACATACATATAGCAGCTGTGTGAGGATACGGGATGTAGCTCTGTAGACCTGCCAGAGGCGATGAACGATAGGGAAAAGTGACGAGAGAGGGTCAGGGATACCCGTGCTGGTGGCACGAGATGATGATGATGATATATATATATATATATATAGAGAGAGAGAGAGAGAGAGAGCGGGAGAGGGAGAACTGTTATTCAAAAAGTATTGATTTTGACTTCATATTTTTGTCAAAATTGCTCGATTCGATTTCATATCATTGGTTTATTATGTAAGTTGCCCACATCTCCATTTGTTTGTTTAATGGCATTTCAACCTTGCTGGGTTATTCAATGGGACATCAGTATTGGTACTATTTAACCCATAACTGGAGGAATAAGGCTGTGCATGCCTTTCCCAAAAAGTATCAGTCCGAACGCGAACGAAATAGCACAATTTGGAGTTCGAACTCACTCATTACGATATCTCGCTGCAGGAGCGTAACCCTCCCTCCAGAAAAGGGGTGTCCTGGGCGTGACACTGAACTGTATCTGGTGGTGAAGCTCCAGTTCCGGAGATATGGAGATATGGAGTGCCCCTTCATTGCCATTACTGCCAGGTCCACTCAGACCCGGAACTGGATCTATGGGTCAAATAATAACCTTTAATTTAAATTTTAGATTTTTAAAAATGATTCTGGAGATATAGGGAGTATTGCCACTACTCCCAGGTCCACTTAAACTCGGAGTTGGATCTATGAGTCAAAGAGATCTGTTAATAAGTATTCGTATTCTATTGGGTTAGTTTCACTTGTTTATTTAATGATTCTATACCTCGAGGATTCCTTCCCTTATTCGATAAGATCGTCAGCAAAAAAAAAAAAAGGAAAAAAAAACTGAAGCAACTACACAAAAATGTAAATATGACCAAACAAAAAACATGATTCTCTCACCTCTAGGGGTAAGATAAGCCTTGAATTGAAATTTTTGTAAATGTTTTGTAAACTTAAAGAAACGGAAGTGAGTGAAACGGATATTGTTTTAAAAATGGTAGCATTTTCTCCAGAAACTAAAACCAGCTTAAGAAATCAAGAGAATCTTCTAAATTTTGATGACGTTGAGCTCGGCTTATTCTAAGAGATCTCTGTCAACATGATTACCGTTAAGATCTTTTTCTCTCCTATTATGAGGGGGCTTCTGCCAAAAACAGGAACGGCAGGCCACTTCCTATTCCGGTGAAACGCAACCGATTTTCGGCGATTCGCCGTAATCTCATCGATTTTCGAATCAACGGATGGTTAAATCCTCCCGCAAAAAATCAAAGAAGAAAATGCTACGGACGAAAATGGGAATGGTTTGGTGCCAAGGGCGAAAACGAAACGAAACGAAACGAAAGAGAGACTGACAATGGCCTTTTAATCTCAAGATGCAAAATTCTAACCGGAAATCGTATAATTGCGTCGCTACTCAAACAACATCCAGTTAATTGACGAAGGAGCTGGTAAATCTCACGTACTTTGGTTCAGCGTTGATAAATGTACATCGACATCGTGCAAAGAAAATGTGACAGGTCCGATATCACACGTTTTACTCCTTACTAACATTGGCAAATATTATGGAATCAGTACATTTTTGGGGTTCATTTTGATTTTGTTAAGTTTCTTTGTTTTATGGCATATAAGCCTTTGTGGGTTATTTAATGCCAATGTAATCCAATTAGAAGAGTAGCTATGATAGTATTTAACTCATAGCTTGAGGGATACGGAGGTTCATGCCTTTCCGAAAGGTACTATTCCGAAAGTGAAATCAATAGCACGACTGGAGTTCGAACTCACTAACTTGAAAGCCACAGTCCAGCTCGTTAGCCATTACGACTCATGGATTCCTCTAATCTTGCTTTTTTTTTTATTTAGCAGTAACTAAACTAATAACAAATAAGACGCAAAACATTTTTCTTTAATAGCTAAATATAGAAGCTTATGGGATACATATTTTTCTAGTCTTAAAATAAACAATAAAAAGATACTTAAGAACATTCTAGAATGTTCTTAAGTATGTTTTTTATTGCTTATTTTAAGACTAGAAAAATATGTATCCCATAAGCTTCATGAATTATACCTTTTACAAATTGGATTAAATTATTTAGAATTATGGTATCATTTTTCCGGGTCAAGAAGAGAAACATATGAAATTACCTAATATTAATTTACTTACGGCTAAATGAATGAAAGCAAAATGAACTTCCTCTTAGTGAACTAATTCCAAAATCATTGCATGAATATCTTTCATATCGTTCAAGCTATGTTTAAATAGTTGGGTAGACTGACTCTTTATCTTTGCTCTGGTCTCTTGCTTGTGTCATATCCTGATCGTGGCTGATAGATACATATACAAAACTCCCATACTCAGGCATACATATATACATAGAGAGAGAGACATGTATAAGTATATATATATATATATATAAAGATGGTTGTTGTAGGTCGAAAGAAAGAATAAGGATATATTTTAAAATAGGAAGGTCACCGAACAGATTTGTATTTTTTTAATTTATTTATTTTGTTCTTACATACGTGTTATATATATGTACGTTTCCTGCTTGTTACTCACAAAAAAAACTGTTAGTGAAACCCAAAACCACTCCAACGCCAACACACACACACATACACACACACACACATAACTATAAACATATCAAATATCAAAAACGGGTAAAGCAAACCAAAGTAAACACACTCCAGGAAAGAAGGACAACGACCCCAATATAAATCAGCTTGACCAGGGCACCTCTGGTGGTGTAACGGTTAGCAAGCTAAACTAGCAGACCTAGAAGTGAGTTCGAGTCTCATTGGGCGCCCCATTCATTCGGCCTTGTGCCACATCAAAGCAAAGCGCTTTGTAAATTACATAAATCAGCTTGACCAACCAAAGGTCATTTATACTGGAAACAAGAGTGAGTTCAAGTCTCATTGAGTACCCCATTAAGCAGGCTTTGTGCCGCATATGTTCTATGACGAAAGCAACAACCTGGAAACATACATATATATAACATGTATGTAAGAACAAAATAAATAAATTCAAAAAATACAAATCTCTTCGTGGACCTTCTTATTTTAAAATCTCTCTCTCTCTCTATATATATATATATATTAAAGCAATAAGATATCTAACAAACATTACAGATTCTTGAAGTATTACACATTAGAAATAAAAATCCTAAAATCAACAAATTAATTTCAAATCCCAAACAAATGTCTTTAGTACACAAATGTCTTTAGTACACAAATGTCTTTAGCTACTGTCGCTATTTATAAAACCAAATTTAAAAAACAAACGCTACATCATAACACCAATAGGAACACTCAACGCTTACTTCTTACAAAGGTGTCATATATTTACAAAGTTTATATCGCTTTTGCAATATACACCCCACCTGATGGTGGCCGAAGGTGAGTCCGAAATACGTGGGAATCAATTAATTACGGAAATGTTATTACCCCATTCCTGCCGGGTATTATAACATACGGTGACTTGAAAGAATCAAGACAAAAGTATGTAGAGAAAAGATGTCTCTACTATTTAATCAACCATGTCTTAAATAAGAAATGCTGCCCAAATACACGTATCTTGAATACATATATACATATGAATTGTTGAAGATATATAGCTATAGGTGCATACATATATACTTCCCAGGCAACAATTAAGGAATTAGCATACATTGGGTATGTTCAAATTGTTTTTGCTTTTTTTCTTAGTCAGCAGTAAATGAACTAATAACAGTAAGAAACATAACAGATTTTTTCTTTAAAAGCTGAACTTACTGGTTTCATAAATGTATCTTAAATTAGATCAAATCATTTAAATTAATGATATAATGCTCTCCAAGCCATTCAGAGGAAAATATCATGGAATAAGCCAATATCCAGGAATTAATATTCAGAAATGATTTAAATAATCTAATCTCGTTTGTTTAAGGGATCCTAAATGAAATCAGATCCGTACGGGTCGATTATTAATTTCATACTCTTTTTTTTATACATTAATAATATCATAGAATATAAATGATTATAATTATTATTATTGTTATTATTTACTCATTACAGTTTTTAACATCAGCGTTAGCTGATGGACTTTCATTGGAGTTTGAGTGACAGCAAGTCTCCACGAATCACCAGAACTCCTCTCAGTATTCTGGCTGTTCTCAATAATGTAATAGTTTTGATGGTCTCCACTCGTCCGCCAACTTCCAAGTCTTCCAGTCCCTTTAGTAATCCTTTAATTACTGTTCCAAACGCACCAATTACAATTGGTATAATTGTCACCTGCATGTTCCATAGTTTTTTCAATTCCCTAGCAAGGTCGAGGTACTTATTATTATTATTATTATTATTATTATTATTAATTCATTTAGCAGTAAGTAAACTAGTAATAGATCATACGCAAAATATTTTTCTCTTTAACTGTGCCTTCATTTGAAATTCACAAAAGAAACCAAATTAAATTATCTAAGTTAATGGTATAATGTCTTTCCAAACCGCGCAGAGAAAAATATGAAATTTTATTCTGGCCATATTTGTCGTTATATTCGAGACAGTGCGATGAAATGAAGTTATATCTATGCTTCAAACTAAGTAATGTCAAACAAACAATTTTATTTTACTCTTTTACAGAGAAATGGCCACTGCAATATAATATTGTTTATAATTTTGTTTCTTGTTGTCTGAGTATATTTTCGTTGCAAGCTTATTGAATTTTTGGGTGAATAAGCCCATGCATTTTCTCTAAATACTGAGTAAATTTTGTGCTTCATCGCCTAATATAAATAATTCTATTATTTTTAATTTAATACGAACTAGAGAAAAACTGAAAAATTTAGTTGCTATAAGTTCTAAAAAGTCATGAGGCATCATTGACGGGATTTTGAGCGGGGTCAGAACTTTGTAACCCAGGTTTAGGTTTGCGTACTAAGTCTAGCAAAAAAATTGGAATTAGCCTACTTGGAGTTTGATCACTTTCGTTTTTTTTCTTTAGCAGTAACTAAACTAACAACTAAGACGCAAAACATTCTTCTTTAATTTTAAACATTCTGGTTTTATAAGATATTCCTCAAGCAAACCAGATTATAACTTTTCTTCGGGAAAGGCCTATAAAAATCAATAATATTACCAACGAGCAATGCAGATCAAAATCCAATCGAAAATTCTTGGTTGAAGTTATTTTTTTTAAATGCTCCCAGAGAAAGCTTCATCCACCAAAGATCTTACCTCTCCCCTCAGGGGGACTCATTTGATGTTTGTGCCGATTGAGTTATTGTAAGTTAAATTCCTGGTCTTAAGGGGTAATATCTGCTTAGCAGGGATAAGTCTTTCTCTTAGCACCCGAAATAACTCAAAAAGGGAATACCGAGGAGATCCAGCATTTTTGTGACGGTCACACTTGAATCTTGATTTGTGCGTGAGCTCTCCCACCACCACCAACACCACTTCATGTCAAATCTGACTTTTTGTAAAGTCAAATAAATCCATTCACCAGAGAAGATCTCTTAATGGTCATTCGAGTCATTTAAAACCACTTTCATAAAGAATATTACTTCAAATAAGAAAAATCCAAGCCTGAAAGAATGAAGACTGTCGTAAAAGTTTGAAGAGAAGAATCTAAGAACTGATTCAAATTTTTGGTCAATGGATTCCATACGTTTTTCCTCAACATTAAGTTATTCCATATTTTCATCTGAATATTCTAATTGGTTTAAGATATCTTTTATGAAGTCAGAATATTCAGCTTGGTGATTGTACACAATAGCCCGACGATGTGATGTGAGGGTGCAGAATAGCAAACCAATGGGTAATAGGTGTACAATTTACAGCTGAATTTATAAAACAAACTAAATGAACTTCCTCTAAGGGTTCAAATTCTATCATTTTTGCCAACAACAGTATTATACATGAGTGCATTATACACCAATAATTACGGTAAATTAGAGCAAAACCAATAATAAGTAGATTCACGGTAGAAGAAAAGACAATAGAATAATCCGTGGTAAAAAAAGGTGGGGAAAAACAACGGAAAATTGGGTAAATGTCGTTCAAAATACGGAAATCGGAATAAAGAATGGAATGTTAACGAAAATGACAACATTTATAGGATAATTCAATCGCAATAAGATTACCTCTGTGCATTTAAGACGAAAAGGAAAAACAAAACAAATTCGCAAGTATTTCTATGTCATCTATCTGTTATCTATATGCTAATAATTACATCGATATATTTCTGCACAAAAGCGCATGCACACACACACACACATAAACACACACACACACACCATACACACATATATATGTAAAAGTAAAGTTGGCAACCGCTGTCGAGAGCAACCCAAAGGCTCCTTTTTCAATAGCTACTACACCGAGGTGTTGGGGAGGGCGCTACTCCTTTCGCTGGATTCCTCCATTTTACCCTTGAAACGTACATTATAATGCAGAGATATCATTTACCATTTTTTAGTCTTTGGTATGACTCGACGTGATATTGAACCCCGGTCTCCCAGGTCGTGACGAACACTCCACCCACTAAGAATATATATATATATATATATATATATATATATATATATGCGAAAATCATTCAATAAATAAGATGAGTTTTCTAAAGGATTTGGCAAAATAAGCAGCACTTTTTTTTAAGAAAATCAATACTCATGGATCCTTTCATGTCCAAGAAGTCTGTCAGCATAACCTTCTTCACTGACTATACTCTGAAACTTTTTCTTTACCGGAGATTTAGAGTATTTCCGCCCCATGGACTCCTTTTAAATCGGATTCTTTGTGATAGAACTATGTTTAGCCGATTGATAAACATTTTATTCACTTAAACCTGCTTCTCCGTATTCATCCAAGCATCTTTAGTAAATATCCCATGGTTTGCACTTTTCAGACACCTAATATTGGATGACAGACCGCTGTTTAACCCTGGCATACTCTGTTGTTATTTAGTAAGCTTTATTTAAATATTGTACACAAACCCCAGGTTGTATACAGCACCAGCTGTTATTTTGAATGGTCACCCACCTAAGTATTGAACAGTTTCGTCGCTGCTTAACTTCGGTGATCTTTTTAAAATTATTATCGCCATTGATGGAATTCAGTTGTTCTGCTGATCCCAGAATCCAGTGTTGGTATGCTTGTCAGTAGATTTTCTCAGGTGTTTAAATCCAAAAGATAGATCTTCGTGGCAGAAAGTTCAACTTTAAATTCAGTTTTGAGGACCGTTGTAAACAATTTTAAATGCTTTCAGTCCTCGTCACTGATTGGCCAATTTTTACCGGAAGTGCCTGCTGTTGTTGAGAAAATTTATACATAGAAATGACGATTTTGTGCACAGCATATACCAAAGACAATCCAACAGATATAACGAAACTGATATTTTCAGCGTGACTTGACCGTAAGTATGAGCACTCTGTTTGATTTGCCACCATTTTGAATTGCCTCAAAACCCATATTTTGTGAGATTGAAATTATTTTTGCTCTCAGCTAATTCTAGATAACACCAGGTTTATATATATGGAGAAAAAATTCTGCAAAAATAATTTTGCCATTTTCGAAATAAATAAATGAATCGTAGTTAATATAATATCACTCGAAAAATTAATCAAACATTGTTTTTACTAAATTGCCAAAAACAAAATAGATAAAACATTGTTTTTTTATACCGATTGAAAAAAATAAATAAAGCATCGGAAATATAATATCCTTCAAAGAAAAAATAAATAATACATTCACAATGCTAAATCGTTCGAAAAATATAAAGAAAATATTGGTAATAATAAATTGTTCGAAAAAAGTAAATAAAACAATTGTTAATACTTTTTCCTTAAAAAAAATAAATGAAATATTGGTCATACCTTATGGTCACAAAAATTCCATTGGCCTAATGAGTAGAGTGTTCGCTTGTGGTCCGAAAGACCGTGGTTCAATCCCAGGTCGAGTCATACCAAAGACTCAAAAAATGGTACTTGATGCCGCCTTGCTTAGCACTCAGCTCTATAAAATAAGGATCAAGGGTAAAGTGGAGAAATCCAGGGAATGGAGTAGCGCCCTCCCTTACGTCTCGGGGTTGTAGCTATTGAAAAGAGAACCTTCGGGTCACCCTTGACTATGATCGCCAGCTTTACTTTTTACTTAATAGTTCGTGGTTTAAAAAATAATTAAAAGAATAGAGATTTGCTATTACTATTCATTGTCATTACCCCCAGTTCTACCCTGACGCGGACTGGTATCTCCTGTTATGATCCCATCTAGGGGGTCAATAAGATCTGTTTAAAATTATTCATATTCGATATGACCGTGTGCCAAAAACAAACTCTTAAGCAACAACTGAACAACAAAATATGAATATGAATGGACAATAAATTTGTTTCCCTAAACTGTAGGTATAAAATAATTATAGACGAGTTGACATGCCGATACAATCGATTGATCAATCAATCAAAATATTTGTAATACTTTATCTTTGAAAAAAATAGATCAAATATCGATAAAACTTCCGATTTTAACTTTCTCTAATGTCTGTTATCGATTGGCTTTTAAACCCTCCATATTTTAAGCCGTATTTCCGCCAAAACTGGAATTATGCAGAATCAAATAGAGGCGTTATATTTTGGCGGGAAAAAAGAGATGTTGTATTCATTTTCTCGCGACTTACAAACAGATGTGGCCGATGTGTCGAAAACACACAACGCGCTAATGGAATTAATACCGACGTGTCAGCCAACGTACCAGGTGTTAGCAGTCGTTCATGAAACCGTAAATAATATATCGCATAATCCTGAATCAATTTCGTGAAGTCTTGGCAAATATCGAGAGATGCTGATCGTAATCCAATACCTTAAAGACACTATGACATTCCAAGCTCGCACTTCCTGTGACTCACATTACAGGTTATATATTTTCGAAGAAAGTCTCCCAGGAAGCCGAAGGCAAGATTCTAATTTGAAAAGCACAGCCGAACAACAAGCTTACTACGATTAAAGGAAGACTTACATTATGAGACTGTGTCGACGAATTTGTTCAGACGAAGGACCAGAAATTATTTCCACTTTGTTTCATGTTCGCATAAATCTGACTAGCGTTTCCGCGTCAAAATTAACAATGGATATTGTATAGGAGCTGTTACCCAGAGAGACAAGATTGGTGGTCATGACGTAAGTAGAAAGTGATTTTAACAAGAAGAAAAACTGCTTTTCGGTGTCTAAGACTGCAGGAACCATTAAAGGAATTGATCGGGCTTGGCAACTCTTCCAGATAGATGGATAGATAATGAGCTGGGGATTATATATATATATATATATATATATAAACGCCCTACATGTCTAGCCACACTGAAGAGTTCTGATAGAACGAAACAGTCTGCCTGTGGATGACAATATATATATATATATATATATATATCGAATCTCATTATGTGCCCTAGTCATTCGGCCTTGTGCCACACCTGAAGAAAAAGCTTAGTAAATTACTATATATATATATATATATACATGAATACAGACTGAAATAGAAAGACATATATATATATATATATATATACACACACAAACATAAGGAACTTTTTGAAATGAAAGAAAGAATAAGCAAAAAAAAAATCAATACAAAAAAGATGAAAGATGCGTATTAACTTGTTTTGCATCAATGCACATAAAATTCAGTGTCAAACCTTCGAACGTCGATACAATACTGAAATAGTAGCAACTGCAGTGACAACTATTCCACTACTACTACTCGTAGCACCAATAATAATAATAATAATAATAATAATGAGATTGCAAATAAGAGAAGGTGATCCTGGGTTAACTGTGCAAGAGACTGATGTTTAAATATATTGACAAATGTCATATGCACAAACCAGAATATGTCCTAGAAAATATAGAGCATAAGATTTTCTGTGACTTTAAGAGATAAACGGAACTCTTTATCCAGGGCCAGATGATTGGACCTTGTGTTAATTAACAAGACCAAAAGAATTTGCCATCTTGCGGATTTTGCCGTTCCAGCGGACCCACTAAATGAAAGTGAAAGATGGCAAAAAACTGGAAAAATACCTGGACGTAAAAGTGACGGTGATACCAATAATAATAAGCACACTAGGAACAGCCCCCAAGAACGTGAAAAAGAGATTCAATGAAATGGAAATTAGAGGAAAAAACTGAAACCATACAGACCACAGCACTACTACAATCGGCTAGAATATTTAGAGATGTTCTGGAGACTTACAGAAACTTGTTATCGCTCAGACTTTAGTAAAAAAAAAAATCCATCATTTTAAGCTAGCATGAAAAACTAACAAGGAGTAGAATGATTGGATTAATTCTCTGGCTTTTATTTCAATCGGCTCTAAAATGACCTTTTCATTAATGTCACCATTTTATCACAGGTTCGCTAAATGTCACATTTGTATCTGGAGGTCGGGTATCGGCCAGTAGAAAACCTGGAACAAAGCTGGTCTATCTCCTGATTGCTATAAAGCAGACTTGTCAAGTTTTCACAGTAATAGCCAGTGACTCTCCCGGGAGGTCAAGTGACATGTTCCTCGCTTGATAATCAAACACTGACCACGGTTATTTTATATTTATATTCATTGAAGGCTCATAACTTTAAAGTGACAAGTGAATCAAGATGGAGATCAAGCGACAGCAAGTATCTTCAGTAATGCAGCACTCTGCTCAGAAATAATTCCCTTATTACTTTTACTGTTACAGCGTTCAATATCAAAACATGAAGCCACGAATAGGTCTTGAGACTTCATAGGAAATCACATTCTTCGAATTAATGTCAATGTTGAAAGTCAAATTTACTTTCTATTTTTATCTGGCAAGCGATGTTGATTTGATATTTTAATGCATTAACACGTATATATATATATATATATATATATATATATATATATATATTGTCATCCACAGACAGACTGTTTCGTTCAATCAGAACTCTTCAGTGTGGCTAGACACGCAGGACGCTCAAAGCCGGGATCGAAACCCGTCCAACTTTACGTTAGACTAAGTTTCAGACCTCTCGGCCAGTGTGTGTGTGTGTGTGTGTGTGTGTGTGTGTGTGTGTGTGTGTGTGTGTGTGTGTGTGTGTGTATATATAAAAATTGTTGTCGAACCAACAAGAAAAAATATCTTTAGATGAATAGATTTGCAAATGATATCAAATTTGGGATTTAAAGTTTTTCTCATTTCATAGACTTGAGCTCTGCTCTTGTTTTAGACTTTTACGTCTTCAGAAAATTTTGAATGGTTAAGTTAAGTTTCGATTGTTTTTATAGTAAAGATTGTTTTTATTGGATGTAATCTTTTTTAAATTCAGGATTTGTACCTGTGAACGTTCCATTGGAGTAAATTTTCCGAGATCTCTAGTCTCTGCAGATGTTCTTTGTAAATATAAGAATGTATTCTCTCTCTCTCTCTCTCTCTCTCTCTCTCTCTCTCTATCTCTCTCTCTCTGAGTGTGTGTTGTATATTCAGGTGTGTTATGTTGATTTTTATCCTTTCTTAATTTTTCCTCTCTGTCTTTCTCTGTTCATAGACACGTTTGTTTCATTCTTTCGTATTTCTGGGATTTTTGTTCTGTAATAAGTTTTATTTGAAATGACTACAGCACTTGCTTTGTCTGCTTCTTTTATGATTACGTCGTTGTCTTCCTGTATATTTTTTTAAGACATGTCTTTGTTTGGGTGAGATGTTCTTATGATTAGTTTTTTTTTTCTGATAATGTTCCAGACCATTTTGAAGAATGTCTTTAATTCACTATTTTATCTTTGTCCAGGAAGAATTTTAATTTTTTTTTTACTTTGGAGTCGTATGTATTTTCTTTGTTAGAGAATTTCTCTTTGAATCAAATTTTGATTCAAATTCTTTGAAGTCTCTTTAGTTCTTCTATATTGCCTTTTGGGGAGGGGGGAATTTTTTGCCTTGTTTTAATAAATCAATTTGATATTGTCCAATATATATGTTGATTGATTTTTAGGTTTTATATTACTTAGATTGATTTTTTTGTTCGGCTGGAGTTGCCTTAAAAATATCTTCACATTCGGTTGTAATTATATCTGGGGTATTTCGGTTGCCTTAAAAATAGTTTCTTTTGGGGTTGTTATTATTTCTGGGGTAATTTGGGTTGCCTTAAAAATGTGTCACGCGGTATCCCACTGGGAGGAGGGAGATAAAATTACTACTCCCCGTGTTTGAATTAACAGTATCTAGCCGTCAAAAAAGTGACCGTTAAGGAAGAATGTAGGTCACAGAGGGGTATCAACAGGTGTTGGTACTTAGTAACCTCAGGTCGCCGGACACCGGAAGGGGAAAGAGAGAGAAGCCAAATGATTGGCTGGGACCCCAAAACGGAAGTGGGACTCCCTCCCCTCAGCGGAAGTAAATAGTAAGAAAATTATTTTTTGAGCAGGGTCCGTAGCGGGCAGACGAACCATAGCCATTTTACTCCGGGTGGAAGACAAAAGAATTACTGAGACACGAAGGACCCCTGGTTCTTCAAGCCAGTGTAAAAAAATAGAACAAAGTCTATTAGCCCGTGAAAGAAGAAAGATTCTCCAGTGGAACCCCGTCGAAAAATAAGATAAATAACTTTGGGGACATTTCTCCTTTATACCCAAATTTTGTATACCACTCTCTCTCTCTCTCTCTCTCAATTTGAAGAAAAACAAAAGTCAAGAAAAGACATTTATATTCGTGGACTGTCCAATTATTATATGTTTTGACACTTTGAAAGTGTATATAACTGTAGTAAAGGAATTCATGTATTTTTATGTTACCATGTGGTCTATGTTGTTACTTTATGCTTCCCTTTCAGCTTCTATTCGCCTTATGTTATCTTGCTTAGAATTGTCCTCTTAATTCCCTAACAATATCACACGGGAAACCGGTGTTGCCGACTACTACAATATAATATTATTACGACTAAAACCTATAGGTCCATATTCTTCCATTATCTAGGGGAAAGAAGTTTAGAGGCCTGGTGGGTGTGTGGTAGTGTGAAATTTGGAACCCCTTGCCAGCAGCGGTCAGTCTGGTCCTAAATTAATCCCTCACGTAATATGCCAGTTCTTATATGCCTGAGAGAAAAACTCTGAACGAGGACTTATTCTATAGGGGATCAAGTGCCAACCTGCCCCGTCTTCACACGTGCGAAAATAAAGTCCCGTTTTGGGATTTATAGTCAATTTGCCGTCACAAATGGTTTCTTGTTGGGTTGTTATTATTTCTAGGGTAATTTGGGTTGCCTTAAAAATGGTTTCCCGTTGGGTTGTTATTATTTCTGGGGTAATTTGGGTTACCTTAAAAATGGTTTCTTGTTGGGTTGTTATTATTTCTGGGGTAATTTGGGTTGCCTTAAAAATGTTTTTTTGTTGGGTTGTTATTATTTCTGGGGTAATTTGGGTTGTCTAAAAGTAATCTCTAATTGGGTTGTTATTTTTTTTTAGGTAATTTGAGCGGACTAAAAATGGTTTATGATTGGGTTGTTATTATTTCTGGGGTAAGTTGAGTTGCCTTAAAAATCTTTTTTAATGGGTTGTTATAATTTCTCGGCTTATTTGGGTTGACTAAGAAAAGGTTTCTTGCATGTTGTTATTTCTTGGATAGACTGTGTGGTTCTTCTGTAATAGAATGCATCGTAGTGGATGTTATTTAAACCATTCAATATTTGTGGTTTTGTTTGAAGGCTGGGCTATTTTTTTTAATTTTTGTCTTTGTGTAAAAAGGGTTTTTTTACTTAGTGTTTTTTTTTTAATTTTGGGGGTTGTTAGACCAATTTTTTTCTGTGTAATGGTATGTATGGGAGATTAATTCTTCATATAGTTTTTGTGTGTATTGGTGTTTGTTTTGATAATTCCATCTGTTGTGTGTATATGTGTGCTAGTATTTATTTGGTGTTTTTTTTTCTATGTTTTTTCTCTGTGTGTGAGTGTGTTCTTTTGCATTGTTCTTTTTTTTGTTTTTGTTTTTGGGTCTTATATTTTAGTTTTTTATCCTTTATTTTGTCGTTTTTTTCTTTTTCTTTAGGGGTAGGCATATGGGATTTATAGTCCAGGAGTTTTCTTTCGCCTTTTTGCATTCTTTTTCCCGTCCTTCCGACTGGAATTGTCGTGTTTTTGTGAGGCAAAGTTCTTTGATTTCCGTTAATATGTCCGGGTCTATTTCTTGGTTTTTGTTGTGTAATGTGTAGCTATGTCCACACAACACCCCAAAATATATGTGTACGAGTGAGTGTATTTATGGGAATACGTGTGTGGACCCACTTGTACACACGTACATACACAAAGAATTCATATTTATAAATATGTATATTTATAAATATATACATTTAAAAAAAAACATAGACCAGAGGTTTTCACCGACGATTAACTTCAATAGGACTTTCACAAAAAAAAAAAAAAATTAAAATAGGACTTTCACAAAAAAAAATTAAAAAAGATTCCATGCTATTAAAACAATCTATAGCATAAAAACAGCCACTAAAACTTAACTTAACCATTCAAAATCTCCTGAAGAAAACGTAAACGTCTGAAACACGTGAAAAGCACAATTCTATGAAATAAGGAAAACTTAAATAACAAATTTGAAATCAATTACGGACCTATATATATATATATATATATATATATGGAAGTAAATAAGGAAATTAAATCCGACAAATTGAAGAAAAGTGGAAAAAAACAAAATAATCCAAAGTTTATGAAATTATTATGAAAGTCGATGTTGAACATTTCGGTTATAATAACCTCCTTCAGGACTTTAATTTCATGAAAAGTGCACTTTCTTTTCTACTGTTATTTCATCAAACATCCTTCGCAATTTTAACTACACTTTTCATGAATTTAAAGTCATGAAGAAACATTCAATGTCGGCTTTCATAATAAATTCATCACATATGGATTCTTTTGCTTTTTTCTACTTTTCTTCAGATAGATAGATAGATAGATAAAGAGAAACAGAGTCAGAAACAGAGATAGACAGAGAGACAGAGAGTCCATAAAAAACAGATTGAAAAAAGACGACGCCAGAGAAATACAGGAAGAAATAGAGATGAATAGATTTGATGTGACAAATCGGAATATTTTTTGTGTTATTTTTTTCTTCTCAATTAGTTTTGACCTTAGGTCATCGTCAGGGGAAAAGTTTTTGTGAATTTTATTTTCCTTTTTAAAATAGTTTTTTAAAAGTGTTGATATATTTTTTATGGAAAAACTACAACACCATATAATTTTTCGTTGCTACATAACTTGGAAGAGCGGTTACGAGGTTGTTTTTGGCATTAAATAACCCACTAAGGTTGATATGCCATTTTAAAAGAAATTGTAGACAATTTTTTTTTCATCATCATCATCATGTCGCGCCGCTAGCACGGATATCCCTGACCCTCTCTCGCCACTTCTCCCTATTATTCATCGCCTCCGGCAGGTCTTCAGGGTTACATCCTGTGTCCTCACATAGTTGCTGTATGTAAGTTCGTGCTGGTCGTCCTGCTTTTGCACACCCATATGTGGGGGTTCACAGGAGTACATCGCTTATGAGCTCGTCCTTGCTTCTCCAGCGGTGTCCCACGTGTCTGGTTCGTCTAACTTGTATAGTTTTCGTGATGGGGGGGCAAGTGTCCGTATAGTTGGTGTCTCGTGGGGTGTTGTCGCCATGACTTGTTCAATACTGCTCTCAACATTCTTGTGTAATTTCCGTCTAGTTTCCTCTCCAGCCGATTAGTTAGCGTCCATGTGGTGCATCCATATAGCAGTATCGACACAACCGCTGCCTGGAAGAAACTGCGTTTCATTTTATCGGTTAGGTCCGACTTCCATATGATCGAGAGCTTATCGATAGCTGTCCATGCCTTCGTCAGTCGTGTGTCGATGTCTTTTTCGGTTGATGAGACGCTACTTCCTTGGTAGGTGAATTTGTCTACTAGTTTCAGAGAGGCTCCGTCTAATGTGGCAATGTTGCCCGTTTGGTTGTAACACATATATTCAGTTTTGTGTGCATTGACATGGAGGCCAATGCCAGCTGCGGCTCGTTCCAGACTATGCAGTAGTGTCTCTGCTTGATTAGGCGTATTCGTCAGTAACGCCAGGTCATCAGCATAGTCGGCGTCCGTGATTGTTTTTGCGGGGTACCTTTTGCTTCTTCTCTTAGCTCGAAGCCATTTTCTCTGATTTTGTCGATCGAAGTCCTAAGCACATAGTCTAGACAGATGATAAAGAGGTACGAGGCTAGTGTGTCTCCTTGTTGTACTCCTGCAACAATGTCGAAGTATTCCGTGTCTCCATCTGGTGAACGTACTTTCACTTTGGTGTTTCTGTAGAGAATCATTATCGCTGCTACGGTTTCTTTTGGTAGGCCGTACGCTAGTAGGATTTGCTCCATCTTCCCTCTGTGTATGGAATCGAAGGCCAACTTATTCATTTTTATTTTTTCTCCAAACATAATTTCTGAGGTTTAAACTTTGGCAATTTATTTCTCGTGGGAATGGGTAATTAATCAAACACCAACGTATTTTTGCTTGATGTTAAAAAACAAGACAAGTATTGAAACATTATACAAAATATATTAATTTTATAAGCGTAAAAATAAATAAATAAATAAATAGATAGAAAATAAAGGTAATATTTTAACAGGGACTCTACAAAGTGTTTTTTGGGGGAAGAGGGCTCTTTGGGGGAATCTTCAGTTACTCAGCATGTGAGCAGTTTCAAGGTTTCAAGATTTAATTTACCAATTTACGCATGGCTTCCCAGCATTGTCCATGATACACTATCTTCCAGCAAATTTTCGATTTGGGTTAAGCGAAAGAACGTTAACAAGGGACCATCAAAGAAAAGGCTATTAATTTAGTCGATTAATGTTAATATTATTATTAATTAAATGTTTCATGTTGATTAATGTTAATCAATATCATCAATTATTAATATTGATTTTGTCTATTTAAAACATATAGACAATTTGTACTGTGGGAGTGTCCTCGTGGTGTAATGATTAACGAGCTGGACTGTGGAATCGTAGTAAGAAGTTCGAACTCCAGTTCCGCTATTACGTTCACTTTCGGACAAATACCTTTGTGAACCCCATTATACTCCCAGCTATGGGTTAAAAAGTACATTTTGGTATTAAGTAACCCAAGAAGGTTGACAGGCCACAAAATAAACAATTTATATGTATAAATCAAAACAATAGAAGCTTTCAAAAAATATGCAGATCTGAAAATAACTCACATAGAGGAGTAATGAATTTAAGATGGTACAGTGAGGGAAAAGTGATCTACAATGGTTACAAAGAATTTAAAATACGGAGAATTGAACATTCTTTTTTTAAAATCGAGCACTTCTGGTTATACATTATAAATTATTGAAATCTATCATGAAAATGTAGTGTAGAATTCAAATAAACTATCAATGATGTGGTTGGTTGTGTTTTATGGCATATTAACCTTTGTGGGTTATTTAATAGCAAATCTTTTATATATATATATATATATATATATATATATATATATATATATATATATATATATGTATGTATAAGCTAAATCATATTAAACTTTGATAATCTTTCCATACATATTTATACTTCTTTCAGCTCTCATGAACTAAACATATTCCAAATTTTATCCTCTTACATATTCTTTAAGATCATTTTCTTTATACATATGATCTTACGGCCAGTTCTTTAAATCTACCTCTTTTCTTAGGGATATAGTTGTTTTTGATGCCTACAACATTTATTTTAAACTTTCATGAAGCATCTCTCCATCAAATTTTGACTTTTTTCTTTGTGGGACGGAGTCGTCTTACATTTTTGAAGAGGTGCTCGCGACGTATTTTACTGCCCAAACCGATAGGGTGTATACTACCAAGGAGAAAAACCGACAAAATCACAATATATTAGTCACAACTTAACAACCTGTAATTTATAGAAGGAAAACACTTCGTAGAACTGAACCCTTCAATCAATAATCAGGATGAAGATTTTCTTAAAGCCTGGTATGAAAAAATCGAACAGTTCACTCGTAAAATTCTGCGAAAAAAATCTGAAAGAAAATCGGAAGCCAAAATCCTGAAGGACACAGTAAAAATACAACTACTGATGAATAACACAAAATTTCGACATCAATTACTAAACACGAAACAGTAAAAAAAACGTCCATCGTTTGAAAACAGCAAAAGATAGAAAACTATGGAGGAGAATAAGCTCAAAAGAAAAACAAGATTTAAAAAAAACAGATATTTAAAGCAAGCCTAAAAAGAATTAAATAAAGTCAGGTATATGAAGGTCACTTTGGGAGAAACCATCTCAAACCAAACTGCATACGTAATGTCGGCATTCTCAGCCTAACGAGATATATGACAGCCGAAATACAAACCAATCTATATACATATGCGGGCATTCTCAGCCTAGCTTGAAATAAAACAGCCAAAACACAAATCAATCCATATATATAAGTGGCCATTTTCAGCCTAACGACAAATAAGACAGCCAAAACACAAATTAATCCTCATAAAAATGCTAACATTGAACCAGGTAATCATCTACAAGGAAAATCTTACTTCAACCACGAAACCCAATAAAACACACTTAAACCCATAAAACACGAACGGCAACCCACCCCAACAGACAAATTCAAGAAACCATAAACTTATCTCTCTGGTGCTAATATAAGTGCTGTTCGTGTCAAATCGTGCAAATCAAGTTTTAGATTTAAAAGACGCGTGCGAATTCATAAAATGATATTTTATAGGTGGATCTAATCATTCCTGTACTGAATTCAAACCTAGTTTTTTTTAGTCCTATAAATCAGATGGTGGGCCCTATAATCATTTAGTTATTAATCAAGATTTTGTTTGTAAAGACAGCTATCATCTGTCAAGATGTGCCTGTCATTAGATAGATAGATAGATAGATAGATAGATAGATAGATAGATAGATGCTGTTTATCGGTAGTATATGTTTAGTTAAAGTGAACAGAAAGGATTTTCAAAAGTAAATCTATATAGAATAAATATAGAAATAGTCCGAAAAAATTTAATGAATAATAAAAATTGTTTTTATTTTATTTATCGATTTATATAATCGAATAATAAAATAATTTCCTTATTAACATGAATCTTCTATTTCATTTTCTTTTATTTCAAAAGGTGTGAACGGCTTTTTGTTGGAAACGAGACACTAAAGACCAAGATAGCTGCTGGCAATCGTCTGTATCGACGAGATACGAAAGATGACAAAAACTTGCTCGGCAAAAGCTGACGCCTACGTGAATGGCGACGGAACTTCTTGCTTTTATATCGATACATTCAAGAAAAAATATTTAAGTCACTTTTATGAATCTACAGTATTGCGAACGATCAAATCCACCTCCAACAAATTTCTATTAATGTTGTTGTTCTAAATTAAAACTGCAAGGATTTTATTATTATATGTAAGGAGAATAAAACTGAAGAAAAATTATTACCAAAAATCATTTACCTCATATAGTTTGTGAATGGGAGAAACTTCATTGTCTATTAAAAGAAATTATTTGTTTGATAATGTCTGTTTTATCTACCAGAACTTGTCATTGTACATTTCATATCTGACGAAACTATTTGAAATGTATTTTATAACTTTTTAGTTTCACAATGCGAAAAGATATTCTCCTCTGCAGAATATAATATGTTGTCCTTCTTTTTTTCCATTTGCACCCGATATAACAAAACTGGGTTTTCATCAATACATTGGCACTGAAAACATTGATATAGCAACTAAGTATAAAGTGTTTACCTGTTTAAAAGCATTGAGAACTTTATTTATACATTGACTCTTAAAACACATTAATATTGCGTTACAAGGGAACGTATATGAGAATGGACGAATTGTAAGGACGTTTCATAGAATTTTCTTCAGGTCCAGCCGCTTTCCCCTATTCTCTGGTCATCGTGAAGAACAAGAACAAGATATCGATGTTTTTATCATCAGAAAAACTTAGATGCTGAACTTTCTTCGACGTCTTCACTATAAAAATTGATAACTTACGACTCCATTTTAAGAAAATGTTTTTCCTCCCCTGTTAGTGTAGCTTAGGATACACTGACTGTATCCCCAGCAGAGAGGCAAGACTTGCCAAAAAAAGGGTAGTCCTTGGTATGACACTTAACTGCATCCGGTGGTGATGCTTGAGTTAAAAGTTCGATTCACACTGATTGCCACTGAATCTTGTCTTTTTGCCAAAGATACTGGGAACGTTTTCAGTATTTGCTAGATTATGTATATCACGTAACCGAAGTCCTTCAGGCTGATTTAGATACCTGGTGTGGTTTGTAGTATCGCGATTGTCAGAGTGCTGACACGTTTTGAATTGCTTAACTCAGTGTGTGATTTGAAAGCCGTACAGATACGTGTAACGTAGTCTAATTGACGAACGTATGTTTCACGAATTCAAGCGGGGCCATAACATCGAGGAACAAATCAAAAACATCGTTTGTACAGTACAACAATCAGGTAGTTCAAGAAATTTTGATCGACTTATAAGATCCTCGGTGATCAAATTCAGGCAGATCTAAAACCGTGGATTCCGTTCTCCAAAACTTAGAGGCAAATCCAGCGAGTATTATTCAGAGGGTATCAGGCGAGCTCGGCAACTCACAGTAACGTTCATGTAAAAGCATCCATAGCTGCCAAATTATGCCCCTCTCCGTGACCAAAATATTGCAATGCTTTTGACTTTATTTAGGATCTTAACAATTACTTTAATATATTTTTTTCTATGCAGACTTAAATCCGTCACGTTTCTTTTTCGTTTGTTAATGTAATCAATGTAAAATTAACGATGCAATATCCTTTCTTGTAACTAGAGAAAAGGAGAATGCTGACTTTATTACAAAATCTCTGTTGCTCATGCAATTTACGTCAGTTTGATTTAAACCATTTTTTATACGGCTGATTTTATTTGACAAAACCTGCTATTTACTTCGGCAAACATATAACGTACAGCATCCCCAGACAGACCTAAATCAATCATCAAGCCCCTGCATTCATGTTGGGACGAAAGACCCACGGAAAAGACGTTGTCGATGTTCGCTGAACCCTTTTCGGAACTGCTCCGTAAAAATCAGCAGAGATGCTGCAGTCTTAAAGACGCCCGATCGAAACATGTTTGATAACCGCAAAAATTGTCAATTAATCAAATAAGAATAGATGCAAACTCTTTTGTGTGTTTCCACACTCGTGCTAACGTTAAAATGGCGAACATCATGTAAAATCTTTAGCCTCCCCCCCACACACACATACACTCAACGATCATTCATCGTTTCTTGCATTACACTGATGGAGAAAATAAAGGATACGAGCACAATTAGTCGGTGGGTATTACGCTTCATAAGTAGCCATGTGAGTGACGAGTCAAATTTAACAATGACCGTCCGTTCCAGAATGACCTACCAAATAAATCACACTTTCTATCATATCTCACTCAACAGTAAATACCCATTACGTGGAGACGTCGTGGTCTGATTATTGGATAGAGGAGAAACTGACAGCCATCAAGCACCGCTGACTGTCAATCGACGCTATTCTATTAGGTTGTTCGGAAAATAATGTCCGATTATAAAAAAAACTATTTTTTCTGATTGTGATGAATTTCAACATTGCTTAAATCAGTCCAAATCATATGTATATCCATTTAACTGTGTGCAAACAAATAATTAATACAAAATTGAACAATTTGTATTAGATAGGAATACTTGAGACTATTTATCTGTGTGCAAACAAATGATTGATACAAAACTGAATTATTAGTGTTGGATAGCAGTACTTGAAATCATTTAACCGTGCAAACAAATAATTAATACAAAATAGAATTATTTGTATTAGATAGGAATACTTGAAACCATTTAACTGTGTGTAAACCACACATCCGTGAGCAAGATATTTTTATTTAGAATATTTACTTTAGATATTTTTTTCAAAACATTATTATTATTGTTTTACTCATTTGAGAATTCTTCACACCAGCGTTAGCTGATGGTTTTTCACTTTAGTCTCAGTGAGAGCAAGTGTCCTCAAGTCTCCAGGACCCTTCTTAGTATTCCAGCTGATATTACTAACACTGTAGTTTGGATGGTCTTCACTCGTCCTCTTATTTCCAAGTCCTCCGGTCCCTGTACTAGTCCTTTGGTAACTGCACCGAGCGCTTCAATTACCGTTGGTATCACCGTCTAATAGATTGGAGTTTCTAAGCGGATTTACTTCCCCATGTTAACGTCTGTATGATATGTGTTTCTATATTCAGAATAAAATGCAGTCCTTTAAACGCAGAGAAATATCACGATTGTTCAACTCTAAAATAAAACAGAATAAAAATTCACGACTTTCATGTGACCTTGTATCGAGACGTCTCTCTCTACCTCTCTAAATATACATATTGTCATCCACAGACAGATCTGTTTCGTTCTATCAGAACTCATCAGTGTGGCTGGACATACTAGCTTCCTGTAGCTGGGATCGAAACCCGGTTGACTCAAACGCCACTCCAAGACTCTACCCCTCAGCCACGAGTGAACCGGCAGCGGCGAAGTAAATTTTAAACGGTTATGAATCACAAATACTATTTTTACATACATCCGCTTAACGGCTACCGAGAGCACAATTCATATATGAAGAGCCTTGCATAAACGCTAATGGCAACACGATTACTTCATTCGCTAGAGAGCTCAACCCTACGGGGGTAGGGGAGCATATATATATATATATGCATATATAGTCATCCACAGACAGTGTTGCATACATATATATACTGGATACATACCGACGCAATGATAACAGACGCATGATAAACGACAGACGCACGAATAAAGGACGCATGAAGAAAGGAAGCAGGAAGACTTCTTTAACAATTATATTCACCTCTCACTTTATTGCAAGGGTTCGAAAGGGTTGTTCAAGGGTTTGCATGTGAGAGGGTGCTGGAGACCGAACATAAACTTCATATGTTGACCCCACTGTTATGACCGTCACGTTGTGTCTTTCTTGTTCTCCTGATTCTGGGGTCCACTCCATCGGGGCTTCCGAGGACCCCTCGGTCGGGTGTGGCCTTCCCTACCACATCTGGTCTCTACTGTCTGGAAGTCTGCTGGCAACTGCTCTGGGACCCAAACTCAACTGAGTTAAATAATAACTCAACGCCCACACGATCGCCTACTGGATCTTTGAATCGGATGTTTAATCGTCATCAAGCGGAAATAACTGTCATGCAGTTCAGAGGTTACTCTCTTCCGGTGCATCATGGTTAGTGGCACAATGGGACCTTGTCCCATATCATAAACCTTAATCCGCCCACGCGATCTCTTTCGATTACTGGCCAATGGAATGTGTCACTTCCTTCCGGTGTGTCACCTTGGAATAGCATTTTTGGGCCGGGTCGAAGGTCAAAATATAACAACAGATCTGTTTCGTTCTATCAGAACTCATCATATATATATGTATATTTCATTCAAGTTAAAGAAATGAAATTTATCAAATTTGTAGAACTGTGTTTTATTTAAATATTTGTACACGTTTCCATTATATATATATATATATATATATATGATGGAAATGTGTACAAATATCTAAATGAAACACTATTCTACAAATTTGATAAATTTAATTTCTTTAACTTGAGTAAAAAGTCTGCTGAAAAACAACAAAAGATATAAACCCTTTTCTTGTAAGAAAAGTTAATATCAATTAAAGCGTTAATATGCCTCAATATGGTATTAACCAAAAAATAGTTTATACTTGGGAGTTTATGTCATTTTATAGAAGCAACGAAAATTTATGCGTTAATATATATGATAATGATAGTCCAAATAATTAGTTGTAGAAAATAACGCTAACAGCCTTCTCAAAAAGATTGACAAAAACAAATTTGTAGAAATAATTAAGCGATGTTAGAAATAAAGTCATTCGGAAAATAATTAAATGTTATACAATAAATCTAAATAAATGATTTAAAAAATGGGAGTAACGTAGAGATGGACTTCTATTACATCCAGAAAGTCTATTCTATCACTTTATTCATAAGTTTTAGATAGGCTCCAAAATTGATTAAATGGATTTATTTATCTATAGTTCTGAATAGTAAAAATATTTTTCTCAGTAATCTAGGAGGTAAAAGATTTTTAGATTATTTTCAGTTTTCAACTTTCAAAATTTTACACGTCAATTCAAATATAATCATCTATCATCACAAACGAACTTTTAAAAAATACGTTGTCTCAAACGAAGGAGATGATTGGTCCGTAAATGCGAACTCTAGATTAAAAGATTATAGTTTTTAAAGCCTCTTTTCTACAAAAACGAAAACTTCCGTTTTGTAAGGAGTCATCTCCACTTTAAGTGACAAGCCTTTGAAATTGGTAGGCCAGTTGTGATACCTTGGCAGTAATATCTCATTGACTGAAAGCGCTGCCAACCTACGCCTAGAAAAAGTATGGACTGTTAGTGACAGATTGTCAATATCATAGATATATCTGATATCTCGGTTATAGAATAGAGTGGGATTCTCCAAAGTTATAGCTGTGTCATCACTCCTGCATTGATACCCCCACCCCCACCACCACCCCGGGTCTCTATGAAAACACTTAAAGATGGAAACTACATCAGAATGCTACAGGCTGTTTTGAACAAATCTTGGAAGCAACAACCCACAAAACAGCAGCTTTTTAGCAACTTACCTCCCATCTCACCAAAGCAAGTAAGACAAACAAAACATGCTGGGCACTGCTGCGCACTTTGGGAGAAATAAGGACCGACTCATAAGTGATGTTTTCCCATGGAGTCCAACAAATGGATACACCAGGACTTGTCGTGTGTCTCTGTGTGTGTGTGTGTAATGTATGTTTTGGTATGTCCGTCTCGACTTATAACCCAGAATAGAGATGTCCATGTGCATTTGAATCGGACCAATAATTTAATATGTCCATAATAAGGAAAAGTACCAAATATTTTTTAAAATTTTTATTGGCTAAATGATATAAATTCAATAATTCAAAATCGATTTGTGGAACTCGTCACAGTTCTTCATAAATAAGTACAAAAAGAAGATCCACCATGTTTAAACTTCACGCCAATTCGGGCGCCTCAAGTAGCGCAATGGTTAGCAAGCTTGACTAGCAAAGCATTCACGAGTGAATAAGAGTCTCATTGGGTGCCCCATTTATACTAGCTTGTGCCACATCTGAGAAAAAAACAAAAAACAAAAAACACTTAGTAAATAACTAATATTACACTGTTAATGAAATTTGACTTTAATCCTATTTACCCAACCCCTCCGCTCGGGCTGGATATGACATAAGGTCAGTTTTTAAGCGGAGTTTAACAGGGTTGAATTCAGAGTTTTCCCTCTCCTAGACTAGCTGCCTCACCAAGGCTAAAGAACTCAGTCTGCCCTACTATTTACCCATAGCTGTAGGGAGAATAACGGGATTCATACCTTTCCCAAAGGTATTAGTGCTATGTGAAATGCAATCAGTCTCGTCCAGGATTTGAACTCGTGTTGCCGTGTCCATTTCCTACGACGATAACCATTACACCACAGACACCTTCAAATTTGAATTTAATGCTCTTTCAAAAATTATTGTTTTGCAATTTAGCACTAATGGTAAAAAAAAAAAATCTTTTTTTTTTTTGAGAACTAAAAAAGAATCAAGAAAATGTTTCAAACCAAATGGTACTTTTTTTTTAATACCATTTTAAATGTAAACCAACCAAAGAAATTATAATACGAAAATTTTACCTTTTTAATTGTTAGCTTTTCTTTATTGTAAGAACATATTTTTATTTCTTAGCTTCTATTTATGGTAGCAACAATAATATTCCCTTTTAAGAGAGTAAAAAAGAAAAAATAACCAATTAAACGAAACCATAGTTAACGGACTTTTAAACGAATATTTTTCATAATTTTAGAGCAAAATTCACTCATTTTTTGATCAATGTAATTCAAATATATTTTTAAAGAAATAAATTGTTTATAGAAAAAAAGAATACTTTCATTTGAATTAATACAAAAGATTTTCCACGAAAAAATAAGGACATTTTTTATTCTTAGTTTCTTTTTATTGTTACATTTTACAGGATAAAAAGAAAATAAATCAAAGAAATACATTTTTTATCACTGTAACTTCATTGGCGATTAAATACAATTTGAATTTTTGTCATTTACTTTTTTAAGTCTTTAGAAAAATAAAATTATGTTTCAAACTCCTCCTCTTACATTTTTAAAATAATATTTTAAATGTAAACAAAAATGATTCCTAAAATAAAAGAATATTATAATCCGGGAGATCTGGGTTTAATCCCAGGTCGCGTCATACCAAAGACTTAACGGTACTTGATACCTCCTTGCTTAACACTCAGCAATATAAGGTACGTATCAAGGGTAAAGTGGAGCAATCCGAGAGAAGGAGTAGCGCCCTATCCTATACTTCGATGTAGTAGCTATTGAAAAGGGAGCCTTTCGGTCGCCCTCGACTAAAGGGAGACAACTTTACTTTACTTTACTTTATAATACGTGAATTCTTTGATTCCTTTAATATTAAATATTTACAGAGTAAATAAAAGAATAGAATTAAATCTTTGCTTCTTTTCCAAAAATTGTTAAGCAAAAAAATAGTTCTGTAACTGAGCACTATTTATATAAAAAAAAATTATCAGAGACCAAAAAACAAAAAATCCAGAAAATGTTTCAAACTTTTCACTTATATAGACTTATATATTTTTCTGTATTATCTTAAGTGTTAGCTTTAAAAAAAAGAAAAAGAAAAAATTATATAAAAGCAATTCATAGAATAAAAGAATACGTTTTATTTGAATTTATTGGCGAAATCTTTCAACGACAAACAAGGACATATTTTTTAATTCTTAACTTACTCCTCTCTTTTTCCTCCTTATCTCATTCACTGGTGTTCCGAAAATTCTTTTAGTCCAGCTATAGACGTGGGTACTTCTGCCAATACATATATATTGGTTGCTCTTTCATTACAAAGCGTCCTCTTACTACCACATAAGTTGAAGGAGGAATGTAGGCGTCATTATTTAATTTTGAAATTGCAATAAACTGTTTGGATCCCCAGGACATTAGATTGACATCAACCAAGGCTTTTGTGAATAATATTGTTTCCAAGAAGCACCAGAGGTTCTCTACGCAATAAGTTCAATCGATCAAATGCATTGCCATTTTAGGTGCACTTGGCAAAATTTCCCATATATATATATATATATATAGTTCAGGAAAAAGGATGTAGCTTTATTAAATATGGACGGGGATATATCTGAATCCGATTCGCAATCATATTGTTTTTTATCCTTCACATAAAATTATCAAAATAAAACTCTTATGTCTTTTATGAGCGTTATTTTTTTTTCCAAAAACGAGCTCTTTATGTGTAGGAGCAAAATGTGTCTTCCTGAAACCAGTCAGAAAAGAAAAAAAAGACAACTCATGCGTATTTGCCCAAGAAATAACAATAATTTTAATGATTATGTTCTCTGTTCGAAAATCTGTTCCCTCCTTTTTTTTATCGGGGTGAAAAGCATGAACGTTTTTATTCCTTCATGGAGAAGGAAGAGGCGACAAAATGGCGTCAAATCTATTCAAAATGTTTTGTTCATTTTAACTTACTTTATTTCAAGCGCTGGAAGAAGAAAAGGAGAACACCCCCACACAAAAAAAAGAATAAAGAAAAAAAAACGAACGATTTAACAACGAGGAATTTGAAAGTTCTTTAACGTTCATTGCTTAGTATAGCGTCGGTGTGAGTGGACGTCGTTAATGGATGATGAAAAAAAAAGGTTTTTTTTTGGAAATATGCATGTTTTTACCTATTTTCGAGGAAAGGCTCAAAAAATTATATCTCCCATTTATTTTCAATGAAACTACAACAGATGTAGGAAACACAATAATAACGTTGAATCGAGAATATTTTCCGCTACGAAACACTATTTTCTTATACATTCTGTTCAAAGCCCAACACACTATTTTCAGTGATTCATAAATAAACATTGATACAGGCATGCGTACGTGTATGCCGAATCTGATATATACACATATATTCTAACTGCATCAGCGTGGATCTGGCAATCCCATAGAGCGACAAGAATCTTACAAAGTCTGGTGGTATCGTGAGATACTGCTGGGGCGCTCTGGGCTAATGGTAATGATGCTTCAGCCCCGAAACCATGCCTGAACCCAGAGTCATCATCTGATGAAGACTTTGTTAGAAGCATTGCTGTTGTATAAGCATCTGTTATTGTATGGTGCCTATTATACGTACTTACAACCATATACTCTTACATAAACACACATACATAATTACATATATACATATATACATACATTAATTCATACATACATACATACACCTATATACTCATACTTACATATATACACACACACATATATGCATACATTATTTCAATAATACATACATACATAATTACATACATATACATAGTCATTGATACACGCATATACTCATACATACATCATCATCATCACCATGTCGCGCTGGTAGCACGGATATCCCTGACCCTCTCTCGCCACTCCTCCCTATCGTTCATCGCCCTAGGCAGGTCTTCAGGACAACATTCCGTATCCTCACATAGCTGCTGAATGTATGTTCGTGCAGGTCGTCCTGCTTTTGCACGGCCATGTGTGGGGGTCCATAAGAGTACATCTCTTATGAGTTCGTCCCTGCTTCTCCAGCAGTGTCCTGCATGTCTGGCTGGTCTAACTTGAATAGTTTTCGTGATAGGGGGCAGGTGGCCGTACAGTTGGTGTCTAGTGGGGTGTTGCCGCCAGGACTTGTTCAAGATTGCTGCGTGCATTCATACGTACATATATGCACATATTTACATACACATACACATATATACATTGACTTATGCATACATACATAAGTGCACACATACACACATAAGTGCACCCATATAGTCATACGTACACACACATATATCGATACATTCATTCACACATGTATACACCCACGTACGCACACATTCATTAATTCATACATACGATGTATTCATGAATACATACATATACACATACACTTACTTATATACACGCATTCCTTCGCACATACAGCCATATATACACATACACATATATGCAAACATCCATGAACTTATACATACACACACATAAACACATATATACATTAATTCATACATGCACACACATACCAGTATACTCATACATACATACATGCATACATACACATATATACATATATTAATTCACGCATATACATATACCTATGTAATCATACATTCATACATCTGTATAATACTGATGTATACTGACATATAGCAAATACATAATCTTTCTCAGACCCCCGCTGTCCCTCATAATCTCAAATCACAAACATTAACATTTTTTGGTCCGGGTGGTCAGTACTCTCCTAAATAGGGCTGTTCAGACATAAGAGTCTCCACCGGGGTCAGACCCTGTGACAGTAGAACACAAAAGCGAGGATCGGATAAAACTCCTACCGTCAATTTGTAGTTATGTAACTTATTGTTTCTAACTAAGTCAAGTCTGCATACGTCGCCACAACTCCATGGCTACGGGACTTTATTGAGAAAAAGGTTGATTGATGAAAAAGATTGTAAGGTAACATTTGAACATTATGGAATTACGTGGCCAACGCTTGTGCAACACGAATACCACTCGCTAAGTCTTTATGATTATCATCCAATGACAAACCGTGGCAAGATAACCAGTGATCATGTCAACAGAAGGTGTTATATCAAGTTTTTCCTTTTCCTAGTCGGATAACTTCAAAACTAATAAGAGGTCTAACACTCCCAGGATAACTGTGCAACATGGCCGTTGAGCAAAAACCTTTCTCTGCCTTTTAATATATATATATATATATATATATATATATATATATCTTCATACACGTACATACATATATATACCTCCATAACTCATGCACATATATACTCTCATATAAATATACATACATACATGCATACACATGCACATTTACATATATATGTACACACACATACACACAGGGTGTTACATAATTTTTGAAACAAGGTAATTGTATACCAATTAAGAACCACGAATGATCAAAGAATGAAAATTACATTTATTGAAGGGTAAAATAATAACATTTAAAGATCTGCAGCGATTTAGTCTCAAACATCAATCTTAAGAGGAGTCCATGCTTCAAATGTCCGTGGTTCATTTGAAGACATCGTTAAATGTGGTGAGAAAATATGTTGATAACGCGTGTTCGAATTGTTATTAGATACTCATGTTACATATCCATAATAAACGGATGTGTGAAATGGACATAGGGAATCCGAAATACACACGAAACACTTTACGACTTCTTAGTTCAAGTCCGAAACTTTATTACCTTTGAGTCAAAGGTTATTCGACATGAGAAGAGAGAGACACAATCTTTCTATGCTGACTGCTTTTACATCGTCAGCTCTCAACCCAACCAACGCTCGGTGCCCGTAGCGCACAAAGTCGTCTGGCCTCGCCCAGGTCTGAATCTCGATTCTCTCGTTCGGAGGCAGGAACTCAACTAACTGCTTTTTCTCAAATCCCAAAATCCTCAGCCCACGCTTCCGGTGCGTGACGTCACTCACATCCTCTGGTCCAATTCCTATCTGGGATTTTTATTTTGACATCTCTGAATGACACATCCTCTCTGTGCGCGCATGAAAACCTGCGTTAATGTTGCACCTAACTAACCCATGCGCTAAGCGAAAGGTTCTCATCCTAACTAAACCGAAAGGCAAGATATACAAAACGAAATTCCTCCGCGATTATATTACCCTCAGAGGAACGCATTGCCCTAGGATCTTCAAATTGCCATAAGCTTCTAATTTATTTAACAATTTGAAAATCTGATTTTTATTTGAAAATGTGTTGAAATTTAAATTCTTTCGTACATACACGTACATATACCATGCACTTAAACATGCATATATTGATATATATATATATACATATATTCTCATACATACATATACGCATACATGCACACACACATATGCATACATATACTCCCATGCACTTAAGGTTACGGCCATTTTTATGTCGCCTCAAAGATGGCGGAGTTTAGAAATATGTGACTGGATAGAATATAAACAGATATTAGTTAACTCAGTTATTTAGACAAATATTCTTAAAAAATTTTCAATCATAAATAAAGTTTGGCTGAAAAGTTCTCAAACTGACCAAGATACTCATATGGAATGTGACCAGAGGGGGTATTTTTCAACATAGTCCCCGCTATGGTCGACACACCTATTTCATCGGTGTTGCAGCGCTTGGATCATACATACACACATGTATGAGTGTATAAGTAATGGTCATCGTCGTAGGAAAATGAACATGGTGTTTCGTGTTCAAATGCTGGATGGGGTTGTTTGATTTTTCACATTGCGCAAATATACTGGGGAAAAGAATTCATCCAGTTACTATTCCCCCAGAATAGACTCTTTAGTCTTGGTATGGCAAACGGTCAAGGAAAAGGAAAACTTTGAATACTTCTCCGCTTAAAAAAAAACTGACCTTGTGTCGCATCCTGCTCGTGCGGATGGGTTGGACAAATACATACTTACATAGATGCATACAAAGACAAAGAGGAGGCACGTTGCAGAAAACAGAACACCAATATCAAGAGGAATCAGATTTTACTACGATTCGACTAGTTTAATTTGGTAACTTCTCCAACACCAGGATTATCATATCATTCATCAAGTATTTCAGAATTCGGCATCACGAAGTTTCGAGTTTTCGCTTTTTATCCACTGAACGTCATTGCTTCAAAGCTCCAAAGAAATAAGTCGCAATACAAATGTCGCAACTCCCAGGCAAGGTCATGATTATCATTGATATTCGGACATTCTCTCAGTCTTAAATAGTTGCCTGTAGGAACGGAAACGTTTACTACTTAAAAGACTTGTCTACAAATAATAACTCTGATGTTCTAACCGATGTACAACACTTCTTTTATGTTTTTGAACTAACATACAAACTGAGATCATCAGAACCATTTATTTATATATATATATATATATATATATATATATATATATATAAGTGGCGACTCCGAGGGTAGGGCTTTTTGAGTTTAGTCCGAAGAGCTATTATCTCAAGTTTATCGATTTCAAAGCAATAAAAATTCTCTCAGAACAAGACGTTTGTCCTTTATTTTGGTTCGACTAAACGTCCAGACTTGAATAATCAAAAATAATCATTTTAACCCATCAAGTTTTTTACAAACGGTGGATACTGTAATTCACACACACACACACACACACACACACACACACACGTGTGTGTGTGTGTGTGTGTGTGTGTGTGTGTGTGAGTGAGTGTAAAAATAAATTTTGTTATTGGTCCAAAAAGAGAAAAATATTCTAAGATAAATAGGTCAACGAAGAAATTTGTATTTTTTAAGAATTATTCATTTGTTTCGTTCTAACATACGTGTATGTTTCCAGCTTGTTTGTCAGAGAACATATGTGGCTCAAGGATATGTTAATGGTGTACTCAATGAGACTCGAAGTCACTCGTGTTTGTTAATAGAATGTTTTTCAGGTTTTGTATGGGTTTATATAGAGGTGAGTCTTCTCTTTCCCTTTTTCAGATGAAGTCTATTTTGTCTATTTTTACCTATAATTGGTCTGATATTTAATATGGGATAAAGTTTTTGTTATTTTACTCTGGGTAGTTATGTGTGTCGATGTGTGAGTGTGTGTGTTTTAGTGGTTTCGAATTCGACTAGCAGTTACTTTCTCTTTTCTATGTTTTTATGAGTGGTTTAGGCTTGATTTTCCTGTGTGTGTCGGTATAGTTTTGGTCTTGAGCCTTTTTTATGTATACTTTGGATTACTTTTTACTATTAATTTTTTGTGGTATATATATATATATATATATAGGTGTCCGTCTGTTTGTGTGTGTGTGTGTGTGTGTGTGTGTGTGTGTGTGAGTGTGTGTGTGTGTGTGTGTTTCCATTTATGTGTGTGTATAATTCATATTTTATTCAACTTGGGTTTGAATTTCTCAATGAATTTTTTTCCTTTTATTTGAAGTAATGTGTAATCGAACATAACTTTAAATCTACCATAACTACATTCATATAGGTATTTAGATACATTTAATTTTCTATTTTCTTGTATTCTAATATTGCTTTTGGGGAGTGATATCCTGGTATTGAGGGCTTCTGTTGATCCTATATATATTTCTTTACATTTTTATATTTGGTTATGTAGACTACGTTTTCTGAGTTTCAGCTTAAGTCTTTATTTATTCTGAATTTGTTGCCGAGTTTTTAAACGAATAGGATTTTCCTTCTATAATTATATCTCATATTCCACATCTTTTTTTCTCACATTTGGTAACCCTTGTGTTGTGTTTTCTCGGAATATAGACGAGGTGAGTATTCTTTGAAGCTTTTTGGGTTGTCTCTGGCTTTTAATGACTTTTGTTGTGTCTAGTATTTCTTTGATTTTGTCATTGTTTTTTTAAGTTCTTCTAGACTTTTTATTATTTCTGTGAATAGTTCTGGGTTGCTTTTGTGGTAGGTTGCGACGTATGCTTAGGGTTTCTCGTTATTGTGCTTTTTCGGGTTCCGTTGCTCTTTTTGTGGTACTTTTTCTGCTAATTCGAATCTCTTATTTATCAGTGTGGTTGGGTATCGTCTCTGGTGTAGGGTTATGTGCAGTTTTTTAAGGCAAAATTTTCTGAGGGTTTTATCAGTGATTATGGTGTATATTCTACGTACTATAGTGTAAGGAATGGATTTTATACAGTTTTTAGGCTGGCGGCTATTGAAATGGAGGGATTGTTGGTTGTCTGTGGGTTTGTGGTAGATATCTGTGATGATTTCGCCATTTTCGTTTTTTATGAGGATGTCTAAAAATGGTAGTTCTTTTGAGCTGTGTTCCATAGTAAATTTAATTTTGGGGTGTGGATTTTGCAATAGGTTGTGTAATTCGTTAATGTCTCCCCATTGGGCATTTCCAGAATATGAAACAATCATCTAAATATCTTTTCCCTGACTTTGTACATTCTCCTTTTATGATGTTGCTGTATTTTACCTATATATATATATATATATATATATATATATATGATGGTATGCGAAAACAAAAACAATAAGGTAAATTCATTTGAAATGATTCCCTATAAGGATAGCGGCATCAAAATTGTCATTGCACAAAAGATAATTTTTCATTTAACAATCCTGCTGCTTTTAAATTTATTTATTCATTTATCTATTTATTTATTTATTATATCCTGTAATGCACCTCTTCGTCTTGCCACGGGTAGACTAAACAATTTTCCGATTTGTCTCATGGATTGATATGTGTGTGCGCGTTCGAGTGTTGATAGATGTGAACAAACTGAGATAGATAGATAGATAGATTGGTTAGGTTTGGTTTGTTTCTTTGTTTAATGGCATATCAACCTTTTGTGGGTTATTTAATGTTAAAGCTATATTTGTAGAAGAACAAAAGTGATATTATTTTACAAATAGCTGAATGATATGGGGTTTGTACCTTTCCCAATAGGTATCAATCCGAAAGTGATGATGAGAGCGCGGTTGGAGTTCGAACTCACTAACTTCATGGTCACAGTCCAACACTAGCCAGATAGATAGATAGATAGATAGATTGTAATTTACTAAACTTTTTGCTCATATGTGGCACAAGGCTATATGAATGGGACACCAAATGAGACTCGAATTCACTCGTGAAAGTTTACTAGTCTTGCTAGCTAACCATTTCACCTCCTGAGGTCCCCCAGATTTAGAGATAGATGGACAGATAGATAGATGCAGACTGAATATATATATATATATATATATATATATATATATATAGAGAGAGAGAGAGAGAGAGGCGCGAGCGGGGAAGGGAGGGGCATGTATTTATGTCCGGGTGATTTTGAGTGAAATGTTGTGAAAAGGGAAATCCTCTAATATGTGAAACGTAATGTCAATTGTCATTTTTCCTGCCTACTAAAGAAGTTGATAATATGAAAACATCTACGAGGAGACTTATTAGGGTTTTGATTCAACCACCACAACACCACTTGCTGCACACTTAATACAAACTTCTCACACATTAGTCCATCACGTCTGCCGGACAATGATGGATTGAGAAAAAAATAATTTTTAGAAATAAGTCTGTCAAAGATCGGCCCATCGTTATCCATCATCGTCATTACCTTGTCTGCTCTCTGTTTGCGCATGCGTAGCTCAAATTTCTCTTTCATACGCTCAGTTTGAGAAAGGCATGATTGAAATAATAACTAATAAACTGCGTCATTCGGTAAAGTTCCCCACTCTTCCTTTCGACGGATAGAAAAGAGCAGTTTGAAGCTGCATTGTGCATGAGACAGATGCGTATTTATCATCGATTAGCATAGTCATTTCGAGTTGTAGAATACACCTAGAGCATCTCTTCGACGAGTATCCTAGATGTGACTCTAAGTCATCTGATGGTGAGGATCCACTTCTGGCGCTTTCATTGTCATTACTCCAAGGTCCACTCTGACCCAGAGTTGTTATAATTGTTGGGGTCTAATCTATGAGTCAAACAGAATTAGTGTTCTGGGTTTGACACTAAACTGGATTTGATTGTGAGGCTCCAGCAGTGATAGGATTTAACCTATAAGTGCGAGGAATACGGCAGTTCATACCTTTCCCAAGGATATTTGTACAAAATTGAACGTATTGGCGAAAATGGAGTTCAAAAACCTTTGCTACAAAGTCGGAGTCAACTACGTTATCAACTACGCCGTAAAGACTCCCCCACGATCATATTTAACCTTGTTGTGTAGTTGTTCCATAAGATGGCGATGGTGAATTTGGTTTTATAGAAAATCAACCACTGTAGTTAATCTAATGCCAAATCCATTTTTAGACTTATTAACAGTTCTATTTCAAACAATTCAGTTTAGCATAAGTACACAATTTAGTTCTATTTGACCCATATATAGGACCCTATCAAGTGCTACCACTCCGGGTCAGAGGTGCCCGTGGTGTAGTCGTTATCGCCGTAGGAAATGAACACGGCAATACGAGTTCAAATCCTGGACGAGACTGATTGCATTTCACATAGCACTAATACCCTTGGGAAAGGTATGAATCCAATAATTCTCCCTCCAGCTATGGGTAAATAGTAGGACAGACTAGGTTCTTCAGCCATGGTTAGGCAACTAGTCTAGGAGAAGGAAAACTCTGAATTCAAACCTGTTAAACTCCGCTTAAAAATTGACCTTGTGTCATATCCTGCCCGAGCGGAGGGGTTGGTAAATAGTACCACTCCGGGTCAGAGTGGACTTGGAAGCGACAACAATAATGGAGTACTCCGCATTCCCAAAAGCTCCAGCATTACTGAAGCTTTACCATCAGATTGTTTAGTGTCATACCCAGGATATTCGTTGGGGTAGCCTTGCTCCTCTTCAGAGGTGCAGCCGGTGTATTCTGCAGTCCAGCCGACTGAAATATGTTCCGTAAAACGTTGTTTGTTTGTACGTTTGTTTTTTTATAAGGTCCAATCAAATACGAATGATCTTTAAATAGAATTATTTGACCCATACATGACATCCTAACAGGTAATACAACTATGGGCTTAGGTGACCCCGGGGGTAACGAAAGAGTACTCGACATTTTCCCGATCTTCAGAACATGAGCTTCAGTAGCAGACTTAGTTAAGTGTCATTCCCAGGATACTATTTTTGGGAGGTGATACAGACAGCATATTTTAAACCCGCCCACCCTTTCAGAGAATAAAAAGAAAAGAGTGAGAGAAAGATGTAAAAATGTCGAAGAAAGAAAGTGGAAGACAAAGAGAGAAAATAAAATCTTTCTAATTTCCTTTTACATATTTTTAATTAGTGTTACAAGTAAATTTTCAAGTCGAGGTACAACCCATGATTTTGAATGCTGATTTTCAAAGCAGTTTAAAAGCACAACCTATTTGGTGTTACACAATCATCCTTGTATCGGCTTTCAACGTCTTAAGAGTCAATCTATTAATAAAGTTCACAATCATTTTAAACAGCTAAACACTTCATACTTAATTGCAATATCAACGTCTTAAGAGTCAATCTATTAATAAAGTTCACAATCATTTTAAACAGCTAAACACTTCAGACTTAATTGCAATATCAACGTCTTAAGAGTCAATCTATTAATAAAGTTCTCAGTCATTTTAAACATGTTAACTTAATTGCTATATCGATGCTTTAAGATGCAGTGTATTAGTAAAGTTCACAATGTTTTTAAACGTGTAAACACTTGATACTTAGTTGCAATATCAATGTTTTTATGACTCACTGTTTTAAGAAAGTTTACAATATTCTTGAAGGGATAAACACTTCTAATTAGTTGCAATACCAATGTTTTAAGAAACAATGTTTTAATAAAGTTTACAATCATTATATCAAGCAGATAACAAGAATAGATCAAGAAATATTTACCCCACCCCTTCAATCGGAACGGGGGGTTTCATGGTCAAATTAGTATAAGATCCGAATACTTGACTATATAATTTGTATAAATTATCATTATTATATGAGAATACCTGAAACAATGCCGAGGGACGTTTTAACACTGGATCATTTTTACTGCTGGTTTGGATTCAGTTTTCTTTCTCCTAGATAGATTGCTTAACCAAGTTTAAAGAAGCCAGTAAGCCCAAATATTAACCGATAACTCGAGAAAAAATCGATTGGTTCATGCCTTTTCCAAGGGCATTAGTTTGAAATGAAAGACAAGAAGCCTCATCCAGGATTTGAACTCAGATCGCAAATTCCATTTCATCTTACGATAACTATTAGACTAAACATAACAATAGACAAGTACTTCAGCTATTATACCTAAGTTGGTTTACTTCTTATAAACTTATTTACTTTTATATACTTACATATAAGGACTTAATGCAACTTAAAAATCGGTCAAGTTTAGCAAAACATCCTTGTTTTGAGCATACGTGAACCCAATAAATCAAAGCCCCACATATTATGTCATTGTCTGTTGACAAAGGAGGGAGATTTTTGTCCAATTCTGCTTTCAAATAGCAAAGTTGATTGCAATAGAGATTAGGGTGTTTGTTTGATTATTCTCAAACAATTCGTCAGGGAAAATTCCTTGAATATCTCATCCTACTCTCAACATAATCTTCTTTGGAGGAAGTCCACCTCACGCTTGCTGAGCTGGTCTATATCATCGACTGATCCACTGACGACGGCGTTTAACATAATGGTAAAGGATCCATTTCTCATCACCAGTAATAAGCCGGTCAAAATTGAAAAGGTATATAACTGTGTCACGTAAGCTGTGTTTCACAACAAACGCAGTAGCAGATCCCCTGGGCACGTATTCATTTACTCATTGAGTCTTCTTTTGTTGTAACTAACAGAGGGGTGAATACCAAAGAAGATGACAAACAATATTCTGATAATCTGAAAGATTAAAAATTACACATTGTATCATTCCTAAACGATAACAAGAAGCAATACTCTAACAAATTTTGTCTAAAACATTCTTCTAGAAAACCGAATAGCACATTTGCTCCAACCTTATGTATAAAAAAAGAGAATGTGTGTGAGAGAGAGAGTGAGAAAGAGAGAAATGGAGAGAGATAGCTGAGTCCATTGAAACTCAACGGAAGATAGGCAATATAATCATATAAGTTTATTAAAACTCATGAAATTATCATACAGGTCTTACAAATGTCATTTTGAGATCAGTCATTATCGATTTCGTTTTCTCTTTTCAGATTTGGTTAATCAATAACAATATACATAAATGGCAAAAATAAATAATAAGAATAATAAAAAAAATCTGTCAAAGTAAAAATATTCGCGCCAAACTATCCACTCAATATTCGTTCAAAAGTTCTAAGCCTCAGCCAGACTTTAAATTTGTCGCAAACCTCTCATTTTTGTTTTGGCCCTTTCCTGTTGGAGAATTAAGACATTTGAATTCGTTTTATAAGATGTGGATGTGGATTACCACAACAAAATATACAGCTCTAATTCTTCTTTATGGGTGATGCTTAGAACTTTCTGAATGATCCACACACACACACACACACACACACATATATATATATATATATATATATGTGTGTATTTAGGCTTGTTTTTTGTTTAATGGCATATCGACCTTCGTGAGTTATTGAATAGCAAGGCCATCCCTGTATAAGAACCATGGTGGTGCTATTTATCCTATAACTACGGGGATGAACGTAATAGAGCGACAAGATTCGAATATATATATATATATCAATAAACTTGGTGATCGTAGTCGAAGGATCCCTTTTCTATTGCTACTACACCGATGTGTAGGGGAAGGCGCTACTCCTTTCGCTGGATTGCTCCACTTTACTCTTGATCCTCACCTTATAATGCTGAGTATTAAGCAAGGAGGTATCAAGTACCATTTTTTGAGTCTTTGGTATGACTCGACCTGGGATTGAACCCTAGTTTCACGAGCCACAGATGAACACTCTACCCATACACACACACACACACATATATATATATATCATCATCATCATGATATCGCGCTGGTAGCACGGATATCCCTGACCCTCTCTCGCCACTCCTCCCTATCGTTCATCGCCCTAGGTAAGTCTTCAGGACAACATCCCGTATCCTCACAAAGCTGCTGAATGTATGTTCGTGCTGGTCGTCCTGCTTTTGCACGGCCATGTGTGGGGGTCCATAAGAGTACATCTCTTATGAGTTCGTCCCTGCTTCTCCAGCAGTGTCCTGCATGTCTGGCTCGTCTAACTTGAATAGTTTTCGTGATAGGAGGCAGGTGGCCGTACAGTTGGTGTCTTGTGGGGTGTTGCCGCCAGGACTTGTTTAAGATTGCACGTAGCATTCTTGTGTAATTGCCGTCTAGCTTCTTCTCCAGCCGTTTTGTTAGCGTCCATGTAGTGCACCCATATAGCAGTATCGATGTGACCGCTGCCTGGAAGAAACTGCGTTTCATTTTATCGGTTAGGTCTGATTTCCAAATAATCGATAGCCTATTGATAGCTGTCCACGCTTTCGCTAACCTGGTTTCGATGTCCTTTTCGGTTGATTCGACGCTGCTTCCTAGGTAAGTGAATTTGTCTACTAGTTTAAGAGGGGTTCCGTCTAGAGTGGAGATGTCCCCCGTTTGATTATAGCACATATATTCCGTTATATTAATTCATGGAATTTAGACTGCGACCCCTGGGTTTCATGGAGTTTTTTGCAAAACAACAATCATCAGGCAGTTAAGAAAAAATATATATCGACTTTACACTTGCACTTTTTATAAGGAAATCAGTAGTCATGGCACCTTTGATACCCTATACTTTCTTTATTGACCACTGCCTGTGGACCCCTTCACATGGACGTGCAAAGGCAGGACGATCAGCTCGAACCTACATACAGCAGCTCAGTGCCGATACGGGATGTAGCCCTGAGGACCTGCCGAAAGAAATGGACGATGGCGAGAGAGGGTCAGGGATATCCGTGCTGATAGCGCAAGATGATGATGATGATGATGATGATGCAACAGGAACTATTTTGTTTTTGTTTTGTTTTGTTTTTTTGTTTTTTGTTTTTTTTTGGTTTTTTGTTGTTTTTTTTTTTGGTTTTTTTTACTCACTCTCGTAATGGCAAAATCATGTTTAGCTTATTTGTAAGCGTTTTGCTGACTTAAACATTTTTTCTCCGTACGCACCAAATATCATTATGTAAATTTCAAATAGTTTGCACTTACTTATCAACAAAGACTTGATGAAAAACTTCAGTTCAGGTCTGAAGCACTCTTTTTCATTTTCCACCATTTTGAATAGCCTTAAAGTAGATATTTATTCCGAGGTTGAAATAATTTTTGAAATAAATCAATTCCAAACAATGCAGAATTTACATAAAAAACCCTTATTTTTCTTATGATCCTCGTATATATATATATATATATAAGGCTTGGAACGTAAATGAAAAAAGTAACAATGACCCTATTTAAAATATAAAATTTACTGTGAGAAAGAAGAATATTTTCTTTTGCATTACCAGCACTTTTCTTTTAAAGTTTATGTCATCCAAATACTTTTACCTTAACGAACTATACACGCTTAAAGTCTGACCCTGAACTTGTTCAATGTTCACCTGGTACATCCCACAGTTATTTCGGCGATTTCATGATTTTCATGAGAAATAAAATCCTTTTCTTCATCAGTTTTCTGAGCCTATATATAAATCTTGAACCTTCAAATATCTGCAATGAAAAAGATACATCAGATTATTTGCAGGCTACGTTTAAAAATGTATACCTTCAGATATTTTTGGTTGAAGTAACTAGAAGAGGATAGAAGTGGATATTTGCAGGTTACGTTTAAAGGTGCAATCCTTTAGGTATATCCATAGGAAGTAATCATTAGGAGATCGATCTGATTCTTACATATACATATGTATATATATATATATATATATGTGTGTGTGTGTGTGTGTGTGTCTAAGTTAGGATTGCTAAGACAGAGTCAACGACAGCGCTTGATTACTGTTAATTATTCACCTATGTAAACATCAGCCCGATGTAATGGTCCCATGATCGCATAATCGAGAAACTGAGTGTCACCAAGCACCGTTGACCGTACGTCTACGCTTAACTTAAATATACATTGTCTGTCACCGAGATTTAGCACTTTATTTATAAATATAACAAACTATATATTTAACATTTATGCACACATACTTATATATATATATATATATATATATACATTTACATACACAGACCCATGAATATATGTATGTATGTATGTATGTATGTATTAATATCCGTAATAATAATAATGGCAGTAATGGCAATTTTAGCAATGAAATGAAGTAATGTTAAATATGCAACGAAAACAAATTAGTATTATCCTTCTCAGCATGACATCCATTTCCGGCTTTTTTCCCGCGTAAAACGACTCCCAGATATCCGACATCGTCTTTTCGTGCCTTTGTCTGTGGTTTTTAGACATCGTCTTTGCAGACCACCTTCTGTCAATTACTTTCAGATCCAGGATGAAGACCCCGTCGCTGCTTCAGTCTGTCATCTGAACACTTACAATAGCCTATAGCTGACGCTAGCCGCCTTGCTGAGATTCAAGGCTAGAAACAGACGGAACAATCTGATTAGAAACTATGGCACTAATTCTTCTTCTTCTTCTTCTTCTTCTTCTTCTTCTTCTTCTTCTTCTTCTTCTTCCCCCTTCTCTCTCTCTCTCTCTCTCTCTCTCTCTCTCTGCTATTATTCTCGCCTTGGCTTTTGTTGGCTTTAAGAGATTACGAACCAATGTCTAGCATCTCAGTCGTGTATTCTTTTGTTTGCCGAGATCATATTCGTGATCTCGTTCTGACACATGATTTTTTTCATCTCGCTCTCTATTGATCGATTTCTCTTCTTTTTTTTTTTTCTCATTTTTATTTCTTTTGGTCACCTCTTGTGCCTAATCTCGTTTCGTGTTCTTCAATCTCGTTCTTTAATTCTTTACATTCCCTTTCTTTTATTTTCCATCGCATCTTATTCTGTCCCTTCCATTTCTCGGACGTCCTCTCATCTTTTTGCTGACTATTTCTATCTTTCCGATACAATGGTTGTCTTGTCTTATTCATCAGTCAATAACCTCTTATCGTTCTTAGATATTTAGGGTGGGTCAAAAGTTTAGCAGTATTTTGGTTTGTACTAGTTTGCGGCGAGTATATCACTTGAACGAAACAGTGCAAACTGTAGTTGGTACCCGTAGTGGTTGTTAGTGTCGAGGTAGTTTGTGCGCTGACACTTTCTGCATTTTTTCACTCTGTGTGGGATTTGAAAGCTATAAAGAAAAACGTGCAACAGACTGTAATACGGGAACTTATGTTTTATAAGTTCGAACCTCGCCATAACAACCGACATTTGTTGTGCAAAAGGTTTGGTTTCTTTGTTTAATAGCATATTGACCTTCATGGCTTATCTAAAGCAAAATTCATCCTAGTAGAAGAGCAGAAATGCTATTATTTAACCTACAGCTGGGAGGAAAAGAGAGGCCATACCTTTCTGAAGGGTATTAGTCCGAAAGGGAATGTTATCGAGCAACTGGAGTTCAAACACTCAAATTTCGAGGTCACTGTAGAGCACTTTAGCTATTGTACCGCTGAGACCCCCCCCTTCCTTGTGCCAAATGTGGAAGCACAACACTGTAATCAAATGTTTAAAGGAATTTCCCTCAGATGCTAAGAACTACAACGATAAGGTAAAGTCATGCAGGCTTAAAACCGTTGATTCCGAGGCTGCACTGAACGCAATTAAGATATATTCGGCTAGTAGCACTCAGAGAGTATCAGGCAAGCTCGACATCTCACAAGCCAATGAGATCCATCACCTTCACGATCTCGACAAAAAAAATCCCTGAACTGTCGAATCCTGCCTCGCGCAACTAAAATATTGCAAAACTTTTGATTCACGCTAGAATTTCTTAACTCGTTCCTTTTATACAGACCGTTACGGAATCTGTGGCTTGCATCATTGAATATTCTTGCAAACTGAAAATTGTAGCATATTGACCTTTGACATTGCCGTCAATCAGGGATTTCTCTACAAAGGATGTACTTGTATAAGCAAATTGATTACTGGAAAATAGTTTTAAAATTTATTTGGCTCATAGGTGGGACTCTAAGAGGTGCAACAACTCCAGGTCTGAATGAACCTTAGGGCAATGGCAATGAAGGAGTACTCCACATTCCCCAAAGTTCCAAGAATGAAATCTCCCCAATAGATTGTCTAATGTCCTACCCAGGTCACTCGTTGGGTGGGGTATTTTTCCTCTGCAGGGATGCAGTCGATTTATTCTACAGCTCCTACCGACTGTACTCGACGGTTTGGGGTCATATCTAGGATATTCGTTTCTGCAGAGATAAAGACAGCCTATTCTACAGAACCCACAGCTCAATTGGCTACACAGATACGTTTAGCTGAACACATAAATAAATAAAAGTTGTATAATTGGATATTTCAATAAAAGGAAGTTGAATTGGCTATTTCTTGACTTTGTTTATTAAAAATGAAAAATATCTAATCTTTGACCGGTACCGGAAGTAACATTCTTAAATCTATGATTTACTTCCGCAGTTTCATGATAGATTTCAATATTTCCTCAGAATTATACTGATTTCAATTGGCAGAGATTCTCTTGGGAAGAAAAATAAGTCCGCTAAACAATGGGTCTTTTAAACATATTAGTTAAATTAACATAAGATATCTATAACACAGATATGTCGAGGTTAAATTGCAAAGAAAAAAAGACTTGCAGAAAAATAATTCGTAACAATACTTCAGTTAAATGTTGCAATCAAATTGCTTCAATGAGAACGTACTTTTTTTTTCGTCAGGAGCACATGGAAAGGAGAAAGAAAAGTAAGAGAAGGAAGGAAAGGAATTCCATTCTTTGAACAACTGTGTCAATGATAAAGAAATGAGCGAAGACAGATCTAGCTAAATCAATTGGGTTTATTTAAACACAATAATCTGCACAATAAAACTTGCCTTTATTAAAGTTTACTCTAAAAGTTATTGTGTGAGTATCAGAAGTTCTGGAACGTCTCAATCAACTTTGTATGTATGCGTGTGTGCATGTGTGTACAGTCGAACGTGAGTTAATCAGCATCACTTTTAAAAGTGCTTCTCGAAATAAAAATACTTGAAACCTTATAACTACGTATAAATACTTGATTGTTATCATTCATAGGAGATAGAATTAGTTACATGAAACCATATAATTGTCTATGGATCATTAGTATTACGTGGGATTACATGAAACTATATATATGTGCCGGAATTATTCGTATTTGATAGGAATACTTGAAACCCTATAACTGTGTCTAAATTATTCGTATTATTAGTATTATGTAGGAAAAGTTGAAATCATATGATTGCGAGTCACCCTTCAGTATTAGACAAGGATACTCGAAATAAAATAGTTGTATATGAATTATAATATTAAATTAGAATACTTTAACCCATGTAATTGTGTGTAAATTATCAATATTAGATAGGAATACTTGAAACAAATTGTGTTAGTTATTAGAATTTGACGGAGATACTTAAACCCATATAATTATATATGAATTATTAGTATTAGATAGGAATACTTGAAACCATATAAGCAAAGTAAGTAAAGTTGGCGACCGTAGTCGAGGGAGACCAGAAGGCTCCCTTTTCAATAGCTACTACACCGAGGTGAAGGGGAAGGCGCTACAATTTTCCTTGGATTGCTCCACTTTACCTTCGATAAGAAACTTATATTGCTAAGTGTTAAGCAAGGAAGTATCAAGTACCATTTTTAAAGTCTTTGGTATGACGCGACCTGGGATTGAACCCGGGTCTCCCGGGCCATTGGCGAAACCTCTATCCACTAGGCCAACGAGAAATGAATATAAATTATCAATATTAGATTGAAATATTTAAAGCCATATAATTGTGTGATGGTAAACAGTTTAAGACAAGCATGCTTGAAAAATATTATCATGCATAAATTATTTGTATTAGATAAAAATACTTGGAACAATATAATTTTGTATAATCTGAGAATTAATTTTCTTTTTAATTAATTAATTTATTTATTTATTGTGGCGCAGCGGATAGAGGCGTTGAGTCTCTACGGTTCCAGGTAAGCATTGTCAGAAGATAGCGGTTTCAAATCCTACCCAAGCCGGCCAGAGGTTTACTTGGTCAAAAACGTGGTGCGATAGACAACAACTATGGAAGGCAGTAATTACTGGGGATACGGTTACAAGACTCAGCATTTCTATCCGAGGTCGCGGTAAATCACCTGAAGAAGGCCAGAGGTGAAATTTGGCCGAAACGTAGTGAAAGAAGAAACAACACAAAAACTACCAAGAAGGACAAAAAGTCTGCAATAAATAAACAAAAAAAAATGATTAATTCTCAGATTAAGAAGCCTCATCTCAAAATGATTCCAATTAAAGACAATTTTGTATAAATTATTAATGTTAAGATTATTTGAAAATATATGATTATGTATAAGTATTCAGTATTAGAAATACTTGAAACTATCTTCTTATGTCCAAATCATAGCACGGATATTCCTGACCCTCTCTCGCCACTTCTCCCTATCGTTTATCGCCTCTGGCAGGTCTTCAGGGCTACATCCCGTATCCTCACAGAGCTGCTGTATGTATGTTCGAGCTGGTCGTCCTGCTTTTGCTCGGCCATATGTGGGGGTCCATAGGAGTACATCACTTATGAGCTCGTCCCTGCTTCTCCAGCAGTGTCCTGTATGTCTGGTTCGTCTAGCTTTAATAGTTTTCGTGATGGGAGGTAGGTGGCCGTATAGTTGGTGCCTTGTGGGGTGTTGCCTCTAGGACTTGTTCAATATTGCTCGCAACATTCTTGTGTAATTGCCATCTAGCTTCTTCTCCGGTCCTTTTGTTAGCGTCCAAGTGGTGGATCCATACAGCAGTATCGACACGACCACTGCCTTGAAGAAACTGCGTTTCATTTTATCGTTCAGGTCTGATTTCCATATGATCGATAGTTTATCGATAGTATAATCGATAGCTTAGTTACTTAAAACTATAGTCGTTTACAAATTGCTATCATTAGATACTTGAGAAACTAAAATTGCTTTCCAAAATCCCAGACATCAGGATCGTATAACCTAACAAGAGTCAGCATCCAACAAAACCAACCAACCAATCAACTAGCTTTGTTGTTTTAATCACAAAGTTTCGACAGAAGTATTCTCTTGTCTTCCTCCCTGACGTGTGAAACATAGCTATTGTTTCCTGAATTATTGAGACTAATATCTTCATCTTTTATTTTTAGGATTCTTTTCCTCTCCTTCTTTTCAGCATCATACCTTTTCTTTCTCTTTATACTCCCTTGTTTTCAATCCTCCTTCTCTCTCTCTCTCTCTCTCTCTCTCTCTCTCTCTCTCTCACACACATACACACACACACACACACTATATATATATATATATACGTATTTATCATTTATCTAACCTTTATCTTTTATCTTTCTTTTCTTTATTTTTGATAAATTTTTCTTTCTTTCTTTTTGTTTTCTTTCTTTCTTTCTTTCTTTCTTTCTTCTATCTAATTGTTTTCCTTTCTTTTTCTTTCTTTCTTTCACTTCCTTTTTATCATTATTTCTCTTCCTTTCTTTCATATCCGAATTTCTTATTTTTCTTTCTTTCTATTCTCATCTTTAATCGTTCTCCCTTTCTTTTTCTTCCATGTGCAAATTTCTTCCTTTTAATCGATTCACTTTCTTCTTCTTTTTCTTTTCTTTTTAATCTCTTCTTTTTTCTTTCTTACTTTCAATCTTTGTTTCCTATCCAACTTTTTTTTCTTTTCTATCGATTCCCTTCCTTCCTTCCTTCCTTCCTTCCTTCCTTCCTTCCTTTCTTTCTTTCTTCCTTCCTTTCTTTCTTCCTTTCTTTCTTTCTTTCTTTCTTATCCAATGCTTTTTTTTCTCCTTTTCTTTCTGATCTCAATACTTTCTTTCTTTCTTTCTTTCTTAACCAAATTTGTTCTTTTCCATCGATTCCATTTCTTCTCTCTCTCTTTCTTTCTTTCTTTATTTATTTCTTTATTTATTATCCAATACTTTCTTAGAAATCACGTTTCCTTTTCTTTCACATCAAACTTTCCTAATTTTTCCTTTCCTTCTCATCCCCCCCCTCTCTCTCTCTCTCTCTCTCTCTCTCTCTCTCTTGAACACACACGCGCGCACTTGCAACACTAAATCTTTTCTGCTTTTTCCCTGTCTTCTATTTTCCTATCTTTCCTTCTTCCTTTCTCTTTCTTTCTTTCTTTCATTCTTTGTTTGTTTATTTATTCATTTAATTCATTTATTTCTGCTTTGTTTTTCGCTTTTTAAACATCTTTTTCTTGTTTCTTTTATTTTTTCGCTTTTCTAGTTCCAAGCGTTCTTCTTCTTCTTCTTCTTCTTCTTCTTCTTCTTCTTCTTCTTCTTCTTCTTCTTCTTCTTCTTCTTCTTCTTTCCTTTCTTTTTCTTCCTTTCCCCTCTGTACTTTTATCCTTTCTCTGTCAATTTACTGAAGGCCACAAACAAACAAAGCCACCAGTCGACAGTTGGCGATGACTGGCTGGCAAAAGTAAATGTCCTCCTGCCTATCCATGACGTTGGCAATTCTTATCGGCTGGATAAGGTCACAAACCAACAAGATTCCCAACCTCGTTTTGATCACGTTCGCCTCCGGACATTGTGACTGTTGGCCACTGCACGTGCCTACTTAATCCAGAAAATTTGTTTTTCAAACAGTTTGCCTTTCCACTACGACAACTTCCTCAAACACAAGATAAAACATTGTGCTGCAAATTAAGACCATGTCGGCTTAAGTTTTGTCTTAAGCCGACATCGACGAGAAGCCTTCGCTATTTTCTTATCAGGCACCTCAATGGGCAATACAAAGAAGATGAAGAAGAAGAAGAAGAAGAAGAAGAAGAAGAAGAAGAAGAGCTGGACTGTGTGTTGAAAACAAACGAATTAAACATCATCCAATCTCGTTAGAGTAATTTTACTCCTGGCAAGAATTGTGGAATTAGCCCACTTTGAAGAGGTTCACTCACATTTCTTATTTAGCAGTAAATAAACTAACAAAATATGAGAGGTAAAACATGTTTTTAAATAGCTGAACATGTTGAATTCATAAAATATTCCTAAAATTAGATTAAGATAATCAAATTACTGGTGTATTTTTTTTCAAAACAAATCAGAGGAAAACATTACGAAATTCATAACCAAAAATTTGGAATTAATTCTTCGTTTTCCGTCTTCGAGCTTTTATGACAGCCTTGATTATTTCCGGTATGGATTTCACTAATTTAAACGAATATTCTTCATCAAAGTGGTTCTAACTTAATCCTAAGAAACAACTATACAAAAATCTAAATATTTTTTTTTTGTTTCATTTTAAACGACTAATTGATTTCATGCGTAAAAACTTTGACTGGAACGTTTGCGGGTATATGAGTTTGTATATAGGTGTGTATGTGTGAGTGTATGTTTGTAGATATATATATATATATATATATATATATATATATATATATATATATATATATATATATATATATATATATATAAAGATTTTAAATTCCTGGATCCAGTCAAGGTATTAGATTTATCATACCATCTCATTCGGTTTTTATTTATTTATTTTACCTAAGTCAGTTTAATCAAATGGTAACTACTTTAGCGGCATTCGGTTATCTAATTTTTTTAGTTCATTGTTTCCATAAAAGCCGCAATGGTAGATAATTAAACCAACTATTTTCACCACTAAAATAAAGTAATCATGAATTTTAACTAAGTTATTCTACCGATCGATAATTTTTTTTTTAATTAGGTTAACAACATTCGACAATAATTTTTTTAAATTATTTTTGTTTATATGACTTCATTTTCCCATAAGACCCGCAAACGTAGATGGATACAACCCAACTTCACTCTGAATATATATACACAGAGGAATATTTCGTTTTTTTAATTGTTTGAAAAAAAATTATTTTATTTATTTATATTGCATTTTCGTTGCATTTATATTATATTGCATTTATATTATATTGCATTCTTGTTGGGTTGGCAGAGAGATTAGCTTGAGTATTAGTAGTTAAGGTAAAAAAAAAAAATAAATAAATAAAAAGAGAATTTAAAAAGGGAGAGGTGGGGAAAGAAAAGTATCGCCTGTGTTGGTTTCGCGACCAATCAGTGTGAACCTCTGATGAAGTGACGAAGTCAACCGCTCGTTTAAATAACGTTTTACGCAGTGTTTCATGTTAACCTCCGGATGTGGGCCATAATGCTAATCACATTACGGTCGGGTCACCTTCGAAGAAGTAAGTTGCACAGACCCGAAACTTCTAATGATTGGGGAGCAAAAACACTGATGACACATCTGGAAGCAGCACCAGAAGGTGTATTATAACAAATAAACAGACAATGAACTCGCTTTTGTGACTTCTAGAGATTAAATGACCCAATACAGTTTGGCATGCCTATAAATCAATCAATGTTAAAGTCAGTTATTTTTGGCAAAATATTGATATAAATTTGACTAAAACCGGTGGTATATTTTAAAGAATTCTGAAAGCTGTCTTATTTATTTATTTATTTATTTGTTTATTTGTTTATTATTTATTTTTAGCACAGTGAAATTATTTCATTGACGTTTTGGTTTGTTTTGTATATTTGATTATGTGGGTAAAAAGCCTGCATAATCAAAAGTAGAAAACTTCGAAAAAAAAGTCAATATCGAAATTTGTGATCTTTATTTACCTTTACCAAAGCAACAACATCAATGTCTTATGAATTTTCTTCTAGAGTCGAAAACCCTTAGGCACGAAATAAAAGAAGTCTCCACAGGTCTTATGTACTTTCCATTTAAAAAAAACAAAAAACGAGGGAAATAATTTAGATTTCTTTATCCGCCACATTCTGTAAAACTTCTCTCTCCCCCCTCTCTCTCTTTCTCTCTCTCTATATATATATTTATATACACACACACACACGATGATTGTTCAAAATATTCTAAGCTGCACCCAGATTCTAGATTTGTCGCACACCTTTCACTTTTATAAAGGCCTCACCTGTATAGAATTTAAGACAGAAATCTTTTTTTTTTTTTTAATTTGATAAGTGGTTGTATGTTTCCGCAACAAAAATTTTCAGCTATGGCTCTTCTTTCTGGGTGAGGCTTTGAACTTTTTAAACGAACCTCATATTAATCTTTCTATTGATACAAGGGTCGATCAAAAAGTTCTAAGTGTTCTATTGATTTTTATTTTGTCCCACACCTGACAGAAACCTTAATTAATATTTCTAGTTTTATAAGAAGTGTTCGTTTATTGTCCCAAGAAAAATATTCAGCTTTTCTTTCTGTGTGACCTTTTTACATGTATTGTCATCCACAGAAAGACTGTTTCGTTGTATCACAATTCTTCAGTGGGGCTAGACACGTAGGACGCCCGAAGCTAGGATCGAAACCAGCCCAACATTACGTTAGACATAGTATCAGACCGCTCGGCCAACAAGCATACCACGTCGTCAAGGGAATTATAAGATATTATGTAGCAACACCAGCAGAAGCCGCAGCATTCGCTTGTTTACATTTTATTCATTACTGGATATATATATATATATATATATATATATATATATATATATATATATATATATATATATATATATATATATATATATATATATATATATATATATACGTGGTGCCTTCAATAGGTTCCCAGACTTTTTTTGTACAGGCATTTAAAATTGTCATAGACTCTTGGAAATTCACTATGTTATTACTATACATCTTATGAGATGACTGACCAATTCTTATGATTTCAGGTTCAAATGAACAGCTACAGCAGCAATTGGAATACACCATACTAAAGCCTGATTGTCACAGCTGGTGAATTTCAAAATGCAATCTGGACATGAGGACACTTTAGAAGAACCATATGCAATAAAATTCTGTTTTAAACTTGCAAAAAATGCCACAGAAACGTATGGAATGCTTCAGACAGCTTTCGGAAGAGGCCTGCACTCTTCAAATCGGCTCAGTGGCATTTCCACCAGGACAATGCACCAGTCCACAATTCCATCCTTGTCACAGACTATTTGAGCAAGATGGGCATCAAAACAGTTCCTCACCCTCCCTATTGTCCAGACTTTGCTTCCTGCGACTTTTGGCCATTCCCTAAACTCACAGGCTGTCCTTATGAGACAATTGAGATGAAAGAGGCAGTGATGAAGGTTACTGACACGCTCACACAAGAGGATTTCCATGGGGCCTTCCATGTTTTGTTGGAACGGTACAAGTGCATTGCAACCGGAGGAGATTACTTCGGAGGGGACTATAGTTTCATGTGTGTACTATCAATAAAAGTGCCCATACGAAAAAAGTCTAGAAACTTATTTATTGATCCTCGTATATATATATATATATATATATATATATATATATATATATATATATATATATATATATAAGGCTCTTGAAAAAGTTCAAATCCTCTGGACTAATTCTGGTTCAAATAATCTCAAATTTTTATAGCATGGATAGAAACAACTCAAATTTTACGTTGAATACTTTATTTTATTTATTTATTCATTTATTTATTAGATATGTCGTTCACTCGAAAAGAAAACGAGCGTGCAGCGCACATTTGAGACAGAATTTGGACATGGTACAAAAAAGGTCAAATATGACGACTTTCTATGCTAAGCAAAAGGATCTGGACGACCCCTTGAAGTCATAGGCGGTGCACATATTGAAAACTTTAAAAATCGTTCATGAAATCAACGTGCCTTTGAACTTCTCATTCAGATTTTTTTAAATAAATTGTATTTTGTTCAACATTGAACCTGTTTTGTTTCATTTGCCTAGATAATGTAGTTAACTAGCTATTTATATCACAAATGATACTATTGGTATTTAAGGGAGTATGTGGTATTATTCATTGAGACGACCACCAGCTTTTTTCTTATAATACATTTGGCTTTCTAAATGACAACCTATCACAGAATATTTCGGTAAGGAAAAAAAAATTCATTTAAACAAAAGTGACATGTATTTTACACACATATATTACACATAATTAGAAAGCATCACAAAACGTCGTTAACTATGAAAAAGTACAAAAATCGTTTCACAGAACAAGTAGTACTAATAGAAGCGATTAAAAATAAACACTTTTTCTGGTGTAGGGAAAAGGTTCACGCAGGATAATTTGCACGCATGTACTGCACGAAAGGCGGAGATGAAATATATGGGTCCTCTTTGACTGGTGTCTGCAACCAAAAAATGGGAGAACTCGTTTCCCGAAATGTCACATGACCAACAGTCACATGATTCTCGGAAGTTCTGTTCTAAACTCTCCAAAAAGGGAGACCACTATATTTAGTTCTCAAACAATAACAATTATTTTTTAAACAGCTTTGTTTATAATGGATTCCCGATGGTTGTTTTAAAAACGTTGCTGGCAATTAAAAATTGAAAATGAACAGGTGCAAATGGTGTCTGTTACAATAAATATATGTATATTTAAAAAAAAAATCATACGACTAAAAATATAAAACTACATCAAAATGTTCCTCAAAAAAGCGAGTAGTTTCAATAATATAGAGGCGAAATTGCTGTACTATAGCCTGGAAGTAAGCGAGTTCGAACTCGAGCCGTTCTATTACGTTCACTTTCGGACTAATGCCCTTTAGAAAGGCATGAACACCTTTATTCCCACCGGCTTCGAGTTAACTACGAATGTAAATATAAAACCAAATAAAAATGTTCCTTAAAAATGCAGTCTGTCCGACTATTTATCTAGAGCTGGAGAGAGAATAATTGGATTCAAATTTTTCTCAAAGGCATTAAAGCTACGGGAAATGTTAACAACCTCCCTCAGGATTTGAACTTGTGTCAGTCAGATCCATTTGCAAACAACAGTAACTTTATGTAATTATTATTAATGCAAGCAATTTGCATACATTTAAATAATTTCACGTGTTCCTAACATTAATAATTCTGTTTAATAATAATCATTTGTTTGCACATATTTATAGAGTTTCAAGTGTAACTATCAAAACCCTTGAATAATAGCAATAAAGATATAACTCTACACTACCTAAAACTCTAGAACTTAAGCCTCACCATCAGGTGTACTTTTGTGTAACATCCAAGATAATATTTATGTGACGGCAAAATTATTAAAATCCCAAGACGGGAATTTATTTTTCGCACGTGTGAAGACGGGGCCGTCTGGCACTTGATCCCTCATAGAATAAGTCCTTGTTCAGAGTCCTTTCTCGGCATATAGGAACTGGCATATTAGGTGGGAGTTAATTTGGGGCTAGACTGACCGCCGCTAGCAAAGGGGTTTCCAAATTTCCCATTACACACCCACCCACCAGGCCACTAGCTCTTCCTACCCTTAGGATAAAGGAAGATGTGAGCCTCTAGGTTTTGATATAATACTATTAGCTATAGTAGTCGACAACTTCGGTTCCCCGAATAATATTTTTAAAGGAAAGAATCGGACAATTTAGGCGAGAATAACATAAGGCGAAAGAAGCTGAAAACAAACACGAAACAATAAACTTGACCGCAGACAACACAATGAAAAACTTCAACACATGGGGACATTAAAATATAACAATCTTTTTAATACACACGCGGACACACGTATTCAACGTGTCGGCTATATTATCAGCGGATAATACATAACTATAAATGTCCTTCTTCCTTTTTTTCCTTTTCTTTAGTCTTTCTTTAAACTGAGAGAGAGGGAGAGAGATTACAATGCTTAAGAAGGGTGTAGGGAGAAACAGTCTTAATGTTTACTTATCTTTTGACAGGTTCCTTCGGAGAGTATTTTCTCTTTTACGGGCTGGCGAAATTTTACATATATATAGCTCTGGCTTGAAGGCATAGGTCCTTCTTGTCCAAGATTCTATTTCGCTTCTTCACCCGGAGTCTTGGCATGAGACTCGCCCCATCTGTTCACGATGACATCTCTCTTCAAAACTGATTTTCCTTATCCCTATTTCTGCTGACGGAAGAAAGTGCCACTTCCGCCTTAGGGTTCTGGCCAATCATTTCGCCTCTATCTTCTTCCTTCCCCTGTCAGGCGATTCTTTAGGACTACTATCTTTTTCACCCGGGCGAGGTTACGGAGTACAGATAGCCTGACCCACATTCTTTACTTTCTCCGACAGGCCGGCCGAAATTGATCTACATTCCTTATTTCTCTTTTAACGGTCAGTCTTTGGCGGCCTGTTAATTCAAACAAGGAGGGGTAGTAGTAATTCCTTATTTTTCTCCTCTCAGTGGTAGACTACGTGACATTTAGTATTTCAATTATTTCAGTATTTATGAATATGTCTACTGATGGTAATTAGTTTTGTTTCTTTCTTTGTCGGTTATTTAATGGTATACAACCTTCGTGGGTTATTTAATGGTGAAGTCATTCTTGTAGAATAGCAGTAATGGTATAATTTAACCACAACTCGGAGGATAACGGGATTCATAGTTTTATCAAGGGTATTAGTCTGAAAGTGAACGTAACTGCGAGACGAAAGTACGAACTTACATGCTACGATATCAAAATCTACTCCACGAGGGTTTCCCTGATAGAGCTCTGTGAAAGACCAAGTTCTGCCGATAGTGTACAAGTGCTTGTGCTTGGCTGAAGTTGGACCATTTCAAGCAAAGCCTCAGCTTCTTTGGGGAACTGTTGATGTTCTTGTCATATTCATTGAAACATCTTTGATGTTTTTGTCACATTCATTGAAACCTCTTTGACGTTCTTGTTACATTCATTGAAACGTCTATGACATTCTTGTCACATTCATTGAAACGTCTTTGACGTTCTTGTCACATTCATTGAAACGTCTTTGACGTTCTTGTCACATTCATTGAAACGTCTTTGACGTTCTTGTTAGATTCATTGAAACGTCCTTGACGTTCTTGTTAGATTCATTGAAACGTCTTTGACGTTCTTGTCACATTAATTGAAACGTCTTTGACGTTCTTGTCACATTCATTGAAACGTCTTTGACGTTCTTGTCACATTCATTGAAACGTCTTTGACGTTCTTGTTAGATTCATTGAAACGTCTTTGACGTTCTTGTCACATTAATTGAAACGTCTGAAGAATTTTTGTCCCACAGTTACAAGCCCTTTCACATCATCCCTTATGCTGCTGCTGCTGCTGCTGCTGCTTTGGCGATCAGTCCTTTTTTGACCATAGATAGCGTAAAACAGTTCTAATTGCATTTTTTTACAACTCACAATCAAAGCTGTAAAATAAAAATTAAAGAATTAATGTTTATGCCATGTATAAAACAAGAAAGAATAAACAACGTGATTGAATGATAAAGTTTCTCAAGTCAAAAATATGATATAGAAATAAAATTTGCCAAAATCAAGAGTGAAAATCCGAAAAAAAAACTTTTAACTAAACCAAGTAATTATTATGCATTCAAGTGAAGAGTCTTGAGAAAGTTTTTTTCAACTTATATTCAAATTTACATTGCTTGTCCAACATCTACTAGAAGATTAGAATAGTCTTTCGGTTTTAATCGAGTGAATACTATATCAACTGATCATAATTGCTCTCTCTCTCTCTCTCTCTCTCTCTCTCTCTCTCTCTCTCTCTCTGTCTTCATACTGTTACCTCAAGGTGTATTTCGGGAGATCTAATTAAGCACTATTAATATAGTCCCTATCGATAGAAACAAGGGAAATCAAGAAAGTGAATAAAACATAGCGTGAGCTTTAGCTAAAAAAATGGCATTATGATCTTTTTGTGTTTTCCTTGTCAACCAATTTTCGTCAGAAATTAGTACTCGTTGGGAAATTTATCCTTTCGTTCCGATTCAAGCGCTCAAAATAATTTGAGAGGCACTTCAAAGAAGTAGAGAAAATAATTAGATTCGATCGTTATTTTTAAATGTTTAGGAGAATAACTCATAAGAAGGTTAATTTGAATTGCAATTCTTAGAAATACAACACAATTATATTTCAAAATATATTATAGGGTCAGTAAAAAGTTTTGCAATAAAGCTGTTCAAGCCGTCGTAGGTAGGCATTGTAGTTGGTAGTATAGTTGGAGTTTGTGGGCCATCATGTTGTGCATTTTGCACATTATTAGTGATATAAAAACCGTACAGAAGAACGTACAACTGAGTCGAATACAGAAACCTATGCCTTACGAGTTGAAACTGGACTTTATCGTTCCAGCGGACCTCAGAATGAAAAAGGGGGGGGTGTCCTCGTGGTGTAATGGTTAAAGCGATGGACTGCGGAATCGTAGTACGCGAGTTCGTACTCTAGTCGCGCTATGACGTTCACTTTCGGGCAAATACCCTTGGGAAAGGTATGAACCCCCTTATCCTCCCAGCTAAGGGCTAAATAGTACCACAACTGTTCTTCTAGGAGAATGGCTTTGGCATTAAATAACCTAAAAAGAGTTGATATGCCATTAAATAAAGAAATCAAACCAAACCAAACAGAATGAAAATCAAAAAATGAGAAAAGAGAGACAATTACTTAGTCCTTGCGGGAGAACATAGAAAGCTGTGAAATATGAGGGTAACAGTGATACTAATTGTAATTTGTTCACTTGAAAGAGTCCCCAAAGAAGACTGGAAGATTTGGAAATCGTAAGACGAATTGAGACCATCCAAATTACAGCATTGTGGAGATCGACCAGAATACCGAGAAGAGTCCTGAGGACCTAAGGAAACTTGCAGTCACTCAAACATCAGTGAAAGACCATCAGCTTACGCTGGTGGTAAAAAAATCGGAAAGAGTATGATAATGATGATAATAATAATCAAGGGTATTCTGGGATGAAAAAAATGTTTTACTATTTGAAGAAATATATTTAAAAAAAATACTGGTGAAAGAAGGAAAACACAAAAGATACCGGGACAGGGTTAAACAATAGAAAAAAATAGGACATTCGAAAATAACGAAAGAAAATACTTCCAACAAGTAGGTTGAGAATGCACGAGGAAAAACAAACAACCAGATGCAAAAGAAGCAAAACAATATTCAGTAAAAAACAAAAACAGAAATAACAAAACAGAAAGGCCGATTTGATAAATAATATGAAAATAAAAAAAAGATGGCCCTGAGACGGATGTATACTCAATAACGTACCGATTGGAAAAGGCCAGGCTATGATGGCATACATCGATTCTGAGTTAAAAATTCACGTCCATCCCTTACAAGTTGGCCAGTCAATTCTGTAGATAGCTAGAAAAAGTTAGTATTCCCGAATGGTTGATTAAGAATAAAACTATCCTCATTCAAAAATCTCCTGATATAGAACCATCCCGACTAACTATAGACCAATAACGTGTCTACATATGATTTTGAAAATCCCAACCGCTCAAATTAGGGAGATTTATTACTCGCTTATTAGCTGCGGACTGTTTCAGGAAGATCAGAAAATATACCACAGTGGAAGAAAAGAAACAGGTGATATACTGTACATTAATCAGCACATCCTCACAGAGACCAAAACGAGACGGTAAAATGTAACAATGGCATGAAAGGACGAAAAAAAAGTTTTTTGATTCGGTCCACCAATCTTGGATAATAACTTTTCCCACGACGAGGTTACAACAAGGTCCAACAGTTACTTAAGATGTTGCGATACACGCATCAAGCCGTTCGAGCACGTGGTTTGGTCAGGAAATCCCCATTTTCTCATTCTTTTCATCCAAAAAGTAACCGATAACGACATTTTACTTTTTCAGCAATTTTTCAACCTTGATATCAAAATATTGGATTCACGTGCATGAGAGTGGAGGGTCTCTTGTTTCTCTAACGATATTGATTAACATGAAAACATTCCCAAACCTTGTTTTAAGGCTTCAATAAAAAAACATCTTTTAACGCCAGGTTGTTGATAAATATATAAAATATATAAATAAATGAACAAATAAACGAATGAATAAATAATTAACGTCGAAATTCAATGCGCTTACAAATTATTTTTATCTTGTCCCACTGGATCACCTTTTCAGGAATCTTAAGATTCCTTTTGTGCAAGTAGGTTCCTTTTAAACGGATCCGGGAGATTTCTAAATTCAAGAACAAACAAAACAAAACAAAAAATAAAACAAAGAAAAACGAAAAAATCAATATTTACAGGAAAAGAAAATATACACAAATGTATATGCTAATTTTTTCTACTTCTATCTTTCTTTTTTTCTTATGTAATATGAAGGTTTGTCTTAAAAGCGAACTGGAGATACGAAGCAATTTCAGGATGATGGGTATTTGTAAAAAAAACAGGAATAAACCACGAAAATAGATTAGCCGGAACGAAACGAGTTTTACGGAAAAAGCTAACCTCATGGATTGAAAACGATATGATTCTCTGCCAACGTAGATCTGCGGATTCCGTATTATTCACCCTGTTCAAGTTTTGATATGGTTTCATACTGTACTCTCAATTCTAAAACAGCGTTGGCCTATTTCTTTATATCTCTCTTTTTGAATTTCTTTTTCGGTTCTTGTTGCTTTAAATAGTTTAACCTTCATATAGATGTTCTTAAAAACAAAACAGGATTTTAAAGATTGTTTTCTAAAAATCATTCGCATGTTTTGTGCTTTCTGTTTTCAAGCTGCAGCTGCTGTAATTCTTCTTCTTCTTCTTCTTCTTCTTCTTCTTCTTCTTCTTCTTCTTCTTCTTGTTATTACTATTTCTATTATTGTTATTATTATTATTAATTTACTCTTTTTGAGTTTTTCAGACTAATGTTCGCTAGTAGACTTTCATTGGAGTCTAAGTGACAGCAAGTATTTTCTGGTCTCTAGGACTCTTCTCAGTATTCTGAGCGATCTCATAAATACTGTTATCTGGATGGTTTCGATTCTTTCTCTAATTTCCCGTTCCACCAGTCTATTTTCCAAGCTTTTAAGTATTATTCCATGTGCATCAAGTACAATTGGTAATACCGTCACCTTCATGTTTCATAGTTTTTTTTTTTGTTTTTTTTTTTGTTTTGTTTTGTTTTTGTTTTGTTTTTTTGGTGAGGGGGTCTTTTCAGTTCTCTGGCAAAATACAAATATTTATCAATCACTTTTTTTTTTCTCTCTGTGACTCGCTTGGACGGCCAAGTCTACTTGACGGCAAGTTCTTTTGACTCGTTAATCAACACGATATATAATCTTCTGGTTGGGATAAGGTAATCTGTTTGGATCTCAAAATTCAAGAAAATTGCGTGTATTTTATTCGCTTGAACAGATTCAGATTTGTGCATGGTTGTTATTATAGTACTCCTAGCGAATTCTTCACACCAGTGTTATTTGTTTGTCTTTCACTGGAGTTTGAGTGAGAGCAAGTCTCCTCAGGTCTTCAGGACTTTTCTCCGTATTCTAACTTATCTTAACAATACTGTGGTCGGTATAGTCTCGATTCTTCCTTTGGCCTCCAATTTCTCCAGACTATTTTCCAAATCGTTTGAGATCGTTCCAAATATACAGACTACAATTTGTATCACGGTTATCTTCAGGTTCCACAGTTTTTTTAAGCATTCTAGCAAGATCCATGTTTTTTTTTGTTTTTTTTTTTGTTTTTTGTCTTTTATTTTATTTTCTGACTGTGGTCAGCTGCAACAGCAAATTCTATGAGATGACAAGTACTTTTTTTCTTGTTAATTAACATTAGGTCTGGTCTCTTGGTCAAGATTAGGGGATCCATATTCATCTCAAAATCTCAAAGAATTTTATACGTCTCATTTTCTTGGACAGATTCTGGTTTGTGAAAAGATCTTTAGGTAATATGGTCAAATTGTAACTTCTTGCTTATTTCCCTCTGTATCATCTTTCCCACTCGGTTGTACCAAGTCTTGTACTCCTTTTGTGCCAGTTTGCTACCATCACATTTTATATAACTTTAGATGATGGCTTTTCACTTGGGTCTCAGTGACATCAAGCCTCTTTAAGTCACCAGGACTCTCCTTAGTATTCTAGCCGATCTTAATAAAGTTGTAGTTTGTTGTCTCTACTTGTTCTTTTATTTACAAGTCTTCCATATTCTTTTACAATCCTTTAGGGATTTTTCCAAGTGCTCCAACCACAATTGGTATCACCGTTACCTTCATATTCAATATTATTCTTAGTTCTCTAGCAATGTCTCGGTACTTATCTCGCTTTTCGCTTTTTTTATTTTCACTTTGTAGTCTGCCGGGATAGCAAAGTCCATTATTCGGCAAGTTCTCTTTTTTTGTTGACTGTCTCTTGGTCTGGTCGTCTGGGCGAGATTAGGTGATCTATTTTGTATCTCAAAATCCCAGATGAGTTTGTGCGTCTCATTCTTCATGACGAATTCTGTGTTTTTGCATATACCACTCGTTGGTATGGTCAAATTCAAATTTCTTGCACAACTCCCAGTGGATTACCTTACACACCATAATAATTATTATTATTATTATTTAGAGCTTTTCACATCAGCGTCAGCTGATGGTTTTTCAATGGAATTTGAGTGACAGGAAGTCACCTCAAGTCTCCAGAACTCTTCTCAGTATTCTGTCCGTCTTCAATAATGCTGTCGTTTGGATGGTCTCCACTCATCTGCCAACTTCCAAGGCCTTTTAATAATCCTTTAGTTACTGTGCCAAAAGTACCAATCACAATTGGTACCATCGTCACTTTCATGTTCCACAGCTTTTTCAATTCTCTAGCAAGGTCGAGGTACTTATCCTTCTTTTCACATTCTTTCAGTTTTAATCTGTGGTCAGCCGGGACAGCAAAGTCGACAATTTTGCAAATTCTCTTTTTTTTTTTTTGTTGATATCTGGCCGAGATAAGGTGATCCGTTTATATGTCAAAGCCCTATAGGAGTTATGTATGTCATTTTCTAGGACATGTGCTGGGTTGTGCACATAGCATTTGTTCGTATGGACAAATTTAAATTTCTTGCACATTTCCCTGTGGATCACCTTGCCGACCCAGTCGTGTCTAGTCTTGTACTCTTTCTGTGCTAATTTGCTGCATTCGCTTATTATGTGATTGATCGTGTCGTCTCCGTCACTACGTAGCCTACATTTGCTATTTTGTGGGGTCTTTTCTTATTATTATCATTATTATCATATGCGAAATTTTAACTAGGGATCTTATCTGAATTCTGAGTTACTTTAATTCTCCTCAGGTTTATTAATTTAACAACTATTAGTATGACCGTCAACTTCATATTTCATAATTTCTTCAGCTCTCTGGGAAGATTCTTGATATCTGTTCAGTGATCCATTTTCTTTTATTTTCACTTTTTCTAGTCTGTAATTGTTTTTACCCTTTAGAACCCTTTATTTGTACTTCTGCTTCAAAGTGAATATACCCGGGTCACATTAATTTCAGTCGTAGAATTGATTCTTCCAAATTGTAGCAGGACTTTAATGAAAAACCGAGAGATAAGCCTTGAAGGAAGTTAAACAAGAATGCTGCGAGCTGTTTTGAACAAACCTTGCAAGTACAACAAAACAGAAGCTGTACGGCCACTTACCTCCCATCTCATTAAGTAAGACAAACAAGACATGCTGAGCACTGCTGGAGAATTAAAGAACGAACTCATAAGCGACAGTCTCCTATGAACTCCAATACGTGGACACACCAATGTTGGTCGACTAGTAAAAACTTACAATCAGCTCTGTACGAACACTGGGTACCAACGAGAGGACTTGCCAAGTGTGATAGTCGATTGGGACGGATAGTGAAAGTGATTCAAAGTGTTGTATATTGACCTTCGGCCCCGCCAAACATGCCATTCCGAAGACGGCGGAAGTACATATTCCATTGGCGTGGGCGAGTCTGGCTGACAATATGGGACAAGGTAAAATCCCATGGTACAATCATAGACTGATGCACCGGAAGAGAGTGACCTGTGAACTGCATGACAATTATTTCCGCTTGATGACGATCAAACATGCCATTCCAAAGATATTGAGTGGGCGATTGAACTATTATATAATTCAGTTGAAGACAGGAAGTAGATGAGCTTGGAGACCAGACCAGTTGGTGAGAAGATGCTGGAATGAGAACATTTCCCAGAGAGGCTGGGCCCCCAGGACCCCGTTTGAGCAGCTCAGGAGAACGAGAACGACACGCGGCGATGTCCGGAGGGGCTGGGGAGGTCAATATGTTGCAGTCTTTATTCAGTCTCCAACCCCCTCTCACGCACAAACCTTTCAAATCAAGTGAGAGGAATATTTTTTCAAAGAAGTCTTCGCTCGTCTTTATTTGTGTGTCGTTATGATTCTGCATGTATATGCATAGGACTATACAACAAAAGGAGTCTGCATTGCCGACATGTCTTGATTATCACCATAATTGCCTCGCAACAATGATTAGCATCGTAATTGCCTAGCAACAATATAGCCAATCAGGCTGGTACATCATCATCATCATCATGTCGTGCTGGTAGCACGGATATCCCTGACCGTCTCTCGCTACTTTTCCCTATCGTTCATCGCTTCTGGCAGGTCTTCTGGACTACATTCCGTATCCTCACATAGTTGCTGAATGTATGTTCGTGCTGGTCGTCCTGCTTTTGTTCGGCCATGTGTGGGGGTCCATAAGAGTACATCTCTTATGAGTTCGTCCCTGCTTCTCCAGTAGTGTCCTGCATGTCTGGCTCGTCTAACTTGGATAGTTTTCGTGATAGGAGGCAGGCGGCCGTACAGTTGGTGTCTTGTGGGGTGTTGCCGCCAGGACTTGTTCAAGATTGCACGCAGCATTCTTGTGTACATAAGATTTACAATATTTTACATTTCCAGCAATTTCTTCAGCCATGAAATAAAATGACATTCGGGAACAGCGATAAAAGGGTTTTCTTCATAAAGCGTTACAACCACGGACATTCTGCGACGCCCAACTGCATATATAGATAACTGGCCCAGAGACAAAGACACTATGTCAGGCTAAGAAAATGCAGTCTGTAACTCTGGCGTACCCCTAAAAAAGAGTTCTCCGGGGTTTTACTCTAAACTTCATTTGACGCTGCTGCTCCAATACTGAATATTTGAGGAATGTGAAGTACACTCCTTCATTGCCAATAATTCCATTCTAATCCGGAGTGTTAGTCATAATTAGGCTCCCTATCAATGGGTCGAATAGATGTGTTTAAAAAATCTTTTGAATGATATAGGACCATATAGCAAAAACACGTAAGAAACAACACAAGAAAGTAAAATACGAATTACAATAAACGCGATTCCCAAACTTCTTGGTAAAAAATAACCATTGACGTGTTTATAGGTTGTTAAAATCAATCAATCAGTCAATCAAAGTATATATATGCGGGTCATCTGGATTCCAGACACAGAATACCTCTTTCAACATTACTGTTGCCGAGCAACTATACAGTGAATAAATTTGGTCAATAACAGATTTACAATATTCTACATTTTCACCTATTTCTTCAGACGGGAGCTCAACTCAGTGGGGTCCAAGTTCTTAACGTCCACATTTTAAAACCTCGAAGGAAGAGTTCCGGGGTATAATGGCTAAAGTGCTGAAATGCACCCCTGAAGTAAGCGAGTTCAAATTCCAGACGCGCTATTACATTCACTTTCAGATAAATACCCTTGGGAAAGGCATGAACCCCCTTATCTCTCCAGCTATGTGTTGAATAGTATCACTGCTATTCTTCCACAAAGAAGTCTTTTGCATTGAGAAACCTACGAAGGTTGATATACCATCAAACAATGCTAGATACAAGCCCAGGCATTAGGCAACGCCCTGAAAAAAGGAATTAAATTTTTGTCTGATATACAGTTGCTACAGCAGTGAATTCGATCTTGACTGGGTGCTCACATGTGCGTCCTTGAACCCTTCTTCACTAATCCAAGCAACTGCTGATCACGTACGCCATCAGAAAACTGAAAACGTTTTAAGATATCAATTACAAGTCGTCCATCGCCGCAAATGGTGTCGAAAGGAACAACGTCAGAATTAATGGCGACTGTTGGCCAGACGATATTACGAATCGCGTCGTCCAACACTCACCGGACAAGAACGCTTCATCGGGACACACAGCTGAATTTTAACCTCCATATCGGCATGTGTCACTGTTACTCTCCGATTACATCCGGTGGGTGGCCTGCTTCCGGTAGTCGCTTCCGACTTGATTGTTTTCCCGCCTTGTCGGTCAGCAGGAGCCACTGTCTTGTTTCCGATTCATTTTCGAAGTTTGTCACTTGACGCCTTCCATAAGGTAGAAAATCAGAAAAAAAGAAGGACGCTTCTCGGCTGTCCACCTAGACGTGAAATGAACAAGGTTAGAAATGGTGGCCAATCGAGAAACCGATGACAACGTTATACAAATCAAAACAGAAAAGGAAAAAGAAAAAAGGAAAATATCACTTTTAGGCGCTCTCTTGTGATGATAAACAGTGAAAGATCTTTTAAGATCAATTTTTCACCTAAAACAAGGGCTCGTGTATTAAATAAGAAATGATTTTTGAACACATCGAAGCTTACAGTTATTCTTTAAAGGAAATATGTGATAAACAACACTTTTTTGCAAAAAATTAGGGTTTGTTCATAGGTATAGTCTAGTACAAGCTTACAACAAAAGGGTACTCAAAGAAGATTGAAATTACAAGGTACGAAAAGATTTCACAAATAATTGGCTCTATCAAAAGTGCAGTTATTTTTTAGTTCAAACTGTGGTTTCCCAGGGTAATTATTTCAAAAGAGAGGAAATTCATTTTTCGAAGAAGGTTGATCTTAACGTTTTTGACCCAATAAGTCGCTTTACTTATTAGACCAACCTTCGATTCTCACCTGGTGCTCCATTCATATGGCCTTGTGTCACAACTTAGCAAAAAGTTTGGGAAATTACTCCTTATTTGACCGACTCTGTTAATTCGATCATCAAACATTTTAAAAGTACTTGGAAAATTGGTTGTTTGGTTGTGCTTACGAATATCAACCCTTGTAGGTCATTTAATGCCAAACTTTGTTGATATATACATATCTAATATTTGTAAACGAATAATTTGTAGGTAAAACTTTTAAAACGAGCCAGAGTTGATTCGTTTCTGCACGGTTTTAGGGCTTCAAGTATTATTATATAATACTAATAATTCCGTTTAATATTAATGATTTGTTTGAAACTCACTTAAATGGATCCAAATATAATTGATTTTATAGTTCTGTTTAATCCTATAGACGGTAATCCAACTGGTACAACCACTCCAGATCTAAGCGGATCTGGGATTAATGGCCATAAAAAGGTACTCTACATTCCCTAAAGATACAGGACAAAATCCTCACCATCAGACGCAGTTTAGTTTCACATCTAGGACTAATCGTTTGGGGGGTCCTAATCTTTTGCAGAAATGCAGTCAGGGTATTCAAAGCCCAAGCCGACTGGACTGTAATCATTTTTAGTTTACGTTTAAGATAATATATAAAATTTTATTACCCTTTACTGGTAAAAGGTTCAAAATATTTTCATGATCTTTTTTTTTTTTTTCGTATCTTCAATGATTATTTACTTTTCACAATTAATACTCATTAACAAAACAATTTTTAGTAAATAATTTTCGTAGAAACCTTTAATTCAGATTTTTATTTACTCTCTAAACCTCTAATAATAAAAGAATTTAAGAATTTGGATATTCTAATTATTTTTCATTTTAGGAATCCTTTTTTTTGGTTTGTTTATGTTCCAAATATTACTTTTTAAAAATGCATCCCTACACTCGAAAGGGGTGGAAAACATTATTATAATTTTACTTTACTAAAGATTGCCCAGTAGGCTGGGGCTTTAGTAAGACCCCTCTACACACTAATAAGTGTCCTAGATATGACACATATGACATAAAATGAGAAAATAGATAAAATAATGGAGAAAATAAAGGTAATTCCCTCATTTGCATAAATGTAGAAAAATTTGAAAAATGTTCAGTCTGAAGAATTTCTTGAAATAAAAGAATGAAATATCATTACTAATAAACTTTTGTAAGGGTTTGATTTATCCATCTTTCCACTCACTGTTATCATATATATATACATATACATGTGGGACCTAAATGATGCAAACTCATGTACCTAGTTTATATATATATATATATATATATATATATATATATATATATATATATATAATGTGTAAAATTTTACGTTTGAATATATAAATATGTATATATATTTATATAGAATGTTTATTTATATGTGTGTGCGTGCGTGCGTGTGTACAATACATGATATATATATATATATATATATATATATATATGTGTGTGTGTGTGTGTGTGTGTGTGTGTGTGTGTGTGTGTGTGTGTGCACACATATACACATATGTATTTATATATACATATATATCACTGGATATACTTATATGAGTTTTTAGCTTGAATGCTTGTTGAGAAACATAATTATCATACAGTGACGATTCGGAGAACGATCAAATTTAGTTGTGAATTGAATGAAACAGACGACACCATGAATGCCGGGAAGATTTTCACAAATGAATGCCGGAAACGTTATTCTTCTACATATTTAACAATCCAGTGATTTCTTCTCGCCTTTCAACTTAGCAGAAAAGATTAAATTACTTTCACTTTCTACCAGACATGCGCACATATATTTTCATTTAGTCTACCAAATCAGGAAATCGTATTAAAATTACTTTGACTTCAGAAACTATATGTATACGCTTAGCAAGTTTACGAATAATAATAATAATAATAATAATAATAATAATAACAAAGCCCAGGAAATAGAAATTGAAACGATCCCAAAAGGCTTCGTAAAGAGACTGGAAGACTTTGAAATCAGAGGACAAGTAGAGACCATCAAAACTACAGCATTACTATGATCGGCCAGAATACTGAGAAGAGTCCTGGAGACTCGAGGAGACTTGCTGTATCTCAGACTCCCGTTAAAAACCATCAGCTTACGTTGGTGTGAAAAACTATCAAAGGAGTAAAAAAAATACGAGATTTTGGAATTTTGAGATACAAAAAGACCACCAAATCCCTACCAGAAACTTTGATCAATTATTAATTTACAAAATAAAAAGAACTTGCTGTCAAGTGGATTTTGCCATTCCGGCAGTGAAAATAAACAAAAGGAAAGGATAGACCAATACTTGAAATGGAAAACTAAAAACGCTATGAAATATGAGAATGGGGATGATACCAATTGAGGTTGGTACATTTGAGACGGCCTCTAAAACCTTTCATGGAAAGGGGACTGGAAAAATGGGAAATCGGATGACGAATAGAGACTATCCAGACTACAGCATTGTTGAGATCGGCCAGAATACTGAGAAAAGTCCTGGAGCCTCGGGACTTGTTGTCACTCAAACTCCAGGAAAAGACCATTAGCTAAGGCTTGAGTGAAAAACTCACCAGGAGTGTAATAATAATAATAATAATAATAATAATAATAATGAGAAGATCTACCAAAATAACAACAAAACATGTTCTTTGGACACAAGAAGAACATATGACCTACTATATATAGTAATTCACTGAGCTTTTTGCTAAGATGTTGCACAAGGCCGTATGAATGTATCACCCCTGAGACTCGAATTCATTCGTTTAGGTTTACTCGTCTAGCTTGTTAACCATTACACCACCCGAAACGCTCTGACCTACAATATATAGACCAACTCATGGTTAAGCAGGTAAAACAATGTAGTCATCGTAGAGAGAGTCAACAAAAAAGCGAATGACATAGTCCTGCAAATGTGGATAATGGAATATCTAAAAATGAGTAAAATCTAATCAGAAGAGTTATGTTAAACAGGAGGTTAGAACCAGCAGCTGGTGAACAAAGTTTACCTGAGAGTAAAAATCAAAAAAAAGAATCTTCTGTAGAGATCCATCATCACCAATACGATCTGTCAGAGCAACGATCCAACCAAATTATATAGTGAGGAAATGTAAAGTCGCAGAAAATAATAAATCAACTGATGTATTGGGATAATATTGACATTTTTGCCAAAAATTAAAAAGAATAAGAAAACCTTATACAAATTATTAAAATTTATAACCAGGAAATAGGTTTGGAGTTTAGAATTGAAAAATTTTCTTTTCTTATAATTAAGAATAAAGAAACAACAAAAGGAATAAAACTGTCCAATCAGGAAAGAAGCAGATAACTTGGAGAAGAAACCTGGGAAAGTTACAACAGTGTACCATCACGCAAACCAAGATAAAAAAAATCTTAAGAAACGAGTACCTCATACACGACAAGAAGAACAAAAAGTGTTATACTTATATGTAACTAATTAGAGGCCTATTATGGAGGCCTATTTTGAACACACGTCTCAAATTGGAGGCCTATTGTAAATGTACATCACTAATTGAAGGCCTATTCTGAACACGCATATCTAATTAGAGGCTTATTCTGAACACGCGTCTCTAATTGTTGTCCTATTCTGAACACGAATCTCTCATTGGAGGCCTATTATAAATGTACATCACTAATTGGAGGCCAATTCTGAATACGCATCCCTAATTAGAGGTATATTCTGAACACGCGTCTCAAATTGGAGGCCTATTCTGAACACGCGTCTCTAATTGGAGGCCTATTTTGAACACGCGTCTCTAATTGGAGGCCTATTTTGAACACGCGTCTCTAATTGAAGGCAAATTCTGAATTCACATCATATACACTTATAACAATGTGATTTATTCTGTGGTGCTAAAAACTTTTGGAGAACAAGATGCATGTTTTATTTAGGAAAATGTAATTTTCCTTTTATAAAAATATAAAACCGGCTTATTGACTTTGAAATAAATTCAAAAGTCAATTTAAAAGGTCAGTGAGGGAGAAGTACTAGCCGAACTTTCGAAATGCAAAACCTAAAAATAAGCAAATTTGAGGTTTTGTTGGTACATGATACATTCAAAATCATGACATACAGAACGAATTTTTGCCCATTTGTTGGGGTTAAAAGGTCAAATATTTAGATAGATTTATCTGATCTTTGATTTTTGTTGTGGTTAATGTGAAAAGAGATACTCCCCCACAAGGTGTGAGCTGGGAACCTTAATTAACCAAGGCCTTTTATTGCGGTTTGATTGGATGACCAATTAAAATCTAATTCATGGAAAGGATACTCTTCCCACAAACGTAGATCAGCCCATTTGATTAACTTACCAGTCGAAAAGTGGTAGAATACGAAATGATCTGTGATTGGTTCGACAATCGAAAATGTTTGTTTCCACGGGAATCCTCAATCAAAAAAATACGATTTTATGGTTAGAAATGAGGAAAATACTGATATCCACACCAAAGAATGAAGAATAAGAAAAGAAATCTCTCCAAGAACTAAAGCCTCTCAAGCAAACCATCACTCTCTAAAAAAATTGAGTAACATAAAAAGATTGCTCTAGCCAGATATCTCATTGACTGTCTCTCAAATACAACAGAAAGTGGTACAAATTCCCAATATATATATATATATATATATATATATATTGTCAGCCCATTGTGTCTCTATAATCAGTTGTTAATTGTTAACGAAGATTTTTTTTGTCTTTGGGTTGCCATCACACAGTTAGCTGATTTCAATGAACCACACCAACCTTCAAAAGTTCTGGATAGATTGTGTCATTCCCCATTTGTGGATCTTTCAAACGCAATATGGGCAGTGACGGGGTTGATAAACCGACTAACCGGAAACGCATATGGTAGTCAGGGAACTATGGTCACAATCAAGTAACATGACAAGCATATGACCACATACTTAACATGCTTCTCTAAGCGGAGGCCTATTCTGAACACGTGTCTCTAATAGGACGCCTGTTCTGAACACGCTTCTCTAGGCGGAGGCCTGTTCTGAACACGTGTCTCTAATAGGACGCCTGTTCTGAACACGCTTCTCTAAGCGGAGGCCTGTTCTGAACACGTGTCTCTAATAGGACGCCTGTTATGAACACGCTTCTCTAAGCGGAGGCCTGTTCTGAACACGTGTCTCTAATAGGACGCCTGTTATGAACACGCTTCTCTAAGCGGAGGCCTGTTCTGAACACGTGTCTCTAATAGGACGCCTGTTCTGAACACGTGTCTCTAATAGGAGGCCTGTTCTGAACACGTGTCTCTAATAGGACGGCTGTTCTGAACACGCTTCTCTAAGCGGAGGCCTGTTCTGAACACGTGTCTCTATTAGGACGCCTGTTCTGAACACGCTTCTCTAAGCGGAGGCCTGTTCTGAACACGTGTCTCTATTAGGACGCCTGTTCTGAACACGCTTCTCTAAGCGGAGGCCTGTTCTGAACACGTGTCTCTAATAGGACGCCTGTTCTGAACACGCTTCTCTAAGCGGAGGCCTGTTCTGAACACGTGTCTCTAATAGGACGCCTGTTCTGAACACGCTTCTCTAGGCGGAGGCCTGTTCTGAACACGTGTCTCTAATAGGACGCCTGTTCTGAACACGCTTCTCTAGGCGGAGGCCTGTTCTGAACACGTGTCTCTAATAGGAGGCCTGTTCTGAACACGTGCCTCTAAGCGGAGGCCTATTCTGAACACGTGTCTCTAATAGGACGCCTGTTCTGAACACGCTTCACTGTAATTGGAGATCTATTTAGAACACGCCTCCCTAATCGAACGCCAGTTATAAACACGCATCTCTAATTGGCCTAAAGTTTAAATAGTTGATCAGGGTGAGTTTTCTAGTCTTGTTAAAGGAAACCGTTCTAGAAAAAAAACTTTGATTTAGAAACCTGAAGAGAGTTGTTCAGAGAAATGGTGGCACAATGGAGCACCATTCTTCTGTTATCAGCTTATCCAGTATGACTGGTTCTACACAAACTTTCACCACAATCAACAAAGTAGCTGTCAAACCGTATAGAGATTCACATTGTTAACTGGATTAAAACAAATGCAGCTGTTATGTCCACGGAAAATAACATAAAATGAATAAAACAAACACGTACTGAGAAAAATATAGTTATATATTACAGAAAACAAGGAATACAATGCCGTCAATGAAAGAGTTGATTGTGTATCGAAACTAAGGATGATACTACAGCAGTACCAAACTGGCATAAACAAAATACAAGAATCGGCATGACTAGGTGCGAAAGGTGATCTACTGGGAATTGTGCAAGAGATTAAAATCTAACCATATTGACAAATGCAACTAATAGAATCTCTCTTAGAAAATGAAACACATAAAATTTTCTTAGATTTTTGAGATTCAGACGTATCACTTAATCCAGGCAAGAAAATTGAGTTTCAATTTTAAAGAAATAAAGAACTTGTGGATTCTGTTGTTCAAGTCGACCACGAAGAGAAAATGAAAGAAAGCGAAAAGATAGACAAATATTTGGATTTTGACCGAAGGCTGAAAAAATTAGAACATAAAAAGAACGGTGATATTCCAATTGAATTTGGTTCCTTAGAGATAATCCCAAAAGACTTGGGAAAGAAACAGGGGAAATAGAAATCAGAGGAAGAATCGATTCTATTCAGACCACAGTACTATTAATATTAGCTAGATTACTAAAAACAGTCCAGGAGACCGGAAGAGACTTGCTGTCACTTGAACTTCAGTGAAAATCCCACAGTTAAAAAATGTGTGAACAACTGTTATTGAGTAGAAATAGCAATAATCCAAGATCATGATGTTTACGTTGTAGAGATTGATGAAGCAATGGTCATGTTTTAATTTCAATGAAATCTAATGTCCAACGAGAAGCATTTTTGCCTACAAGAACAAATCGATGAACTTTCTCTTTCACAGATATTAAGCATGAGCAATAAGTGCCGTGCTGCGTAGCCAAAACCAGGGTAAAACTTGTGGGTGGACATTTTAACCCCTTCAGTGTCAATCGATGAGGAGGATAAATAAATAAATAAATAAGAGAGGATACACTTATTTTTCAAAACATTAAGCATTCGCCAGCGTTGTCTGATTGGTAGAGCAAAGCACAAAACTTCGTGGGGTCTGGACGTGACCTATACCTGATGACTTTATAAACTTCGTGCTCATCCCCAAGGGAAATATCTGAAACTATCTGTTTTCCTTCCACCTAAGAATAGATAATAGAGCAGACCCGGTTTTTAGGCAGTGGTTAGGCAACCAATCAAGGTGAAGGAAAACCCTGAATACAAACCAGGTACAATCCACTTGAAAAATTGGGCTTGTGTTGTATCTTTTCAGTGGCAACAGAGTTGAACAAACACTCATTGGTGGACGTATCTGCGAAAGAGAAAATGAATTTTTGAGACATCTGTGCGGTCATGGCTATACAATGCAGACATCTTTACTGCAAAAACGACTATCATCAAATCAGAAGCGTAAGTCATCAAAAAACATTAACAAAAATGAACTATCAACTCCCTACTGTTCATATTTATCTATCTATCTCATTCTGTTTATTTATATATATATATATATATATATAAACCAGAAACTACTGAGCCAGGTTTTACCTAACGGGTCTTCAGGATAATTCTCAGTCAGAATTATCCTGAAGATCCTTAATGTTGAACCAGTCTGGGCCATTGACCTAATGAGAAGAGTGTTTGCCAATGGTCTGGGAGACCGGGGTTCAAACCCAGGTCGAGTCATACCAAATACTTATAAAAATGGTACTTGGTGCTGCCTTGCTTAACATTAGCATTATAAGGTATATATATATATATATGAATTGCATTATCTGTTGTTGTTTTTTCGCTACTAGAAGTAGATATAAAAATTATATATATATATATATAGAGAGAGAGAGAGTGAAAATTATTTTCTCGTATTCAAGTGTCTACAACTAAACTTCTTTACATGACACCAGGCACTTACCTCTCCTTTTGGAAAATGTATGTTAAGACTGGGCGGAGTATAATTTCAAATTAACCATGACTGCTTAGATTGTTTATTTCGGCATTAATCTCTTTATCCTATTTCAAAGCGATGCTTTGACAGACTTTCAACTTGATCTTAAAAACATGTTGGCAAAATGTTTGGAAACGCATTATCTATGTTACCGTATTTCTATTTTCGTCACAATATTGTCCAATGCGGGTTTTCTTTTTTTTCTATTCTTTCGATTATGTCGAATTTTGAATCTCTGTTAAAATCTTGACTGTTATATATATATATACATATATATATATATATATATATATATATATATATATATATATATAAGTATTCTTTGGTCCAGCTAAACCGGAGTTGGGAGTAATTCCATCAGGACAAGAAATTATTCATGAATGAATATTTAAATTTTCCTGGTAAAGAGCTCAATGTACCAATAATACAGAGCAATAAATTCTTTAAGAAAAACAACGAAACCGGTCACATAGGATTATAAATTTATTTCTATCCTGTTACGCATTTTTGAAATTTCCAAAAACACGAAAAAAATTTACAGGACTTCATCAGATCTGTTTTTGGAAATTTCAAAAATGCGTAACAGGATGGAAATAAATTTATAATCCTATGTGACCGGTTTCGTTGTTTTTCTTAAAGAAAGTATATATATATATATATATATATACACTGTCGACATATTTTAGACCTATTATTGTATTTGAAGGTTTCATTGCTGCCCCATTTGGCTTGGGTTGTAGAATACACCGAATGCTCCTCTGCAGAGACGTAAGGCCCCACCCGACGAATGTCCTGCATATGACACGATGCAATCTGATGGTGCGACTTCAGAAATGCTAGAGGTCTGGGGAATGCAGAGTACCCCTTCATTGTCATCTCTCACAGGTCCACTCTGGATCCGAGTGGTAGCACCTGACAGGGTCCTATCTTTGGGTTGAATAAAGCTTTTTACATTTAAACTGTTTACTTACGCTAAACTGAATTGTTTGAAAAATCTATTTGATCATTTAACTGCGTGTAAAAAAATTACTGATATTTAATTGAATTGTTAGTGATACATAGCAATACTTGGAAAACATTAAACTTTGTGGAAACAAATAATTAATAGTGAATATAATTATTTGTATTAGATAGAAATACTTAAAACCATTTAACTGTGTGCAAAACAATGAGCTCAGTCCCGTTAAAAATGTTATCAACAAAATGTGTTTAAAAATCATATATTTGATATATATGTATAAAAATGATTTGGCATATCAACCTACAAGGGTTGATATGCCGTAAAACCAAACCAAACAAAACCAAGGTCATCTTTTGGAGTGAATCCACATATTCTTGATTGATTCGACCCGTTTCTAAGCGATAACCGTTACGCTCCCAGTTTTTTTTGGGTTTTTTTATAAAACTATCTCTCCTTTTCAGAATCAACTGAGATATCGTAATGACACCTATCTCTGGCAGTTATGGAAAAAACCTTCTCAATATAACGTGTCACTTTATAACATCCCTGCACTTTTTTTTAAGAAGGAAAATCTTCATTCATTATGTTTTAGAAAAATTTCTACACTTTTTTTTTAATTTTTCGTTTCAATCCTTATCGACTTTGCACAAAATCCTCGACAGATTTCTGTTGACTTTCTAGCTGAATATTTCCAATAATCATTGATCTGTAAACACACGCAGAAAATATTCATATACAAGTATTTCTTTCTTTTTTTTAACACTATATATACACAACGATTTATCGTGTCTTAAGACGTTAAACTGCTTCCTGTGGTGAGGATCCACTTCTGGAACCCTGAGAAGTCACTGTTTCTATTACTCACATGTTGATTGTACCTCTTCGGTTGGTTGATGGGTTCTTTGAGTTTTATGGCATATCAACCTTTGTAGATTATTTAATGCCAAATCCATTTTTATACAAATAATCTGTTCTATTTCAAACAATTCAGTTTAGCATTAGTAAAAATTTTAATTGTCAAAAACATTTCTATTTCAAGCTATTCAGTTTAGCATAAGTACACAGTTTAAATATCAAAAGAATTCTATTTCAAGTAATTTAGGAGCGATGGCAATGAAGGAGTGCTCCGCATTCCCCAAAGTTCCAGCATCACTTGAACCCCACCATCAGTTTGTTAAGTATCATATCCAGGACACTCCTTAGAGAGGTCTCACCCTTCTACAGAGGTACAGCCCCAGCCGACTAGGCAATACACAGAGTTAAATGTAAAAACAGTTTTATTTCAGATAATTCAGCTAAGCATAAGTAAGCAATTTAGATGTCAAAACGGTTCTATTTCAAACAATTCAGTTTAGCATACATACGTAGTTTAAATGCAAAAACTGTATACTCTCGAAACCACGTTTTAGTTTTATATTACCCATTGGTAGGACTCCCTATCAGGTGCTACCACTCCGGGCCAGAGAAGATCCTGTAGAGATAGCAATAAAGGAGCACTCCGCATTCCCAAAAGCTCCAACATAACTGGAACCTTACCATCATATTGTTTAGTGTCATATCCAGAACACTCGTTGGTTGGGTGGAGGGTCTTACTCCTCTGCAGAGAAGCAATTGGTGTATTCTACAGCCCCAGCCGATTGGGCCAAATAAGTTCTTCCTGGTCAGCGCATCCATATGTTGGGGTCCTTAGAAGAACATTACTCATGAGCTCGTTCTTCCTTCTCCAGCAGTGTCCTGCATGTCTTGTTCATCTTACTTGTTTGATTTTTGAGATGGGAGGTAAGTGGCCATACAACTTTTATTTTGTAGGGTATTCAATCCAGGATTTTTAAGATAACAAGTAACATTCTGGTTTAATTTTCAACAAGCTTTTTCTCTATGTGTTTTGTTAGTCTGCATATATAATGCATCCATACTGTAGTGTTAAAACTGCCAAAGATTTAAAAAAAACCGTTTTATTTTATCGGATAGATCAGATTCCATATGATCGATAACCTATCAATATCTAGCCATGCCTTCGCTAGGCGTATGTTAACATCCCTTTCAGTAGATGAGATATTGCTGACGAGGTATGTGAACTTGTCTACTAATTTTAGAGGTCAACCACTTTGGGTGGAGATGGCTCCTTTTCGTTTAAAACACATGGGCTCTGTTTTATTTGCGTCCACGTTGAAATCAATGCCACCTGCTGTTTGCTCCAGGCTCTGCAAAAGAAATCCAGAGTGGGTAGTTGTTTTTGCAAGAAGCACTAAATCATCTGCGTAGTCTGCGTCTGTCATAATTTCTGCAGAATGTCATCTTCTTGCTTTTTGCCATTTTTTTGTTCTTTAGGTTATCTTGTAATATAACGGAACGAAGACTGAGAAGCATTCCTATACCTCCTATCATGGCATTAGCAGGGTTTTTCCTCGCAGATGCAGAGACAAATATCCATCCTTTATCAGTCACATGATATTTTATTTCTATTTTTTCTAAGCGAAAAATTTACTTTCCAAAAAATGTTTAAAATAATTTGAAGTTAAATCTGAATTTCTGAAGATATAATTTTACAGTATATAATTGAAATGTATCGTCAAAATCGTTTTAAAAGGTTAAACCCTTCATAAAATACAGATCCAATTGACCCATACCAAACAGGCACGACCACTCAAGGTCAAAATTTTACCAGTCGGTTGGGGCTTTAAGAATATCCAGACTGCTTTTCTGCAGATGGGTACGACCCCCTCTTCAAACGAGTGTCTTGGATATGACACTAAACAATCTGATGGTGAGGTTCCAGTAATGCTGGAGCTTTGGGGAGTGCGGAGTACCACTTCATTGCAATTGCTCCCAGGTCCACTCTGTTCCGAAGTGATAGCACCTGATAGGGTCCTATCTATGAGTCAAATAGAACTAAACTGTGTACTTATGCTAAACTGGATTGTTTGAAATAGAACTGTTTTTGATATTGAAACTGTGTACTTATTCTAAACTCAATAGCTTGAAATAGAACTGTTTTGACATTTAATTGTGTGTAAACAAAAAACGATACTTATTCTAAACTGAATTGTTTGAAAAAGAACTGTTTATATGTATAAAAATGGATTTGGTATTAATAACCTACAATAGTTGATGTGCCATAAAACCAAACGAAACCATTCAGGTGATAATGGACCTAGAATTCATTGTAACTCATCGATCCTAAAAACTCCAGCATGGAGCCTCACCACTGGATAGGGTCACACATTGAAAACCCTTTTTAAAGAAGAGGTTTAACTCTCTTAGAGGAGATGCAATCGGTGTATTCTGATCCCGCTGACAGAGCGTTTGTTGCATACTGACCCTTGACCGAGCCGTCAATCAAAGATTTCTCTGAATATGACGCACTTGTGTAAACAAGCGGATCCTGTAACGTGATTGATCTGAAATTGTTTGGAATGATATATGTAGATGCCCTCGTGAGGTTCCGAGTCAGCTGAAAACAGGGTTAGTCTTGTGTCAGTACCAGCTTGTAGTCATGGAGAGCACCCCACTGTGGCTGCGGCCTCCGGTTGAGTACCCTAGCCGGCCGAAAAGCTGAAGTGCCAAGTAGGGAATTGAAGATAACACAGCGTGGTATGGTCAAGAGAAGAAGAAGTTATGGGTCAGTATAGCAGTCTGTCTCTGTCTCCCTGTCTCCGTCTGTCTCTCTCTTTCTCTCTCTCACTAGAGAGATTCGACCCCTTAAGAAAGAATAAAAAGACGTATATATTTTTTATAAAGAAGTGTGATGATTTTTCTTCCGCCATGTATATTCCCTCATTATGGCTGTACATTGGCCTACATTGGTAGAGTGTTCACCAATGTTCCTGGAGACCGGGGTTCAATCCCAGGTCGAGTCATACCAAAGACTCAAAAAACGGTAGTTGATGCCGCCTTGCTTAATGCTCAGCATTATTAGGTAAGGATCAAGGGTTAAGTGGAGCAATCCAGGGAATGGAGTAGCGCTGTCCCCTACACTTCGGTGTTGTAGCTGTTGAAAAAGGAGCCTTCGGGTCACTCTCGACAAAGGTTGCCGATTTTACTTTTTACTTATGGCAATACAACACGTTTCGCATTGAAGATTATCAAGCCATTTGACTACTGTGTGTTATAGATCCCAAAAACTTGATAAATCTTCCATTTATAGGAAAGAGTCATATAAAACTAGGAATGGGGGAATAGCAGGGCAGACTGAACACTTTACCCTTTATATGGCAACCGGTCTTGGAGATGGAAAATCTTTGAATTCAAAATAGTTAACCTCCGGTTAAAAATTGACCTAGTGTTTCATCCTACTCGTGTGGAAAGATTAGTGTATATATGTCATCATCATCATCATCATATCGTGCTGCCAGCACGGATCTCCCTGACCCTTACTTGCCACCGTCTCTATCGTCCATCGCTCCCTGTAGGCATTCAAGGCTACATCCTGTATCGGCACTGAGCTGTTGTATATAGTTTCTAGCTAGTCGTCCTACCTTTGCTTGTCCATGCGAAAGGGGTCCACAGGAGTATGTCGCTTATGGGTTCGTCCTTACTTCCCGCGCAGTGTCCCCCATGTTTGGTTCGTCTAATTTAGTTTTCGTGATGGGTAGTAGGCAGCCGTACAGCCGCTGATTTGCCGGGTGCTGCCTCAAGGATTTGTTCAATATTTCTCGCAGCATTCCTGTTTAGTTGCCGTCAAGCTTTTTTTCCATACGTTTAGTTAGCGTCTATCTAGTGCATCTATATAGCAGTATCGACACTACCGCTGCTTGGAAAAACTGCGTTTCATTTTATCGGTCAGGCCTGACTTCCACATGATCGATGGCCTATCGTTAGCTGTCCATGCCTTTGTTAGTTGCGTGTTGATGTTTGTCTCGGTTGATGAGACAATGTTTCCGAGGTAGATGAACTTGTCCACTAGTTTCAGAGAACTATCATTTAGAATGGAGAAGTCACGCCTCTGATTAAAGCACGTGTATTTAGTCTTGTCTGTGTTGATATGGAGGCCTCTGCTTGCAGCTGCTCGTTCCAAACTATGCAGCAGGGGTTCGGCTTGGGCTGGTGTATTTCGCTGTCATCGGCGTAGTCCACGTCCATAATTGTTTGTGCAGGGATATCTTCTGCTTTTTTCCTTTGCCAGCTTGAAACCGTTATCTTTCATTAAATCAATAGACGTTATAAGCACGTAGTCTAGGCAGATGATAAACAGGTATGGGGCTAATGTGTCTCCTTGCAGCACACCTGCTACAATGTCGAAGTAGTCTGTGTCTCCATTCGGGGAGCGGATTTTTACTTTAGTGTTTTTATATAGCATCATTATGACTGCGACGGTTTCTTCGGGTTGGCCGTAAGCGAGTAGTATTTGCCCCATCTTCAAAGGCCTTGGAGAAGTCGACAAATAATATTGTAGCCTCTTGGTCTTTGTACGTACACCTTCAAGAATTCGACGGATAGTCAAAATTTGTGAGGTCGTGGATCGATTTCTCCGATACGTAGAAGAGCATTGTATATATATATATATATATATATATATGTGTGTGTGTGTGTGTGTGTGTGCGCGCGCAAATGAGAAGATGCCCCAGTCTAATGAAAAGGTGTGATGAGAGCAACCCTTCTAGAAGAAGGAAGGTCCAGCATCCAACTTCTACTTACTTGTAGGAATCCTTTGACGAGAAAAGTCTTTGAAGAATAATACTCTGAAATAAAACTTACAGTTTGCTAAGTCACCAGTTACCTTGCTATGTTTGTCACTTAGACGTAGCTTTGTTGATGCAGAGTGTGGAATAAGTATGAAAGAAGCATATGTCACAATAATCGAGCAACGGACAGATATCTCACGTTTCTTGAATATTTTTCGCAAGAACAGTTATTTATCAAACAGGGTGTTTGAGTTGTAATCTAGATATTAAAGATGGCTATCATCTGTCAAGATGTGTCAGTCATCTTGTATATGTTTGGTATATATATTCAAAGAGATAGATAGATAGATAGATAGATAGATAGATAGATAGATGCGAATAAACATTGGTTGATATGGAATTATCCATTTCCTGCGACGATTACTGTTACAACACAATATATATATATATATATATATATATATAGAGAGAGAGAGAGAGAGAGAGAGAGAGAGAAAGATAAAAAGAGGAATCGGGAGATAACGCAGACTGATACACACATAGATAGATAGATAGATAGATTGAAACGAATTACACACGGAGAGTATAATGATATTCTCCGGCGAAATAAATTTTTAATGACAATTTAAACAGGTCTGAGTTTCCTTCTAATTTCACTATATATATATATATATATATATATATATATATATATATATATATATATAACCATACTGCTACCACGTTTGCACCTGGTAAGTTCTCTACACTACCAACAGTCTCCGCACAAAACTGCTGTATGTAAGACCTTCTTGGACGTCCAACACTGGCCTTTCATAATGAACGAGTAACCTGAGAACTCCTCTAACCTCACCAACATTCCTCAGCATGTTTGTTCATCTTATTTGGATGGTGAGATGGGAGGTAAGTTGTCGTACAGCTGCTGTTTTGTGGAATGCTGATGCCAAGATTTGGTCAAAACAAAACGCTGCGTTCTTATATGCACATACAAATACACACTCACACAGACACACACACTGACACACACACACACACATACACAAGCTCACACATTGGGTAGATTGTTAGACAATAGTTCAGAAGACTATCAATCCCAGGTCCAGTCATTGTACTTGATACCTCCTTGCTTAACACGCAGCATTATAATGTACAGATCAAAGGTAAATGGAGCAATCTAGGGAAAGCAGTAGCACCCCCTACACTTTGGTGTAGTAGCTATTGAAAAGAATCCTTCGGTTCACCCTCGACTACGGTCAGACAACTCATATATATACATAAAAGAATGCTATAGATTATGCTATGTATAATGCTACTTATATATATTTATATATGTAGTGCCTTCAATTAGTTTCCAGACTTTTTTAGTATAGGCTATGTTGGGTTTTTAAGAAAGTTCAGAAAGAGATTCCGTCGGAAGAGGCCAGCACTCTTGAAATCGGCTCAGTGGCATTTCCACCAGGACTATACATCAGTCCCCAACTCCTTCCTTGTTACTGACTATTTGACGAAGATGGGCATCAAGACAGTTCCTCATCCTTCCTATAGTCCAGACCTTTCTCCCTGTGACTTTTGGTTATTCCCAAAGCTCACAGGCTGTCGTTATGAGACAATTAAGGAGATGAAAGAAGCCGTGACGAAGGTCATTGACACGCTCACACAAGAGGACTTCCATGGGGCCTTCCAGAAGTTGTTGGAACGGTACAGCAAGTGTATTGCAGCCGGAGGAGATTACTTCGAAGGTGACTAGAGTTTCATGTGTGTACTATCAAAAAAAGTGCCAATACGAAAAAGTCTGGAAACTTATTTAATGATCCTCGTATATCAGTGTGATTATCAACCTACCTGTCTATCAATTTATCTGCCTCTCTGTCGGTCATCTATCTATCTATCTATCTATCTATCTATCTATCTATCTATCTAAGTCTGATTATCTTCCAGTTTGTCGGTTCGTCTGTCTCTGTGCGTCTGCGTTTATCATATTTCCCAATATAAAACATGCACCGAAGAAAAAAAAACCTGTTAAACCTTACAATTTAAATAAAATTCGTTGCGTTAAACTGAGATTAAATCAAAAATTTTAGGTTTCTTGTTTTTTACCTACTGAACTAGTTAACCAAAACAGGCAACCAGCATTTTTATTACCAATGTGTCGGCACCGATGGTGAACACACTTGTTGGTGAATCAGAGGCTAGCTTTTAAAACCACAACGTTGAAAAATAAATTGCAGTTTGCGAAAGAACGAAGTACGGGTTATAAATACGAAATATTTAAACAAATGGAAAATAAAATTGCAAAACACTAAAATACGTCATCACTCAAGAGGGAGGCGTGTTGTATAATGTTTAACGTCTTGGGAAATGGATACAGCAACTCGTGTTCAAACCCTTGATGAGGCTATTTTCCTTCCACTTAGTCGTAATGCTCTTCGGAAAAGCTTAAATCCATCAATTTTCCTACCATTTCGCACTATGGATAAATTATATAACGTACTGGTACGGCAACCGATTTCAGAGAAGGAAAAATCTTCATTCAATCGAGCTGAACTCCATTTTCGTGGCGGATGGGCGGAGAAAAAAAAGGTTAACATGACCGAATGATTGATTTTAATGGCATTTGAATTTGTCCAGGGTTATTTTATACCTAGACGTTAGAGAATTGTATTCATTGTACGTTTACATTTACATTTTTTCTTCTTTTTTTCTCACAGATAATCTATCTAGTATTCCTATCTAATACAAATAATTTTCACATAGTTGTATGGTTTCTGGTATTTCTATTTAATACAAATAATTATATGCTTTCAAGAAATTATTTGATAATTGCTATTTGTTGGCTGAGTTATATAGTTAGTAAAAATAAATAATCCTTAGTAAAAAAAACTTATAGCTTCAAGTAACTTTTCTTAATACAAATATTTTGTAATTTGATCCATATAAGGGACCATAACAGGTACTACTACTTCGGGACACAGTTGACCTCAGAGTAATGGCAATGATTGGATGACTCCAAGCTTCACAGATTTCGAGAACTACAGCCTCACGGTAAAGTTGAATGTCATGCCTTAGTCCCCACCCTTGAGGAGTCTAATTCCTCCACCGTAAGGGATATAGTCTAACCCCACTCAGCCACCAGCAAGGCATATAATCGAAATATTCTAAGCTACATTGACAGGTCCACAGATTCAACTGAGGATTTTGAAGAGTTCCTTATTGAGGTAGACCTCGGCCCAACCTGTTATATTTGTGATCATCTAGAAATCATTCCTTAATCATAGACGGACACTAAAATCTAGAGAATATGCAACGTCCTCTCCCTCCAATCGAAGATAGAATTTTTAAAATCTTTGAAATAAATACCTGACAAAAACGCGGCAAGGTGTATGTCATCTAATGTTTATCCTAAACACCTGAAAAGGCATCAGAACGTGACTTATATTACTGAACACAATCGATTATTCAAATGTCATATGGAGGCGAATCTACTGGACATCGGCTGGCCCATATAGACATCTGCATGCTTATGATGGTGTACTGCAGAATTCTTATTTGGACAAGTCACATCTACACACACACATATAAATATATATATATATATATATATATATATGTATATATATATTGTACATTTTATATCTATCTCGACTTTTTCGTAATCTATTTCTATATATCACTCTGTCTCTATCTCTATAGCTCTCTCTCTCTCTCTCTATATATATATATATATATATATAAATGTGTGTGTGTGTGTACATTCATTCTCTCTCGCTATCTCTCTCTCTCTCTCTATCTCTCATACACACACACACACACGCGTACAAACCAAATCGATAAGATCTAAAACAGAAGTTTGGTTTCTTTGTTTAATTGCATATCAACTTTTGTGGGTTATTCTAATGCAAAAGCTATCCTTTTCGAAGAACAGTGGTAGTTCTATTTAACCTATAGCTGGTGGAATAAGGGATTTCAAAAGGGTATTAGCCCGAAAGTGAATGTAGTAGCGTGACTGGAGTTTGAACTCACTTACTACGATGTCTTTATCCAGTACGTTAGCCACTACGCGACAGGTATCCCACCCCTTAAAACAGTATTAAAACCAACAAAATTATTAATGTTCTGTGTAAGAAATTTTCGAATTCAGCTAAAGTGCAGAATAGATATTGCAATATCAAAATATTATAAGATATAAAAAACACGACTTTGAGTTCCACGAATTCAGTCATCAGGTGAGGAACTATTAACCAATTGATAGATGGATAGATAGAATCGGAATGAGATAGATAGATAGATAGATAGATTTGTATGGCATCTGAAATTTGTTGAGTTGTCTTTTTATGATATGATAGAGTTTCGTATAACTAATGATAATAATCGGTAAGCAATTATAACTTTAAGCCACTATTTTTATATTAATGAGCTGATAGATAGATAGATAGATATGACCAGAATGAAATATGGCATCTGAAATTTGTTAACCAATTGATAGATGGATAGATAGAATCGGAATGAGATAGATAGATAGATAGATAGATTTGTATGGCATCTGAAATTTGTTGAGTTGTCTTTTTATGATATGATAGAGTTTCGTATAACTAATGATAATAATCGGTAAGCAATTATAACTTTAAGCCACTATTTTTATATTAATGAGCTGATAGATAGATAGATAGATATGACCAGAATGAAATAGATAGATAGATAGATAGATAGATAGATACCGGGATAGTTGTTGACACTTGTTCATGCCGAAGTCAGTCATTTTTCAAGACATTATATATATATATATATACACACACTTACACACACATACACAAACATATATATATATATATATATATATATATATATATATATAAACGTTATACATTTGTAGAGAATATAATCACGTTTAATGAACGTCTCACAACGAACGGAAATGTTTTCCTCAAACTCCGGTTGGCCTATCTTAAAGATTGATCGGCAACATCATTATCAAAGATGCTCACGCGCTTCTCAGCCAATTTTCACACTATCACCTGTCAGATTATGATACTATGACCTTTTCAAACCACTATGATCAGGCAAAAAGGCAAAAGATGCCGCTTAATACAGATTAGATGTTTAGTTATCTTTACTTTTTTTTTTTCGTTTTTTCTCATTTCAAGTAACGGTTGATCTCGACATCATACATCTCGACAGGAATCACTATAAATATATATATATATATACGCATGTGTGTGTGTGTGTGTGTGTGTGTGTGTGTGTGTGTGTGTGTGTGTGTGTGTGTGTAAAATATAAATATAATATATATAAATGACGTATTTCTTATGTTAGATATGCCAATGTATCGGTCTATCCGACCATCATCAGGACATTACATGTGTTGTTTAATGTTTCATCAGAAAAATTATTTTAAATGATTTTTTTAAATACGCTTTTCAACGATAACCACGTTCCGTTAATAATTAGACTGACCTCAATTTTGTATATTCAAAAAGATTTTTAAAATAATATCTTTGTTTATCTTATCGAATTTATGGCAAAAATATCGACCGTAAGTATAACTGGGTAATAATTTTTTAAAAGTTATTCAGATCATCTTAAATAGATAGATAGATAGATAGATATGAACTGGCTGAGATAAGTATTTGTTATTTTTACGGTAGGTCAATCCTCTCGTCGGTATTAGGGGCATAACACAGAATTAGAGATCCCTACTCACATTTTAGTGAGTTAAAACTCAAGTCACATTATTAAGTACACTTTCCTTTGAAAAAGTATGACCTACCTATCCCCCACCCCTGTAAGCTGTAGATAAAATCGTACCCCTGCAGTCCTTCTACACGGATGGATTTGGCATTGAATAACCCACGAAGTTTGATATGCAATTAAACAAAGAAAACCAAACTGATATCCAGAAGTAATTCCTAATAAAACAAATTAGATATGAATAGAAAACTTATCCAATGTACATTAACATATCAAAGGTTGGGACCAAAATTTTTCAAGGTACAGAAAATAAAGTGGATTGTTTAAAAAAAATTTTCCGAAGAATGCGTAAGAATGAAACCAGTGTAGTGAGTTGAAATTGTGAGAACGTCATACATTTGATGATTTTGCTTCTTATATAGTCATGCTACATAAATATTAAAATCAACAAATTATATGTCACCAAATTCTACTGACGTCATTATTTTTAGAGTTGATATTTATCACTGCCTTCCACCTGATAGCATTTGATACAGGCTCTTTTTTATAAGGAGTATTTAGGGGAGGAAGAGTTCGGGCACGAGTCTTGGCTCGTGCCCTACAGGACTATGCTGGTCATATTCTCATTTGATGAAATGTGAACCAGGTGACCCGGCTGGACATGGACTCACTAAATGCAACATGAGTCCACAGTGGCGCGTATGCCTGCTCACAGTTTGAGCCAGGCCCGAAGGTCTAGTGCTATATTGTGCTTGTCAATGATTCTTCGCCCACCCAAAGAAGGCTCGGCCATTCAGCCTCGAATCTATCATTGACCTTGAACTCCTATCCGGTAAAGATTTTGTTGTTTGATATGTATGCATACCAACATTAGGAATAAATCCAGTAAACTTATTATGCTATAACGATTCCTGCTCAATAGAGCGGTTTTATTTTTGCGCATTTTCAGGTAATTTCTGTAAATATACCTCCCCTTTAGTTTATTGGCAGTGTAATATTTTATTTAAGGCCCCAGCAAGAAGGTATTTGATGTGTTGATATATATAAGATAATGTTTTTACTTATAAATTACTTCTGGATATACCTCATTTTGGAATATATCGACGAAACTACTTGTTCAGTTATTTAATGTTTTAAGTAACGCATGATGATAATAATTTGTAAGATATTTTAGCTTCAAGCAACTATTCTTTATTCATATGAACAGATAGATAGATAGATAGATAGATATGGCCGGAATTGTAAGTCATCCTTTTTCAGCATGTCAGCATTTGTTGGGTCATTAAATACCAACGTCAGGTTTTTATTGATATTATATAGTTCAAAGTCAATAATAATGATAATAATTATTATTATTATTATTATTATTATAAAGATGAACGAATCTTTGCTGAGTGGTGTTCGAAGAAAATCGGGTCAGTAGAATTTCTTTAATTTAAAAAACATTGATTTTCCGTGACTCAAAAATCTTTTGGTGAACTTTTGTATTCTAAAGGAACTATTTCAAAATCACAAAATAGATTTGTTTCAATTTACCGCGGTAAACTCTATATGGCTCATGACTTTTCTCAATCGGTGAAAAATACGTAGCTGAAGTAGTTTGAAAACGCTAAGTAAGACCAGTTACCGTCCTTAATACAACCGAAAAGACACCAGGAGCCTCATCTTTATTTCCACAGAGGCTGTTCATATTTTAATATAGTCTTAAAATAAGGCATTAGATATAAACAAGAGATGTGATACGGGAAAACCTGAAACTAGTCCAGGTTAGTTCGAGAAATAAGGCAAAAGTAGTAAGATAATGAACTTTAACTAAGTTGATAACTAAGGGTATTTGTTTATTTGTTTGGGCTTTTTTTTTGTTATTTTTTGTGGCTCATTCTTCATGAACAGTCACAGTGACTGTTCTCGGTCACATCTGTGTCAGGTGAGCAGATGATAAACAACTTCTGTGTCTGGTATAGCCACAGTATACCACCCATGATAAAAGTTGAATCTAAATATGACACAACGTGGGACCCAGGCAACAGGCTTGGGTGTCATGCCCGGCAGGTGCTCTCCTGATAGCCAACATGGAAGATCCGATAGTCATCCTGCAAATGTCCGCTGCTCTTTTTTCAGGTACACGAATGGTGATTTAAGGAACCACAACAACTAGAGACGTAAACGCAAAACATGGACAAGGGAAGATAGCCAACTTGCACAACACTGCTATTTTAGGAGCAACCCTTCACATAGAGGATATAGGAAAAGAATGAGAGAAATCTGGCAAGATTGTGCAAATTTTCAGACAACAAGCCAAAGACTTGCCGACTAAGTTAGAACAAGGTTGGTTTTCTGACCTTGAAATACTAGAAAAACATCAGAAAATAATGAACAAGATAATTATACAGTACCAGACACATCAAGAATTAACAAAAACAGCCGGACAGGAATGAACCGCCAACTTCGGAAAATGGAAACACCAAACGACCAAATAACCCAAAACAAACACTATCACAATAAACAAATAGTAAATTTTAAAAATTTAAAGAGAATCATGAACAGTGAAAAGATTATCTTACCATCATTAAGAAACATAAAATGGAGAACCTTTAAGACCAAAACGAATAAAATAACTCAAATACTATTTTATATATCAACGAAAAATATAATCGAATTAAATGAACTAATATATGCAAGGGCGAAATTAGTTGAAAAAGTTGGGATCCCCTCAAAAAACACGAAGAAAAAATCAAAACGAGGATGGGAAATTCGACGGGAAACGCAGACAAAACATCTACGAAACAAGGCCAAAATGATATGACAAAAAAAAGATGCTGGAATATGTAGGAACCAAAAGGAAAAACCAAAATAAAAAATAATAGTGCAACTTGAGGAAATAAACCAGCGAGTACGGGTGAAAGGAGAAGATTATAGAGATATCGACAAAAGGTAAAACAATACAGACAAAACAGAACATTCCAAAACAACGAAAGAAAATTCTATCAACAACAGGGAGGAGATGGCACAAAAACATATCAACAACCGGATGCAACAGAAACCGAACGATTTTGGACTGAAATATGGCAACCAAAAAAAAAACACAACAAAAAGGCCGAATGGATTAACAACATGACAAGAGAATTAGAAGGACTCGAAGAAGGCCCCAAAGCGGAAATACACATCGATTTACTCAAAATGACACTAAAAAATATCAAACTGGAAAACGCCATGCCATGATGGAATACATGATTTGTGGTTATTTGGTTGGTTGGTTTTTTTCGGTTTTATGGCGTATCAACCTTTGTAGGTCATTTAATGCCAAATTCTGTCTATACGTATATACATTCAACCAAAGATTTCTGAACGGTAGGTAAAATTTTCTCTGAGCAGGATTTAATTTGTTTACACATGATTAACCAGTTTTAATTCTTCATATTTTTTCGTACAACCCCGTCTCTTGCAAGAAGGACAGAACGTCATCTATTTTGACATTTTCAAACAATTCGGTTAAACTATTCACTTTGAAAAATCGCTTTCTGATGACAGCGAAAGCTCTGCATTCTATAAGAATGCAGAGAACATGGTTTCTGGTTCAAGAAATTCACCTTCATTTACGATAGACAAGCGCTAGAAATGAACAAATACCTACAAGGAGCACACGTACACGAATGAATGACCAAAGGAAAAACCACCTTGATCCAAAAGGAACCACCCCAAAAAACTACAGACCCATAACCTGCCTACCGATGATGTAGAAAATATTAACTGCACAAATAAGAGAAGAGATTTACTACTCGCTAACAAACCACGGATTGTTCACTGAGGAGCAGAAAGGATGCTGCAAAGGATCCAGAGGCACATCAGAGTTACTTTACATAGATCAGCACATCCTAAATGAGAGCAATAACAGACAGAAAAACATAGCTATGGCCTGGATTGACTACAAAAAAGCATATGATATGGTTCCGCAAAGCTGGATAATAAACTGTCACAAAATGTACAAAATATCACATAAACTTTATCGAGAAAACCATGAAAACTTGGAGAGTGGAATTGACAGCAGGAGGAAGCAAAGACCCAAAGAGGTATATTTCAAGAAGACGCACTATCATATTCATAATTGCCATGACGTCACTTAACCACAAACTCAGAAAAAGCACAGCCGGATACAAACTTAGTAGATCGCAAGAAAAAATCAATCCTTTAATGTAAATGAATGACATCAAACTATTTACAAAAAGGAAAAAGAACTGGAAGCTCTAATACACGCAGTTACAATATACAGCCAGGACATAGGAATGGAATTTGGCATAGAAAAATGTGCCATGCTAGTAATGAAAAGTGGCAAACGATATCTGACTGACAGAATAAAACTACCAAGTCAAAACAATATTAGAAGGCTAGGAGAAAAGGAAACCTACAAATACTTGGGCATCTTGGAAGCTGACACCATTAAACAAGTGGAAATGAAAGACAAAATTAAAAAAGAATATCTCAGAAGAACTAGAAAGCTACTCGAGACAAAACTATGTAGCAGAAACCTTATCAAAGGAATAAATAACTGAGCTTATACTCCTCGTTAGATATTCGGGACCCTTTGTGAAGTGGACCAGAGATGAACTTAAACAAATGTACAAAAGAACAAGAAAACTAATGACTATTCATAAGGCATTACATCACAGATATGACGTTGACAGACTATATGTATCAAGAAAGGAGGGAGGAAGAAGACTTGCCAGCATTGAAGATAGCGTTGACGCATCGACACGACGACTCGAGAACTACATAGAAAAATACGAACGAGGACTGATTACTGCCATCAAAAACGATTCTGACAGCACGGTGACCAACAGAATGACAATAACTAGGAAATGAAAAATGGGAAGAAAAACGCTTTGAACGACTAATAAACGACATCTCGCAGGCCAAAACCTGGACGTGGCTAAGAAAAGGAAACTTTAAGTGAGAAACAGAATCTCTCCTAATAGGAGCACAAAACAATGTAATAAGAACCTATCAAATCAAAGCGAGAATAGATAAAACACAACTAAATAGAAAATGTAGGTTATGTGGTGATAGAGACGAAACTATCAATACCATAATAAGTGAATACAGCAAATTAGCACAGAAGGAGTATAAGACTAGATACGATTGGGTGGGCAAAGTGATCCACTTGGAGATGTGCAAGAAATTGAAATTTGACCTTACGAACAAATGGCAGCTGTCCTGGAGAATGACGCTTACAAACTCCTATGGGACTTTGACATACAAACGGATCACCTAATCCCGGCCAGAAGACCAGACCTTATAATAATCAACAACAAAAAAATAGAACTTGCAAAACTGAAAACTTTGCTGTCCCAGCTGACCACATAATAAAACTGAAGGAAAGTGAAACGAAGAATAAGTACCTCGACCTTGCTATGGAATTTTAAAAAAAAACTATGGAACATCGAGGTGACGATTGTAGCAATCGTGATTGGCGCATTAGTTACAGTAACAAAAGAGCTATTAAAGGGACTGGGGGACTTGGAAATAGAAAGTCGAGTGGAGACTATCAAAACTACAGCATTGTTGAGAACAGCCAGAATTCTGAGAAGAGTCCTGGAGACTTAAGGAGATTTGCTGTCACTCAAACCCCAGTGAAGGACCATCAGCTAACGCTGATATGAAAAACTCTAAGGTAGTAATAATAATAAAGGGAATAAAAAATATCAGCCCAAAAGATGCAGCAAAAAGCATGAATACATAGAACACATATAATCATTATCTTCCTTCATGCTAGGTCTTGGTTTAAGACCTGGAGAATGATTGTAAGAAAAGGACAGTAAAGCTGAAAGTTAAATGATAATAATAATAGTAATGATAATATACGAAGCTGCACTGTCTCAAAGAAGAAACGAAATTGAGAGTATAACATTTTTTAAACGATTCTCTTCACTTTTACTATTTTGAAGAAAATCGTGGTTAATTGTGTTACTTGTTTTTAGTTGTAGGGTAATTTTTGCAGCTTAAAAATCCTTAAAAGTGCTGTTAAGTTAGAATAGGAAGTAACAGGTGGGTGGAGAAAAAGAAGAAAAAAGAAGAAATTTTGCCAAGTGACAAAAAGTTAGAATAAAATAGAAGCCAGGTGTCTAGTGTCGAAGACAGACTCGTTTAAACAGTAAAAGTCAAAAACCTCAAAATAAATACGAAGCTGCACTGTGTCAATGAATTGACGAAGTTGTGAGTTTAACATTTTTTAAACAATTCTCCTCGCTTTTACTATTTTGAAGAAAATCGTGGTTAATTGTGTTGCTCACTTTTGTCTTCGTCTCTAATTTTGGCTGTTTAGATATATAAGGGAAGGAACAATGTAATGTAATATTTAATAAGTTACTCTAAAAGCCATTAATCACTATATAATGATATGCAAGAGCTAAATCTTATAATGCTCTTTTAGGAAATAAAATATAATCAGTTGGACTCTAACGAAGTTAAAACTAAACAAATCTAAAAAAAAAAAAAAAAAAAGGGAGAGTGGAAAGAGGGAAAAAATAACTGAATACAGATCCCGAGAAGATATGGGAAGTAGCAGGGTAGATGTGAAATAAAGCGGATGAATCAAAAGCTGGATCAACTACAAACCTCACCAGATGCTGGGTTGAAGAACTTCATTGTTCAACGACCATGAACAAGTAGCTCAGTCAGGGAATTATGGCTACCCATCCATAAGAGTGACGTCTATAGTTGAGAGAAAATAGCCAAATTATTCTTTATGACCCGCTTATGAGTTCTCTAACTTAAAGAGTAGTTGGTCACATCTGTGACAAGTGCGTAGATTTTAAACAAACCCTGGATCGGGTATAACCACAATATACTACCAATGATAAAAATGTTAAATCGCATCATAACGCAACATGGAACCTAGAAAACAGTTTTGTGTGTCATGATCGGTTGGTGCTCCCTTATAGCCAACATGTAGGACCTGAACGTCATCCTGCGAATGCTGGCTGTTCTCCATTTTTTCAGATTCACGAATGATGACCTAAGTAACCACACAAATCAGAGACCCCAACACAAAATATGGAATAGTAAAGACAATAAACTAGTATATGCTTGGTTTCTGACAACAAGCTAAAGACTTTCTGACCAAGTTAGAACGATGATAAAAAAAAGGGTTTGTTCTCTGACCTTGAAATTCTAGAAATACGCCAGGAAAGGAATAGAGAACCAAGACAAGACATCATTACAATAACCGACACACCAAATACCGAAAAACAAGAACACTCTAACTGAAATGAACCGCAAACTGATAAAAATCGAAATATCACCCCCCCCCAAAAAAAAAACATACAGAGTAAGCACTAACGCAAGAAGAATAAATTAATTTAGAAAATTTTAAGAGAATTATGTTTGAAAAGAAAATTTGATTAGCATTGCTAAGAAACTTAGACTACAGAAGTGTCAAGGCAGAAACTGTAAAAAAAAAAAATAAGCGAATTATTAATACATATCTCAACGAAAAACATTACAGAATTAAACCAACTAATCTATGCAGGAGCGAAATTAGTCAGTAAAAAACAGGTTTCCCAAAAAAAACACTAGCAGAAACTCAAAACCTTGTTGGGAAAATTCGACCGCAAACGAAGATAAGAAATCTACGAAAACAAGCGAAAATGATAAAACAAAGGAAAAATGCTGGAAAATGTTGGGACAAAAAGGAAAAAGCAAGGCAAGTAAAACAGGCAATATAACTCGAGGAAATTAAGCAGAAAGAATGAAGACTAAAAATATATCGAGACAGGGTAAAACAATACGTACAGAACAGGACATCTCAAAACAACGAAAAAAAATTTTACTTGCAAGTAGAGAGAGATTGCTCAAAGCCATGGCAACAAACGGTTGACAAAGAAACAAAACAATTTAGGAACATAATATCACGACAAAGGGAATATAATAGAAAAGCCGAACGAATAAGCAACATGGGAAAAGAGTTAGAAGGACTCGATGAAGGGCCGAAGGTGAAAATGCACATCGATTCCATAAGAGCAACACTAAAATAAAATATCAATTTGGAAAACTCTCGGCTCTGTTTGTATATATGAATGCTGGTTCAAAAAATGTGCTTCCAACCATGACAGAGCAGCTATCGAATTGAATAGATGCTTACAAAAAGTAGAAGTATCTGAATGGATGACCAAAGGAAAGACAATATTGATCCAGAAAGGCCTCCTCTAAGGAATCACCCCAAACAACTACAGACCCACAACGTGCCTACCGATGATCTGGAAAATACTAGCGGCACAATTTAAGAAAGAAATTTAATACTCATTGATAAGCTGCGGACACTTCCCTGAGAAACAGAAATCTCTGTAGTGTAGTGGCTTAAGAGCAGAACCGTGCAATTACGTTCACTTTACAAATAATACTCTTAGGAAAGCTATCAACCCCCTCATACTCCAGCAATCACTGCTCTCTTTCAATAAAGATGGCTTTTGCATTAAATAACCGACGAAGGTTGATACTATTTACCAACCCCTCCGCTCGGACAGGATATGACACAAGGTCAATTTTTAAGCGGAGTTTAATAGGTTTGAATTCAGAGTCTTCCTTCTCCTAAACTAGTTGCCTCACCAAGGCTGAAGAACCTAGTCTGTCCTACTATTTACCCATAGCTGGAGGGAGAATAATTGTATTCATACCTTTCCCAAGGGTATTAGAGCTAGGATTTGAACTCGTGTCGCCGTGTCCATTTCCTACTCAACACCACGGGCACGACGAAGGTTGATATGCCATTAAACAAAAGAAACCAAACCAAATACAATTAATTTGCCTACAGTTATATTGTTTTAAAATATTCTGTCTAATATTAATAATCGTCAAATCTATTTGACTCTGAGATAGGATCCTAACAGATACTACCGTTCTAAATCAGAGTGCACCTGGGAGTAATGACAATGAACGGGTCCCCCGATCACCAGAACTAAAACCACACCACTGAATCTAATTGATGCCGTCAAATGCAACCTTTTTTGAGAAGCACGGCTGATCATCAGACGGATCGTCCTATTGAAATAATACAAAGTAATTTTATGTCGGAGGTTCCTCAAACATTTTCACTGAAGAAGGCCTCACGTGAAAACGTCTGACATAAAAATGGGGAAAAGGTTAATTCTTTATTCTTTTTTGAAGAAAGATATTTTTTTATTAAAAAGTGACGTCTTCAGTGGGTCGGCTGAAAAACACCGTGGGCAGCATGTGATTTGACAAATTGGTCGCAGTTTGCTCATGACTGGTTTAGTGTCATACGGTAACAACAGAAATGAAAATTAAGAAGAGTAACAAGGATTCACGAATCTACGTAATTATTCTGAGAGATGCCCAGTACTTCATGAACAGTTGTCTATATTTGGTATCGAGATTTCATTGGAATTTGGTCAAATCTCTGGTACCCTCCAAAAAAAAAAAGCCAAAAAATATTGTCTTTTTTTCTCCATCGTCTTTATACAATAAAAATGGAGATTTTAAGATATTTGATTGATTTTGTCTACAATAATAATAATTTGGTTAATCTATAATCTGCTAAAACGTACGAGTTTGTAAAAATTTTGATATAATGATTATTTATTCGAAATAATAATCTAATATATCCTGAGACGCCTGAAAAAACTTTCGAATTTATTTAATAATATTTTCTATTAATACTTTTCTTTCTTAATTTTTCTCATTTATGAAAATATATTAAATGGCAAAACTTTTCCATATATATATATATAAATATATATATATATATGTACATGTGTGTATGTGTGTGTGTACGTATGTGTGTTTTAGTGTATATACTCGCTTTATGTACTAACCTTAGCAAAAAATATGAAATTAGGACACTTAGAGAATGTTCACTTTGCTTTGTTATTTAGCAGTAAATAAACTTATAACAAATAAGACGACAAACATTTTTATTAATAGGTGAACAATCTGGTTTCCTAGAATATACCTTAAATAAACATGATTAAACTATTTAGATTGATGGTATAATGCTAGGAGAATATGACGAAACAACCCAACATTGCGGATAAGATTATGGAATTTATAGATAACAAAATTGAAATTAACACGAACTTGCTCCTCCTCATGCTCTTATGACAGCCTTAATTCTTTTAATCATACCTTTCACTAATTTCTCACCCTGTTCTTCATTGAAGTGCTTCCAACCTTTCCGAATGGCCATTTATAGATCTTTGGTGGATGGAGTCTTCTTATGGAACATCTTTTTTCTAATTTCCTCCAGAAGTTTTTAATTGTATTTAGATGTGGACTGTTCACAGCCCATGTCATTGATAGTATAAGACTTTCCTAAAAAAAAAAAGCTTAAATTCCCTTTCCTCTGTGACAAGATAAATTATCGCCCTGAAAAATTTATTCATTTAAACTGCTCTAAACCAATAAAAAGGCTTTATGTTAATGGTTAAAAAAAATCAAAAAAATTCATTTTGCATTTTTTAAAGAATTACCCTTACTAATTGAATAAACCTCATATATATTTATGTGTATAAATATATATATACATATATATATATATATATATATATATAGAGAGAGAGAGAGAGAGGCGGACAGACAGACAGACAGAGACCGCGAGAAAGACAAAGAAAGAAAGAAAGAAAGAAAGAAAGAAAATATTAAGATAGAGGGAGAGAGATTGGAGGATACACAGAATTATGTACATAGGTTTAGTTTAAAAGTGTTTATGACGTATCAACCCTTGTGGGTGATAGATAGATAGATAGATAGATAGATAGATATGCTCGAATGTCTCCAAACATTCTGATTTTACTCTGGTTTTCATGTTATTGCAGACACATTCTTCTGACGAGCAATCACAAATAACTTACCAATTTTGATAGTCGGTGTGTAATCACACACGCATCCACACACACACACGCGTCCACACACACACACACACACACACACTCACATGAATGCACGCATTTTTCCACATTAAAATTTCAAAGTCAGTTCAATCAACGAAGACGTATGTTGTTTCGTATGTTGCCGTAATTGTGTCGACGTCACAAAAAAAAGAAAATCGGAAATCATTTCGAATAGGTTGCTCTCCATTTTATCCTTTCAAAGTTGACTTTTCTTGTCATCTTTTTTTTTTTTTGCTCTCTCTCTCTCTCTCTCTCTCTCTCTCTCTCTCTCTCTCTTTCTCTCTATTTCTTTCTTTCTTTCTTTCTTAACGTGTGTGTGTGTGTGAGAGAGAGTTTGTGTTTTCTGTTATCTATCATCTTTCACATTTTGTTTCATTCCTACATCTTTCTTCTTAGTTAAGACAACTTTTTTCCCGGCTTATCTAATCACCAACACTATCCTCTTCTTTCTTCGTCTTCGCTCTCCTTTTTTCTTCTATTCCTTATTTCTTCTTTACAATATCCATTATGAATTTTTTTCAACCATTTCGACCATTCTTCTTCTTCTTCTTCTTCTTCTTCTTCTTCTTCTTCTTCTTCTTCTTCTTCTTCTTTAAATTAATTCATTTACCTACTTTTCTTTTTTATCTCCTCCTCCTTCTTCTTCTTCTTCAAATTAATTTATTTACCCACTTTTCTTTTTTATCTCCATCTTCTTCATCTTGTTCTTCTTCTTCTTCTTCTTCTTCTTCTTCTTCTTCTTCTTCTTCTTCTTCTTCAAACTAATTTATTTACCTACATTTCTTTTTACCTCTATCTTCTTCTTCTTCTTCTTCTTCTTCTTCTTCTTCTTCTTCTTCTTCTTCTTCTTCTTTAAATTAATTTATTTACCCACTTTTCTTTTTACCTCCATCTTCTTCTTCTTCTTCTTCTTCTTCTTCTTCAAACTAATTTATTTACCTACATTTCTTTTTACCTCTATCTTCTTCTTCTTCTTCTTCTTCTTCTTCTTCTTCTTCTTCTTTAAATTAATTTATTTACCCACTTTTCTTTTTACCTCCATCTTCTTCTTCTTCTTCTTCTTCTTCTTCTTCTTCTTCTTCTTCTTCTTCTTGCTTCATTCACCAAGATCTCACGTCGTCTTCATTCGTCTCACCCGCCAAAGAAAGCTTCTTTTTTTTTTTTTCTTCGTTAACCTTCAGTCAGCATCATAATAATGAATGAAAAGATATCGCGCGAATCCAGTTGCAGACGAGATGTTAGAGGTGAGAAATAACTGGTTTTCGGCGGAGGAACGTCAAATTATGAGCCAACAAATTTTAGTCTGTATCGCACAATAACCTCATCCCTACATCGGCGCCAAACGACAAACACATACGGATCGCTAGAAGAACCGAAACCTTGTTATTAGTATTAAACGTAACGTCTGCTAAGGAACTGACTTTATATACGCAGAAAATTGCTGATGAGATTTAAGTTTGATCAGCAATCAGTTAGATTTGTCTTTTCTTTCTTGGTTTTCTCTTTCTCAATTTTTTTTAACATCGTAAAGGAATATTTTATAAAAAGTACACAGATGAATGAATCGAATTATAAAAATTGGACAGGAGTTGATCTCTTACTGTAACGTTTTGTTCTTTTTCTTTCTTTTGTTTTTCCTTGTTTATTTCTTTAGCATTTTCTGTCTTCATTAATTTAATTTTTTCATTTATTTATTTTCTTTCTTTATTTTTTTCTTTTATTTCTTTCTTTCATTCTTTAATTCTTATTTTCTTCCTCTCTAGCTTACATTTAAGTTTTATCAATTATTCCTTCCTTCCTTCCTTCCTTCCTTCCTTTTTGCTTTCTATATTTCTCGCCTTCATCCCGTTTTCTTGTATGTGATTCTTTCTTTCTTAGATTTTTCCAATATTTCTTTTTTCCTTTCTTTCTTTCTTTTATTTTTCCAAAATTTCTTTCTTCCTATCTTAATTTCTTTAATTTTTCCAATTCTTTATTTCTAAAATTATTTAATTTCTATTTCCTGTTTATTTTTTCTTTCTTTCTTCAATTTTTATATTATTTATTATAATTTCCTCTTTCTTTCTTTCTTTCTTTCTTTCCGTTATTTTTTTATTATTACTTCTTTTTTTTATTCTTTTTACTTTTTTCTTTCGTTCTGACTTTATTTAATTTTTCCAATAATTATATTAATTCTTTCTCTCTTCTTTCTTTGCTTGATTTTTGTCATTATTTTCTTCTTTCTTTCTTTCTTTCTTTCGTTAAAACAACCTACGTATATGCCAGTCGAAAGAAAGCTTAAAAAACGGCAGCAAAAAACACAGAAAGAAGTTAAGTAGTCTAGATTTTGTTCACTCTTTAGATGGGTAACTATTTCTTTGGCTGAATAACTTTTCAAAATAAGGAACAATATAACAGCAATGTTTCACCGGATTTTCAAGAAAAAATTACACTAATTCAACTTTGCTTTTAAAAATGACCGTTGATTACGGAGGGAGCGTGGGGGAGACAATTTCGGACAAGTTTTGTGTAAATTTGAACCAAAATTAAGAAGTATTTGAAGATAACAAGAACAAAAGAACATTTTTAAAAATACGAACTTGAACCTTCTATGTGGTTCTTAAGACACACACACACACACACACACACACACATATATATATATATATATATATATGTGTGTGTGTGTGTGTGTGTGTGTGTGTGTGTGTGTGTGTGTGTGTGTGTGTATGTATGTGTGTGTGTGTGTAAATTTCAAAAAAATTAAATCCATAAAATTTCGAACACAAATTGTGCCGTACTTGAAATGGGGACGCTACCAATGACAATACACTGCAAATAATTTTCTCATTTTTTGTTTCAATCTTAAATTTGAATTTGATTTAGAAGATATAACATCGATAAATAACATTGCACTGGTGATGTCTAATATAAACAAACCCATCTTCTGACTATTTTGCTTCTGATTTGTACGATTCCACCATATATATATATATATATATATATATATATATATATATAATGTATGTATACCCGAGATTCATTAAAAAAAGGGTAATTTGGCCT
>OY757930.1:87420594-87462711 GCA_963585895.1 Sepioteuthis lessoniana | reverse complement strand
TATATATATATATATATATATATATATATATATATATATATATATATATATATATATATATATATATATATATATAGTGTGTGTGTGTGTGTGTGTGTGTATGTGTGTGTGTGTGTGTGTGTGTGTGTGTGTTGGGGGTATTTGTGTATCTATTTGTCTTTCGATGCATAAACACACAGGAATAGTAATTAATAATTAATAATTGATAATAATCATGATTAATAAATAATATTTATCTTGATTACTTTTTATCTTTTACAGATATATGAGTTCAAGTATTCCTATGTCACAATCTTTAAAAAGTTCTTTTTAGTTTGGTTTGGTTGATTTTGAGGCATGTCAACTCTAGTTGGGTTATTTAATGCCGAATCAGTTATGTGGTTTTATTTAAATTTCTATTTAATAATAATCATTTCTTTGCATGATTTCGAGTATCCCTATCTTATACTAAAGATAGGCATTAACATTGCATCGACCTTTTTTTTTTCAATCATTCACCGCAATAATAAGTAAAAGTTGGCCACCGTAGTCGAGAGAGACCAGAAGGCTCCCTTTTCAATAGCTACTATACCGAGGTGTAGGGGAAGGCGCTACTCTTTTCCGTGGATTGCTCTACTTTACCCTTGATACTTACCTAATATTGCTGAGTGTTAAGCAAGGAGGTATCAAGTACCATTTTTAAAGTCTTTGATATGACGCGACCTGAGATTGAACCCAGATCTCCCGGACCATTGGCGAATACTCTACTCACTAGACCAATGAGCCAATAATGGGGATTATTTAAAGTGCACACACACACACACACACACACACACATATATATATATATATATATATATATATATATATATATATATATATATATATATATATATTTGGGGGGTGGGTCAAAATAAAAATATGAAAAAACAAAATATTCAAATGATTCATTTACTTATATATTGTTATATATGCCTCATGTTAAACGTCCCATTTAGGCCATGCTTGAACTTAAAAATGATTTTCAAATAACAAATGAATTTTGGGGGCATTTTTTCATATGAAAATAATTTTCGGATTAAGCATGGTAACAAATCATTCTAACATCGCTGTGAAGATGGCTTAACACAAACAAAACTCTGGAACGTTAATCAGAGGCATATTATGATATATGAATTAATAAATTAATCCACTGAATTTTTTAGATTTTTCATATCTTTATATTTACATACCGTCAGATTAATCTCTATTTTTCTTTGATACTCTCTCTCTCTCTCTCTCTCTCTCTCTCTCTCTCTCTCTCTCTCTCTCTCTCTCTCTCTCTCTAAGACGCATACACACACGTGTATATGTGTATGTGGATACAAAAACAACTTTGGCAAAGTCTGTTGAGGCTCCAGAATACACCTACTGCATCTCTGCCGAGGGGTTAAGACTACCCCAGTGAGTGACTTGGATATGACTTTAAACAATGTGATGGTGAGACTTCAATATTGCTGGAACTTGGGGAATACAGAGTACCCTTTATTGCTATCACTCCCAAGTCCTCTCTGGCTCGGAGTGGTAGCACCTGTTAGGGTCCTATTTATGGGTCAAAAAGAACTAAACTGTGTACTTATGCTCAACTGAATTGTTTGAAATAGAGCTGTCTATTTGTATGAAAATGGATTCTGCACTAAATAATCAAAAAAGTTTGATATGCCATAAAACCAAACCAAACCAAATCAAACCAAAAATAATTTACATTCACCATCGTCATCATCATCATCAAGACGAATCTATTGAAAGATTCTCTTGATTTTAACGTCATCAAGACCGATAAACAATAAAAGATACATTAATTTGTTTCAGAATCGTCTCCTTGGTATTTAGTACACTTACTACGGCCAGATTTTTCATTATTCGAAGAACCTTTTAAACTCATTTTTGATATGAAGTATCGCCATCTTTTTTTTTTTTTAATTTATTCCATGTTGTCCAATCTAATCCTTGAAATGGATCTGCAATTTAAGAAAACAAGAAAAACTTGCACTTAGCTGAATCCGGTAAGAATAACAGATTCTGCCCTTTCATAGTGTATCACTAAAAACAATTGTTCAGAAATTACTGAACAATTAGCTTGCTAATTGTTTTGTGATTTTTGTTTTTTGGGGGAAGGAGGGGATCGTTTTTTGTTTTTTGTTTTTTCAAATTGCCACTGACTTGTTCAGACAGTAGTCTAGACGTCTGGTCATCATCACTTCATTATATAAGTAGTTCAGTTGTGCACACTTCATATAGATTGAAAATATCCATTTTAATTTTTGAATGACATCAGTTCTTAAAACATTGATATTACAATTAATTAGAAAGTGACTGTGAAGATTTATTTATGTACTGTAAATTGGGAAACAACAATTGTTAATTGAATTTAGCATAGAATAGCTCAGCACGGCTTGATATTCATTAAATGAACCAACCTTTTTAAATAGAAGTATCAGTAACATACAGGGGGCACATGAATTCTTTCAACAAAAATTCTTGTTTATATATATATATATATATATATGTGTGTGTGTGTGTGTGTGTGTGTGTGTGACACGACATGTGGTTGATTACTTAATTAATATGTAAAAATTAGAATTTATGAAACATATTTATCTCAAAAACAAAAACAAAAAAAGATCCTTAAAATAAGTATCTTTTTTGTTCAAGGCTTATATTGACCTAAAAAGCAAGTTGATCGTTCCTAAAGGTCAGTTCAGTGCGAGACAATCGTTTTTGATTTTAAAGTTTAGCAAATTTATTTAATTTTTTGGTTGTCAACTAACTTCATCAATCACAATGATGAAACGGGTCATTTCGTAAAATATATTTTTCTAGTCCTTATCTTGAAGGACAATGTCAAAAGGGAGATTTAATTTTAATCCTCCCTAAATAAAGGTGAGCTGGGCATGCCTCATCCAGAAAGGTGAGGCTGAGAATTTTTTTTGTTTTTTGTTCAACCCCTTTGCTCTTAGCCTGTTCCCATTGGTCTAAGCATCTAAAAAGGGTTTCCCCTATACCTGTAAGATATAATCCTGCACTAGGACTGGCTGACCAATGGGAATATGACTCCTAATTGTCTCTTATATGACAACCAATCAGAAACCATATTTTAGTGAAAATATTGATCTATAAAAAAATGTATAATTAAACGAATCCTCAGAGAGGATGAGAAAAAGGACCAAGAAGAAACTCAAGACTGCCAAAGAAACATCTAGACCCGAAGTACTCAGAACAACCTTCAGACTTTACAAAAATTCAAAGTCCCAGACTTTAGAGACGTTAGAGTTACTCTAACTGCACCTCATCGTCACTTTTCCTCTCTCGATATTCTTTCTTCTGTTTGCTAGGAAAGCAAACCTCGTTTGTTTGTTATTCATTGTCTCACAAACGTGTTTCAATAAAAACGATTTTTGTTGTTGTCAAACAACGGGTTTTCTCTATTCTTTGGATTACTAGATAATCTAGCCACTCATATTACCTGACCGTCAGAAGATCCGGCTGAATTGTGTCAACCCCCTCCTTGGATCTTTCAAACACAACGTGGGCACGGAAGGATTTGACAAAGCAAACGGCCGGAAGCTAATGCGGTAGTCACGGACACCATAGCCACAACAAGTACTGTGACTAATAATCACACCACATTGAGCTCCGTAATTAGCATAGGACCACACACACACACACACACACATATATATATATATATATATATATATCAAACCCCCCTTCACTTCTCCTAGACTGGTTGCTATGATAAGGTTAAAGAGTCCAATCTGCTCTACTTACATATAGCTAGCGGGAGAATAGTTGGATTCATGCCTTTCCCAAGAGTATACACGCTATGTGAAATGCAAACAGCCTCATCAAAGATTTCATCTCAGGTCATCGCGTCAATTTCGTACAGAAACAATCATTACACTATGAGCGCCTCCACATTTTTTATTATGTTCACTTTCCGTCGTTTATTTTTACTTATCAATTCTATATTGAAAACTTAAAAATACTTTTTTTCACAAACTTTTCTCTTGACGTTGACCTTAGGTCGAAACTAGTTGCAAAAACAATCTAAAAAATAAGTAGCTACAAAGAAACCTTCTAAGTGGCCATCACTTTTGATTATCTCGTGTGTGTGTGTGTGTTTGTGTGTGTTTCAAAAATGACATAACCCATATAAAGAAATAAATCCAATACCTCAAAAAAGGCTTTGAAAAAAAAGTAAAAAACTTAATGTACTTATATCAAATCCCTTTGGGATAGATACATTTAAAAATAGCTTAATGTTTTTTTGGTCTTTTTTTTTTGTGGGGTGGTGGGATATCGAGGAAACCATTTCTCTTCGTCCGGTGATTCGAATAAAAATAAAACTGGTGTGATATTATCAAAAGGAAGAAAGTCCAAGTTGAGTTTTTGATATGTTCGTTTTCAACGAACATATATATATATATATATATATATATATATATATATAAGAAGCTTACATGGAACCTACAATTCAATATATATATATATATATATATATATATTAAAGAATTTGTCTCAAGTCCAATATATGAAACTATTATTATTATAAAAGTAAAGCGGTGAAATTCCCCAAAGCTCCAGCATTACTGGAACCTTATCATCTGGATGTTTAGTGTCATATCTTGGATACTCGTTGGGGGCGGTATTATCCCACTGCATAGATGCAGTCGGTGTATTTTACAGCCCCCACCCCAACCGACTGGCCAAAAACAGATGTGTGTATGCTGAGGCTACTTTTAAAAACTATCATTGAGTTACAATTTTGACTGGATATTGCTTTATTCTTTAAGTGTATTTTAAACATGTTTCTCTAATATTGCAAATATGTGCCGTTTTTTTAATGGGTACATACATGAATTGATTCATAAACAAATATAAGAATTTCAGTTGCTATCTGAATCCATGTTCTTCTTGGAACAACGGTCCATAATGATACTGACGCTCCTGTTTAAGAAGATTGGTTGATTTAAATCATATCAACATTTAGGGGGTAATTTAAAGCCGGAATAAGTTTAACAATTATGCTCTCCAATTAAATACACAACAAAAATGTACGTTCACAATCTTTTTATATAGAAAAACACTTCGTAATTAATTGTGATATCAATGTTTTAAGAACCGATGTAATTCAAAATCATTTTAATCCTAATCTCAAACAGGTCTATTTAACCCATTGATGGGACCCTAATAGGTACTACCACTTCAGGTCAGAGTGGAGCTGAGGGTAATGGTGACTCATGTATAGAAATTGCGGAATTGCAGTGACCCCAATTTTCAGTGGATTTATACGTAGGATAGGTATGTTTGTTTATTTATTTATAAGATATTTATTAATATTATCAATAATCTTTAGATAATCTTCCCATTCCTAGAAATAAAATCCCCAAAGTTGCTCACAAAATCAAATCTCATTATGCTTTATGACACTTGTCGTTAAAATAAAGTAGAACGGAACACGACTATAGGAGACACTGGTTGATACCTTACAAGAAGCGTGTCTAATATGTGTCTACAATGTGTCTTGAATTTACAAATGTTTTTTCGCCGATATTAAGCAATCTTTCTTTAAAAATATATCAAAACATATAACTATATATATACATATATATATATATATATTCAGGTCATGCTGATAGCACGGAGTCCCATGACTCTCTCTCCCCATGCGTACCTATCGTCCATCGCGTCTGACAAGTCCTCTAGACTGCAATCAGTGTCCGCAAAAAACTGATTATGTAAGACTTTGCAAGTCGGCCAAAACTGGTGTGTTCTTTCGTAGGAATCCATAAGAAAATGTTCCTTATGAGTTCGTCCCTACTTCACTAACTGGCTCCTTGCATGTCTTGTTCGTCTTACTTAGATGCTTTGTGAGATGGGAGGTAAGTAGCTGTACAGCTGCTCTTTTGTGGGTTGCTGCTTCCAGGATATGTTTAAAACAGCACATAACATCCTAGCGTAATTACCATGTAGCTTTTTTGAGCATTTCGTTAAAGTGGTGCAATCATATTGTAGTATCGACACGGCCACAGCTTGGAAGAAACTTAGTTTGATTTTATCAAAGTTGAGATATCTATTTGATCGACAACCTATCAATAGCAGTCCATGTTGATATATGTCGATATCCTTTCCAGCAGATGAGATATTGCTACCGAGATAGGTGAACTGGTATATATCCCTTTTATACATTTTTGTAATTGTACCCATTTTTCGGATGAGCTTTCAATGAAACGTCCGCAATGTTTGTTGAATTTAACCGATCAAGGCCAGCTGCAATCTACGATAAATTGCTTTTGCCTCGCAAAAAAAAAACACAAAAAAAAAGGACAAAAACACAAAACAAACAAACAAAACAACTTAAGTGAGTAAATATGTGGGCTTTACCGAAAGAGGAATCCATTTAGAGATTGAATATTGAAAGGCAGCAAGAGTAGAATGTTTGCCCGGGTTAAATATCAGTCGAATCACATTGACGCATGCGCACAACGTTCATTGTTTCATAGCATAGCAGCCATTTTAAATATGAGATACAAAAAACGAAATGAAAGAAAACGCTGGTCTTCGCGTAAATAGTTGCGCGTGTAATTTTCGGATTAAACAAAACTAGTCTAACTTGATGATCTAACTCGTGCCTCAGAAAAGTAACGGGACGAAACACTGTAGAGAGATAATAGTTAAACTTAGGTAATTTTGACTATGTTTAAATGTGTAGAAGGAGTCTCCGGTGCGTAGTGGCTAACGTGTTGGATTGCGACGTAGTAGTTTAGCGAGTTCGAACTCCAGTAACACTATTGCATTCACTTTCAGAATAATACCCATGAGAAAGGCATGAACTCCCGTATTCCCCTAACTATTGATCGAATAGTAATACAACTGTTCTTCTACAAGGATGACTTGGTTATTAACTCTCCAAGGTTGATGTGCCATTAAACAAAGAAACGGAATAGGTGAAATGCACATTCTATAAATCTCTAGACACCTCAGGTGGTGTAATGGTAAGCAAGTTTGACTAGCAAATCTTCACGAATGAGTTCGAGTCTCATTGGTTGCAACATTCATTCGGCCTTGTGCCGCATCTAAGCAAAAAGCTTTGTAAATTAAGTAAGTAAAGTTGGCGACCATAGTCGAGGGTGACCCGAAGGCTCCCTTTTCGATAGCTTACTACACCTAGGTGTAGGGGAGGGCGCTACTCCTTTCCCTGGATTGCTCCACTTTACCCTTGATCCGTACCTTATAATACTGAGTGTTAAGCAAGGAGGCATCAAGTACCATTTTTTGAGTCTTTGGTATGACTCGACCTGGAATTGAACCCAGATCTCCCGGGCCATTGGCGAACACTCTAACCGTTTGGCCAATGTCCGGTAATTTTGTAAATTACTGCTATTTTATAGACTCGTGAAAAATGACAAAAGGTTTTCAAACACTTAAAGCTCATAGCGTAACGGCTTTGAGAAATGGAATTGATGACACGCGTTCAAACCCTGGACGAGGCTGTTTGTGTTTGACTCCGTAACAATGCCCTTTAGAAAGGCATAAATCCATCTGTTCTCCCCCTCGCCCATCACACAGCAATCAGTAAATAGTAGAGCAAACTGGACTCATTAGGTTGGAAAAGCAACCAGTCTCGGAGAAAGAAAAATTTGAATTCAAGCATTTTGTTAAACCGATTAACTGTATGCAAATAAAACTATTGGTGTTAGATAGCAATGATTGAAGTCATTTCAGTGTGGACAATGATTAATATTAAAAAGAATTATTTCTAAGAAATTCTTGAAACAATTTAACGGTGTGCAAATACTGAATTATTGGTACTACAAAGCAATAAAAGTAAAGTTGGCGACCTTCGTCGAGGGTGACCCAAAGGCTCCCTTTTCAATAGCTACTACACTGGGGTGTAAGGGAGGGCGCTACTCCATTCACTGGATTTCTCCACTTTATCCTTGACCCATACCTTATAATACTGAGCGTTAAGCAAGGAGGCATCGAGTACCACTTTTTTTTAGTCCTTGTTATCGACTCGACTCGACTTGAACCCCGATCTCCCGGGCCATTGACTAACACTGTACTCATTAAGCCAATGGCCCGGACATAGCAACACTTGGAATCAATTAAAACCTTTCGGAAGAATGAAAGATTGGTTTTCTTTGTTTAGTGGTATATCACCCTCTCTCTCTCTCTCTCTCTCTCTCGCTCTCTCTCTGTCTGTCTGTCTGTCTGTCTGTGTCTCTCTCTCTCTCTCTCTCACTCACTCTCTCGTGTTCTCCAATGGTCCAGGAGACCAGTGTTCAATCCCGGGTTGAGTCATACCAAAGACTTTAAAAATAGTACTTGATGCCGCCTTACTTCGCACTCATTATTATAAGGTAAGGATCAAGGGTAAAGTGGAGCAATCCAGGGAATGGAGTAGCACCCTCCCCTCCACCACCGTGTAGTAGCTATTGAAAAAGGAGCCTTCGGGTCACCCTCAACTATGGGGTCGCTAACTTTACTTACTTATATATACATATATAATAATTAATAATCTTTTTTATTTATTTATAAAATAGTGCACAACAGCTGTTTCTGTTTATTTGTGTTTTTATTTCATAGCATATCAACGTTGTGGGTTATTTAATGCCAAAGAAGTCCTTAGAAAAGATAGCACTGTTACTATTCAACCAATATCTGGGAAGGTAAAGGGTCCATACCATTCCTAAGGGAATTTGTTTGAAAATAGCGCTCACTGTGGTTGGAATTCGCTTACTTCCAGTACTTTTGCCATTACGCCTCGAGGAACTCCGCCTCACTATTCATTCTAAACCTTTTTAAACCTTATGATTTCCTTCTCATCAGTCCTTTTTTCATTCTTTTGCCTTTTTTAATGATTTAAGTTTCAATTTCACTTACCTGTCATTTCTGATAGAGATCTCATCAATCGTTTGCATGTTTTAAATGCACTCTTCCCGATATGTCTTCGTCTAATTGCATTTGTCACCTGCACGCACAGCTTCTATCTCGTGTCATTCCTTCTTCCGTCGAAGAGCACAGCTAATGTTGTTGATATCCGTGTTTGGAGTTTCGAAGAATAGAACACCAAAAATTTTAAAGCTTTATGATATCGAGACAAAAAAAATTAAAAATACTTACCATAGGGACGGGTGATAAGAGAGAATATAGGAACCCATACTTTCGACGGATCTCTATGATGATGATGATGATGATAGAATGTTGTCACCTGTTATTTATCACCCTGTAAGTCGTTAAACTAACAGACGTCAACATTTTACAGATTTTCAGCCATTTTTCAAGCCAGGAGCCTCCACAAGATCGAGAAATCTACGGTCAGGGGTGGACTCCTTAGGGTTTTCAGGAGTTGATTAAATTTGTAAATAAATATCTGAAGGTTATGACCACATCTTACAACTGCTCCATAGATTCATACCTCCAGTCACACAGCATTTATCTTTGCTACAGTAGTCTCCTTGTCATATAACACACGCAGAATAGAGATGTGCACATTGAGTAATTCTAAGTCGAATTAATAAACTAAAAATGCTTCCCCATTTCCCTGTGTATCCTGAGTGCCAATATATCAATATTTGCCAGTAAAACTTTCCTGCCTGGGGTCATTCGGGGTTTATGCAGGGGGGATTATATTAAGTTAATCATTTGGTACCAGTGTGAATTCTTCTCAGAAAATACCTGCTTAGCAGGGCTGAGTTTATGGGGAATGCCTCCAAGTGGTCTCAGGATTAGGTGAGAAGTTGCATAAATCCCTTTATTCAAGCCCTCTGCCGCGCGCAGTGTGTGACACAAGACCAATGGCAAGGGAGACAGGGGTTCACTTCCAGGTCAAGTAACACAAAAGACTCAAGACATGATATTTAATGCCTTCTTTCTCAACACACGGCATCATATGGTACGGTATCGAATGACCTATTTGGTCTTGGCCATTAACCTGTGAAGTTCTTCCGCCCAGCATCTGGTTAGCTGGGCCGTTGACCTATCGTTGGGCTCGACCACCTTTACGTCCACCATGCTGCTTCCCATGGCTTCCAAGGTATACCTTATAGAAAAATAATCCTTTTCTTTCCTTTACTTCTTGTCCCTCCTCAAAAAGTGGACCAAAATATCCCATGAAACATTTTATAGAATGACTGTCATAATAAATGAAAAAAACATTTTCACACAATGAAGATGAAAGAAGACACGAACACAAAAATCATATAAAATAAAGTTTAAATATCAATAAAGTGAACATTAAGAAATTTAAGAAACTTTAACAAGAAAATAATAAACAAATCAACAAATTGAAATTGAACAGTTTAAAATCTTTTGCTCTTGCCACAAAAACAACTGAAAAAGTGACAAAAGGTTTCGCAAGTTTTTCTCCATACAATTTCAATCGTTTTTAATATGCCGGTATTTTGTGTTTCTGGATTGGTGTACACAGGTATTAAGATGATGATATATGGATTCTTATCAGACACATGTTTAGAAACCAAATCAAACTTGTCCTCCTTTATAATTCTCGTGTGAGAAAAGGTTGATGAAGTGTTTCGTGTATTATTTCGGTTAATCACTTTCGTTTGATCTGGTTGACTCCATTGGCTGTTGGTATAATGTCCATTTTTGGAAGTCGATAATTGTTCGCCTCTGGGCGACGAGATTGAAGGTAATTTTTTTTCAAATCATTCACCAACCAGTAATCGACCTTCTTTTCTTCGATGAATCTGTTTATGAAATATATTTCATTCTTCGATTCTTCAAAGTGAACAACTCTTTGGGGTTTTAGATGAAGGATGTGATTATCCAGAAAAGATGATGATGTACGTTTTTTCAAAATTGATTTTAAATGAATGTTGTTATCTTGGTTGACTTTTGATATGATTTTCATGATATTTGTTTAAGTATTTTCACTTTTAGTCTCTGTCTTTTTGTAAAAAGTAAACAATATTTGTCAGCGACACAAGCAAAAATGGCGTAAATGCTAAGTTTTAGCCGATTACGTCACACTCTTTTGACGTCAGAATAAAAAAATCACGGCATTTCGTTTTATCTACAACTACACCTATTCCTATTGATTTTATTACGTCCGACAACTGTTTATTTCCTTACAAGAGAAGAATAAAACCTCAAGAATGTTGTGGGGAGGGGAAGACAGCGATCATGCTGGTACTATTATCGTCTAAGGGTCCCTAGCTAGCCCCATTCGCCAACCCATTCAACAGTACAATATATAATCAGTCATTCTTCACCAAGCACGCTGCAACCACCAAAATACCACATTTTCTTTCGTCTGTGAGAAGACCTACTTATAACCTCGAATGGAATGAATGATTTTATATACAAAAATAACTTTATTTACAAAAATGTTCATGTGGTGGGGATGAGAGAAAAAAACCCGAAAGAGAATTTGGTTGTCCTCCCATCCCCACTTCTACGATATGGAGGCCGACTGTTTTCAGGTGTCCGAGAACACCGAAAACAAGCCGAACCAACCTTAAGTGGGAGGGGTTCATAATCTAATGGGCCAAAAACAAAAAATGGGTCGGGCGCAGTTAGGACGGATAACATGAATTTATACTTATGAGATTCCAAGATTTTCGGAAAAGTCGGAGTAAGGGTTGAGCTATAAAAAGAAAAGAGATGGGGAAGATCTTGGAGACTAACAACTAGGTGACAGGGACGATGACTTACAATATACTGCTAACTAGGATGGGGTCCCGAAAGACCCGGACCATAGACGTCATGGGCAGGAAGAGGAGGAAAGATGACTCGAACATTGCCCCCTTTCGTACGACCCGGCTCTCTGCATTCACTCACCTTTTGTCGAATATTATGCGATCCATAATATTTTGATTTTGACCCTACAACTGATTAATTTTTGGAAAACGGAATGGATTTGAACTTTTTTGCTGATAACGAAATGTGTGTTCTAAATTTTAAAGACATGCAGTCTTTGTTTTGTGTGTTTGTTTGGAGTTTATGGCATATCAACCTTTGTAGGTTATTTAACGCCAAATTCATTTTTATGCAGATAGTAAGTTCTATTTGAAACAATTCAGTTTTGCATAAGTACACAGTTTAATTGTCAAAAACACTTCTTTTTCAAGCTATTCAGTTAAGTCATACAGTTCTAATTGAAACATTTCCCTTTAGTATAAGTATAGTTTTCGCTTACCCACAGTTAAATTTCAAAACAGTTCTATTTCAAACTATTCAGTTTAGTGTAAGTACAGTTTCAAATTTAAACCCGTTCTATTTCAAACATTCAGTTTAGCAGAGAAAAACAGTTCTGCTTCAAACAATTCAGTTTTGCATAAGTACCCCGTTCAAATCTCAAAACAGTTCTATTTCAAGTAATCCAATTTAGCATAAGTACACTGTTTCTATTTGACTGATAGATATGACCTTATCTGGTGCTACCACTCCCGTACAGAGTTTACCTGGGAGCAATGGCAAGGAAGGGGTATTCTGCATTCCCCAAAGCTCCAGCATTACTGAAGCCTTACCATCAGATATGTTTACTTTCATATTAGGACACTCGTTTCTGGGAGATACAAGCCTTCCTACTACTGCCAGTAGCCTGAGAAATTATTACCCTGGTAATATATCTCTCTCTTCTTCACTAAGTGTTAGTAAAGACTGGATTCTTTAGTCTTGGTAACACATTCAGGCTAATAACAGAAAAATATTAGATTCGAACCACCTATTCTCCGCTTTTAAAGAATTGACCTTTACATCCTGCCCGTGGAAGATGAATTAGGTAATTATATATTTATTTATACTGGAAAGATGAGTGAGTTTAAGTCTCATTGGGTACCCCATTAGAAAGTCCCTGTGCTACACATGTTCTCTGACGAAAGCAACAAGCTGGAAACACACACACACACACACACATATATATATATATATATATATATATATATATAAAACCTATGTAAGAGCAAAAGAAATAAATTCAAAAAATACAAATCTCTTCGTGGACCTTCCTATTTTAAAATTTATCTGTATTCTTTCTTTGGACCTACAACAACCATCTTTATATATATATATATATATACGCTATCAATATATGTTTTGTTTGTTAATATATTTAATGTCATATCAACCTTCGTGGGTTATTTAATACCAAATCCATCCTTGGAGAAGAACAGCCGGGATATTTAACCCATAGCTGAGGGATAAGGGAGTTCATGCCTTTCCTAAGTGTATTAGTGCGTAACTGGAGTTGAAACACCCTTACTTTGAGGTAGCAGTCCAGCACTTTAACTATCACGGCAAAAGTTATCAGCTCATCCCCAAAATCTGACAGTTTATATACTAACCTTCAGTTTATCAAAGTTTTGGCTTAGTTGATATCTTGCTCAAAGCAGAAGAGTTGGCTCCGTACATGTACAGCTAGAGAGCCCACTCTTTGAAGGGGCGAGGAAGATATGGACTCATGCCTTTACCGGGAGTAAAGCATAAATTATTCGTCCAAGATTTGAACTCGGATCTCAGAATCTATTTTCCACGACAATAACCGTTTTGTTTCCAGATAATTCGTGGAACACTGAAAACGTTCGAATTTCAGAAAATACGCTATATTTTATCGTAGGTCAGAAATAACACCTTCCCAATGGGATAAGTCGGGCTGGATTTGCTATTATATATCTGCTTCAATGTTTATTGCTTCGTGAATTCCGGCAGACGTCGAGTCTGGATTCGACGTTAAGATGGACGATGGCGCGGGCAGTTCAAACACAATACATACTCAGTCGAGAGAATGCCAGATACGCCATTAGTCTTCGTTATCTGCAAAATTGTCGGCAAGTACGGCGAACTGGAGTGAGTGTTATTATTCTTGAACAATAATTTATTGAAGAATACTCACTGGAGTTAATTGTTGTGTATTGTCGAGAAGAAAATGTCCTTTTCACCAGCGCCATCTCATGTTATCAATCAGAAGTTTCACTATATGAAGGTGAGATGAATTTCAGACATTGTTAAAGAATTATATATTGGACAGCATTATTACTGACGGTATATATATATATATATATAGAAAAGAAACTGATTTCCATATTAAAGTAAAGTTGGTGACCTTAGTCGAGGGTGACCCGAAAGCTCCCTTTTCGATTGCTACTACACCGCGGTGTAGGGGAGAGCGTTATTCCTTCCCCTAGATTGCTCCACTTTACCCTTGATCCGTACCATATTATGCTGGGTGTTAAGCAAGGAGGTATCAAGTATCATTTTTGAGTCTTTGGTATGACTCGAGCAGGGGATCGAACCCAGGTGTCCCGGACCATTGCTGGACACTCTAACCATCATGCCAAATGTTTGTTTGGCTTTATTGCATACTAGCCATTGTAAGTTATTTAATGCCAAATCCTGTTTATGAATATATATTAAAAATATATATAACTTGTAAACACATTTTCTAGAAAATATTCTTAAACGAGCCCGAGAATTTTTGAAACACAGTTAAATTGTTTCAAGTATTGCAATATAACAATCATAATTTAACATCAGTCATTTGTTTGCACACATAGTTTGTTCTATTTGACCCATAGATGGAACCCTATCCGGTACTACCACTCCGAGCCAGAGTCGATCTGGGAACCATGGTAATGAAAGGATACTTCACATTCCCCAAATATCCAAGGCTGGAGCCTCGCCATCATATCGTTTAATGTCATATACAGGACACCCGTTGGTGAGGTCTTCCTCTCTGCAGAGATGCAGTCTGTGTGTTCTACAGCTCCAGCCGACTAGATTTTTATCGAAAAAACAGGTTCGAGAAACTGGAACTTTTTATCAGTATTTTTTTCATTAATCGACTAATCAGCGTTTACCGTCTCGTTTGCGAATTTCTTTGTAGATTTGCACACGAGAATATTTGACTAGCCGAAAAAAATTTGAAGGATAAAAACTCGAAATAATTTTATAACTATTTGTTAAAAATACATTTTTTAACCAATTTGAATCATAGATACATCATCAACTTTTTTATCTAATTTTGAGCTTACCCCAGTCTTATGAATAGCGGTAAAAATAATATTCCTCCTGTAAGTCTCACAGACTTATTCAGTGAACTACTAAAAAAACTTCCGATCAATTTCTTTTGAATGAAAATTTTAACATTCTTTTCCTTTAAGAATGCTTTAACTTTCAACATCACTTAATTATCTTCAAGTGAATGAATATATTTTTGTTGACATAGTTTAATGTTACTGCTATTAGAAAAAAAATTCTCGCGAGCTGATTCTTTCATTTTGAAAACAAATTGACGTTAATGTTATAAAGTTGTTTTCCTACTTCATAGTGACACACTAATACATAGATTTTTTGGCACATACAAAAAATGCCCATTTAGATTTGGGCTAACAAAGACTGCTACATTTCCTGCGTGAATCTTCACTTTCTCTCTTGAAATATTTACGCTCTGATTAATATTGTCTTTTCTTACAAGAAAAGACTTTGTAATTTCTGTTTTTCAACAAACTTTTCCCACAGTTTAAAGAAATAAAATTTATTCATAAATGTATTTATAGATCAGTGCTTTATTCAGTCATTTACACCCTTATTCGCTTCATTCACATGCATAAATATATGAATGATACCCGTCAAAAATTTGAGATGACAAAAGTTCTGGCAGTAAAATAATTAGGGCCCCTGGGTTAAAAATAGAAACGTATAAGTAGCGAATCGACGAGTTCGGATTGGTGGAAGGAACTCAAATGAAAACGCTGTCAGGGCAGTAGGCACAGGATAGAAAACCGGAAAGAGTAAGTTGGCGGCTGGACGCGACGAGGTAAAGACAGTCAATTGGACACCAGAAACGACGATGTGAAGACTGCCAAAAGTTACGGCCCCTATTTGGGGTAAGCTTCGAAAAGTGGTCTCACACCAGACACGAAGTTGTCAAGACTAAACCAGCGAACAAACACAGTAAGAACTACAAAAAAACATGAAAGATAACTCAAGGTCTCTGTCTGCCCACCCCTCTCTCTCTCTCTCTCTCTCTCTCTCTCTCTCTCTCTCTCTCTCTCCTCATGACATTTCTCTTTGTCTAGCTAACCCGGTCGACTCTCTTCCCGACGACGACAAAAAAGTAGCGAATGAACTTTTGTATTAGCGAACCAAGACGGGTTTTTGTGTGTTTGTCACTTTTTCTTACGCGGAGGTTATCACGAGGTCGACTGACACTGAAGACGTAGCACTATATGCATAAAACCGTTCGGCACGTGGTGATACAAATGTCTATGCGTTGTAGTAGTAGTACAATCATCTATTAGGACCGTTACAGCAAAACTTCCATTTGAATACCGTAGCGTAGCAAACTTCTATTTGTGCCGCGTAAGGTTACAACCGTCCATTCGATGTGTAACGGTACAAGGTCCTATTTCGTGTCGTGTAACTGGACAATGCCGATTCTTGATTTATCATTGACTAACACTTTTATCCAAATTATTCATGAGCTATGATTGCTTATTTTTAGCCCACGAAAACTTTATTTCTTTTGTTTATGTGTAAGTACTAGTTTTATTTTGATTTTTCTCCGTGTAGATCCCCTTTGATTGAACTAATTGACCCCTGTTTCGACGCATTGGCTTTTCATTTGGTTTGTTGTACATTTAATATTTTCTAGGAATACTCTTTAAGTTTTATGCTCTGACGCTATGATATATTTCGTGGTCTATAAGTACATTTTCCTTTTTCTACCATATCATTTTATATATATATATATATATATATATATATATATATATATATATATATATACGCTCCCCCATGGGGGTTGAGCACTCTGGCGAAGGAATTTACGGCTGCCGCTTGCATAATGTAAAGCTCTTCGAACGAATTGAGCACTCTAGTATCCGGTAAGGTATAAAATGTAAACAAACGAACGCTACTACTAAATACCTTATAATTCCCTTGCTGACGTGGTACGCTTGTTGGCCGAGCGGTCTGATACTAAGTCTAACGTAAAGTTAAGCGAGTTTCGACTCCCACAGTCTGTCTGTGGATGACAATATATATATATATATATTGACAGGAGACATCTGAAAGACATACTCCAAATAACATATATGAAAACTTTATTACAACCCATATAGATGAAGCAGATGAGTGCATATCAACCAAAACAAAACTCAAAAGGTCCACTGGAGTCAATAGCCATTTGAGAAAAATAAGCTAACATAAAAAAAAGCATATTTAGTTAATAAAAGAAACCCAAAGAAACTTAAGAAAGTCCCGAGAGACCTAATTAGTACGGACCAAAAAGAACAACTAAAGTACATCGATGGTCAAAAATATCTCAATATATGTATAAGGCATGTACGATTAGTATTATTTGAATCCATTCAAAAACAATTAAATAAAATCAGAAACTCCGTAGAAGAGAAACAATCACGATTATTAAGGCAGAGAGTAAATGAAGTAAGTAGAAGAAAGAGCAACTCGAGAGCAAAACTAAAAGTTGCCAACCAAGAACATAGACGACAGAAGTGGAAAGAACACTTCAAGAATCTGCTCGGAAATCCTCCTGAAGACACTGGTAAACCTATAAGAATTATTAATAACCAACAAGACATCAAATTGGGAAACTTTACGGAGAAACAACTGGGCACAGTACAGAAAAAATTATAAATAAAAGCTGCAGGCGTTGGTAAATTATTCCCTTAAGTATAGAAGATAAGAAAATTTGATGACATACTTCTACTTCAGAAGTAGACAAAACATAATAGATGAATGGACAAAAAGCTGCACCTTTTCCCTTCACCAAGAACCTCAAAATAATTAAGAACTATAGAGGCATAAGCCTTATTATAACGGCTGCTAAGGTTTATAATGTCTTGTTTCTCAACCGTATCACCTGAAATCGAGAAAATTCCGAAGAAAGATTAAAACGGTTTTTGGAGAAATCGTTCCACAGCTCTACAGATTCTGACAAACCATTGAATTATCGAAGGAGTAGGTGTAAAAAATCTTAATGCCACTCTATTGTATTCTGATTTCTCCAAATCATTTGATTCAATACACAGAATAAAGATGAAGAAAATATGGTCACCCCCAAAAAACTGTCTCAGCTATAATCATACTTTTCAAAAATAAAAAACAAAGGTTGGCTCAAATGAAGGCGATACCGATGTCGATACTTTAGCAACATATATGTTTACAATATGATTGGTCTACTTACTTTGAACGTTAACTGATCAATTAAAAGAAAATGCTTTTACATTAAAAAATATTAGAAGCAGACGATATCCAGTAGAAATTGACAGATGCAAACTACGCTAATGACCTAGCGCTTCTTGTAAATACACCTGAAAAAGCCGAATCCAAACAGCATAGTAGGGAGCAAACAACAAGGAATCTGATCTCTTCAGTGAAATAAAACTGAATTTCTTTCAAGCTGTGTCAAGACTGTGTCAGTACTACTGTATGAATGCACCACATGGACGGAAACGAAATAAATGCATGGAGAAAAAGTTAGATGAGAATTACACAAAAATGCTACGTGCTGTTTTCAGCGTAGTGCCGAAGCAACATTCCAAAAAACAACAGCTGTATGGCCAGTTCCTTCCCATCACACAAACCATTCAAGTAAGACAAGATATGAGAGGTACTGATGGAGAAGCAAGGTCGAGCTTATACTCGACGTCCTCTATTGAACTCTTACGCATGGACAATCCAGTGTTGTCTGATCAGCAAAATTTTACAATCATCATCTCTGTGCAGACGCTGAACGTCTGGGGCAATAGATGATAGGGATGGATGGTGAGAAAGATTCAGGGAACTCTGTTACCATGACTTGATGCTGCAGCTAATAAAGATGATGATTATGATTATGATACTCCATATATATATATATATAGGTCCATGAAGAGATTAGTATTTTTTAAATTTGTTTATTTATTTTGTTCTTACATACCTGTATGTTTTCAGCTTGTTGCTTTCGTCGGAGAACATATATGGCACAAGGACTTGTTAATGGGGTACTCAATGAGATTTGAACTCACTTGTGTTTGCATTTTGAATGATTTTCAATTGGTTATGGGTTTAGTCCTGGCGAAAACACCCGACGAGACACCAACTATACGGCCACTTGCCTCCCATCATGAAAAATATACAAGATAGACGAACCAGACACGCAGGACACTGCTAGAGAAGCAAGGACGAGCTCGTAAGTGATGTACTCCTATGGACCCCCACATATGGCCAAGCAAAAGCAGGACGATCAGCTCGAACTTACATACAGCAGCTGTGTGAAGACACAGGATGTAACCCTGAAGACCTGCTGGAGGCGATGAATGATAGGGAGAAGTGGCGAGAGAGGGTCACAGATATCCGTGCTGGCGGCACGACATGATGATGATGATGATGATGGGTTTATATAGACTTCATCCTGTCTTTTTCTGAGAGTGTGTTTACCTTAGTCTGCTTTACTCTTCATTGATATTTGATATGTTTTTGTCGTTGTGTGTGTGTGTGCATTAACTATACCTTGTACCAAATATGTTCTCTGACGAAAGCATCAAGTTGGAGACATATATATATATACATATATATACACACACAAACATACATCGATATTTATATATATATATATATATATAAACAAAAACTTTTGAAAAAGTTACCAGTAAATTTTAAACCACACATACACACACAAAAATCCCTATAACACACACTCACACAAATAGAGAGGGAAAATAACAGTGAGTGAAATCCAAAACCACTCCAACGCTCACATGCACACACACACAACATGTTTGAATAAAAACATATTAAATATCAATGAAGAGTAAAGCAGTCTAAGGTAAACACACTCTAAGAAAAAGAGAGAAAGACCTCTATATAAACCCATAATCAACTGAAAATCACTCAAATTGCTAACACAAGTGAGTTCAAGTCACATTGTGTACCCCATAAACAAGGCCTTGTGCCATATATATTCTCTGACGAAAGCAACAAGCTGGAAACATACAGGTATGTAAGAACAAAATATATAGATAAATTCAAAAAGTACTAATCTCTTCGTGGACCAACCCATTTTAGAATATTTTTATTCTTTCTTTGGACTTACAACAAAAATTTATATATATATATAATTAACCTATAACACTCTGAGAGTGTGAAAAAATAGATGATGCACTTTGCAAAAGAAAATTATGCAAACTGATATCTGGGGGAAAAAATTCAATAAAAAAAAGAAAAGACTAATAGCACCCAAACTATTTGACTATAATCAAATATTGTTGCGATCCTGAGCTAAAAGTAAAAACACTGGCAGAATCAACTAAGCTAAACGTAAAAAGTACTAGTACTGCAGGAAGATTAAGATTCTTCCTGATGATCCACTTGGTGAAACCTTGGTAAATTGGAATGACTCTGTAGGCTTTCCTATTTGGGATAGATAGATAGATAGATAGATATATCGGCTGACATACAGAGAGAGATAGATGTGAACAGACAGAGCCATAGATAGATATAAACAAACCCATCGATAGATAGATAGATAGATAGATAGATAGATAAAAGAGAACAGACAGACCGACAAACACACTCTGTGTGTGTGTGTGTGTGTGCGTGTGCGTTTTGTTAAAGACGATAGAACACTGTTTATCATTTTAATTGTTTGTTTGGGGTTTTTTTTTCTTAAGTCTCCTTGTAATTTTTCTTGTGTCGGGATCTTGCTGTTAAAGGAAATGTCCCATTTCTTCTGCCCATATCTTTAATCATAAAACAAAACAATCGCACTAATCAACTTATATTTTTCCGATGTAAGGAAGATTCTCACAGATAATACAATAATTATATATAAAAACAATAATAAAAAAAACGCTTACAAATCCTAGAAGCAATATGCATAAAAAATTAAAAAATAAAAACGAACATAAATAAAATAGCATTTAAGACACGCACCAACATATAAAATATTTTTAATAGCTAAAATCATTCCAGCTATTAGTAAACCTTTTTTCAATCGAACGTTTTAAAACAAAACCCTGAAAACGTTCCAACCGACAACTTCAAAACAAAACGTTATAAATAATTAAAACGATAAAAACTGTCAACTCAAAACTACATTACTCCTGATGACGACCAAAAGTATGCTCGAAAGCGCTTGGGCAGAAGATATGGGAAAATTCCTTAACCTCCTGAATCCCAACACAAGAAAAATTACAAGGAGACATGAAAAGTAAAATTGAAAATAATAAACAGCGTTCCATCTTCTTAAACAAAACTTGCTTGTATATATATATATATATATATAGGCAGACCGAGTGATGTATGCATATATACAAGTGTGTATCGATAGGTAAAACAATAAGTTAATACATATTACAGTTTTTAATGCTTCATTTCTTTAATTATATCCATGTTATAAAATACAAACATTAAAAATAAAGTATTTATTCAAATTATCACAAATTATAATAAAGATTAAAATATATGTATACGTATCTGTATTTGAGCGTGTATATTTTTGCGTCGACAAACAGACACACGTAGAAACACGAGTATATTCATGTACAGGGTTATTTTTAAACAAAGTTAAGCCTCTCCCATAAAGACGCGCAATGGCTAAAATCTTTTGCTACGACAAGAAAAACTAATTCAGATTTAGGCATTTTCCGGTTCGGTTCATTTAAAGGCAAGACGTGTAATGCAAAATTTAAAATATGCATGAGGTTTAGAATTTCCTGAATGACTCTTTTCGTATATATATATATATATATATATATATATATATATATATATATATATACCAAGTTTTCATAAGAGTTGATTGACTTCTGCCTGAAATCAATTCAGGAAGGTGCCGTATTTTTCCCTGTTAAACTATTCTCGCCAGAAGTCCAACGATTCATACTAAGACTTGAACAGATCAACTTTAAAATATACAAAAACAGAGTATCCGTCTTTCTTAATCGACCACGTTAAAAAAAGAAAATGCTGCCATCATATATATATATATATATATATTGTCATCCACAGACAGATCTGTTTCGTTCTATCAGAACTCATCAGTGTGGCTAGACAGTATCTCCCCGTAGCTGGGATCGAAACCCGGTTGACTCAACACCAAGCCAAAGCTTCTAACCATTTAGCCACGAGGAGATATTAGCTACGAAGTACATTTTAAACGGTTATGAATCACAATTACTATTGTTTACATACATCCGTTCAAACGGCCGCCGAGATCTCAATTCAAATACGAAGAGACTTGCAAAGGCGCTAATGGCAACACGAATACTTCTTCGCTAGAGAACTCAACCCTACGGGGGTAGGGGAGTATATATATCTATTGTCATCCACAGACAGATCTGTTTCGTTCTATCAGAACTCATCAGTGTGGCTAGACAGTATCTCCCCGTAGCTGGGATCGAAACCCGGTTGACTGAAACACCAAGCCAAGCTTCTAACCATTGAGCTACAAGGAGAAATTAGCTACGAAGTACATTTTTAAACGGTTATGAATCACAATTAGTATTGTTTACATACATCCGTTCAAACGGCCGCCGAGATCTCAATTCAAATACGAAGAGACTTGCAAAGGCGCTAATGGCAACACGAATACTTCTTCGCTAGAGAACTCAACCCTACGGGGGTAGGGGAGTATATATATCTATTGTCTATATATCATCATCATCATGTCGCGCCGCCTGCGCGGATATCCCTGACCGTCTCTCGCCATTTCTCCCTATCATTCATCGCCTCCGGCAGGTCTTCAGGATTACAACCCGTGTCCTCACATAGCTGCTGTATGTAAGTTCGTGCTGGTCGTCCCACTCTTGCACATCCATGAGTGGGGGTCCACAGGAGTACATCGCTTATGAGCTCGTCCTTGCTTCTCCAGCAGTGTCCTGCGTGTCTGGTTCGTCGAACTTGTATAGTTTTTGTGATGGGGGGCAAGTGTCCGTATAGTTGGAGTCTCGTGGGGTGTTGTCGCCAGGACTTGTTTAATACTGCTCTCAACATTCTTGTGTAATTTCCGTCCAGCCTCCTCTCCAGCCGCTTCGTAAGCGTCCATGTGGTGCATCCATATAGCAGTATCGACACAACCGCTGCCTGGAAGAAACTGCGTTTCATTTTATCTGTTAGGTCCGACTTCCATATGATCGAGAGCCTATCGATAGCTGTCCATGCCTTCGTCAGTCGTATGTCGATGTCCTTCTCGGTTGATGAGACGCTGCTTCCTAGGTAGGTGAATTTGTCGACTAGTTTCAGAGAGGCTCCGTCTAGTGTGGCAATGTTGCCCGTTTGGTTGTAACACATATATTCGGTTTTGTTTGCATTGACATGTAGGCCAATGCCAGCTGCAGCTCGTTCCAGACTATGTAGTAGTGTCTCTGCTTGATTAGGCGTATTCGCTAGTAACGCCAAGTCATCAGCGTAGTCGGCGTCCGTGATTGTTTTTGCGGGGTACCTTTTGCTTCTTCTCTTAGTCAGCTCAAAGCCATTTTCTCTGATTTTGTCGATCGAAGTCCTAAGCACATAGTCTAGACAGATGATAAAGAGGTACGGGGCTAGTGTGTCTCCTTGTAGTACTCCTGCAACAATGTCGAAGTATTCCGTGTCTCCATCTGGTGAACGTACTTTTACTTTGGTGTTTCTGTAGAGAATCATTATCGCTGCTACGGTTTCTTTTGGTAGGCCGTAAGCTAGTAGGATTTGCTCCATCTTCCCTCTGTGTATGGAATCGAAGGCCTTGGTAAAGTCGACAAATAGTAATGTCGCCTGTAAGTTTTTTGCCTGAACGCCTTCCAGGATTCTACGGATGGTCAGTATTTGTGAGGTTGTGGATCTATTTCTCCGGAAGCCATTTTGGTTTTTCCTAAGGATGTTTTCCATTTTGGGTTCTATGCGGTTTCGTAGTAGGGCATTGTAGATTTTGGCTGCTATGGATGTAAGTGTTATCCCTCTGTAGTTCTTGGCTAGTCCGAGGTCGCCTTTTTTAGGGAATGGAAGGATGCATCCCTTCGTCCATCGTTGTATCCTATTTTGACTATAGACTGCGTTGCATTGCCGGAGCAGTATATCGTCGAATTGTCTCGTCTTCCACACTTCTGGGGGGATCTCGTCTAGCCCCGCCGCTTTCCTATTTTTAATTCTTCTGAGAACCGTGTCGAGTTCTTCTTTGGTGAAAGGACCTAGTTTTACGTCTAATTGCTTACTAATAATTCTGGTGATCGGTTCATCCGTTATTTCCGGTGGGTTTCCTAGTAGATTTTTGAAATGCTGTTCCCACAGTTTTATTCTTTCTTGTTGGCTTGCAGCTTTCAATTTTGCTTTGGCTGTGCTCTTCCTTCCACTTACTTTCCGAAACACAACCTGCTAGTCATTTGGCGGGGATATGAATGCACAAATCGGGAAAAACAGACACAACAAATACAGCCTACACTACGCGTCTAACAGGAATGGACAGCATTTAATAGATTTCATGATAGAAAATAGATTAACCTGCCTCAATACAAACTTTCAAAAAAGGGAGGGGAAATTATGGACCTACACATACGCGAATAAGAGTAAAGCACAGATAGACTACGTCCTTATAAACAGGAAATGGAAAAACAGTGCGATGAATTGCGAGGCATACTCCTCCTTCGAGGGTGTGTCCTCCGATCATCGAATAGTTACGGCCAAAGTACGACTAAGCCTAAGAAAAAACGCCACACGTAAAGCGACGACCAAGCACTATGACTGGGCCCTACTCAACAACAGAGATATTAGAGATAAATATGCATTAGAATTAAGAAACAGATTCGAAGCACTACAAGAGAAGGTAGAAATAGACACCCCAAATGACGAATATGAAAATTTTGTAGAAGCACACCTGGAGGCGGCAGAAAAGTGTATTCCAACAAAACCTAGAACTAAATATAGAGTCCCTTGGGAAACGCTAGCGGCTAGAGAAAAACGTGCACTTGTGAAGACTGCCTCCAAAAACTATCAACAGAACCCAACAAATACAAATGCACGAGAACTAGAAAAGGCGCAACATCAATTAACAGGAATATACCTAAAAGAACAGGCAGAATACGTACAAAATCAGATAGATAAGATTAGAGACTCGGTGGAAGATAGGCAATCCAGGATAGCCTGGCAAACAATAAACGAAGTAAGTGGAAGGAAGTCTATATATATATATATATATATATATATAATGGCAGCATTGATATATATACGTATCTATTAATATATATATATATATATGTGTGTGTGTGCGTGTGCGTGTGTGTGTGTGTGTGTGTGTGTGTGTATTTACGTGTGCGCATGTATGTGTGTGTGTGTGTGTGGTTTTTATTGTGTATTAATGTGTGTTAGTGTGGACTCTGAAAACATTAAATCAAATAAGATTAATTATAATTATTATTAGTTATTAATTACTAGGCCTTTGTGTTTATACATTGAAAGACAATTAGACAGATGCACTCAAATACACACAAAATACACACATAATGAACACGTGAATGTATATATATATATATATATATATATATATATATAAGATAGTTGTATGTATGTATGTATGTATGTATGTATGTATGTATGTATGTATGTATGTATGTATATTTAACTTTGATAACGTCCATAATAGCGAGGCAAATGAATGAAAAACGATAAAGGTCGATGCAATGGGAATGTCTATTATTTCATTTGAAGCGTTTTATCCGAAAAATTAAATCTGCCATTGCATCAACATTGACCAAATGCACTAGACGAAGAAAAAGTCGATCAGGATGACGTAAAACTTTATCAGGGATTAAATCAACTTCATACTCCTCGCACAAAAGGATAGTTGGTTATTTGCCTGCTTAAGGCATCTCAACCCTTGTCGGGTTATTTAATTCCAAAATCAGTCCTTTATTTTTCAGTCTATGGTAAGGATTCAAATGAATAAGGACAATAACCTGTTTTTAAACAATCATACCTTCCAGTAACAATTCTTGATGCAAATAATTTGCTCACAATCGTATAGTTTCAAGTACTCTTATCTAATACTAATAATTTGTAGACAATCGCATAGCTTTAAATATTCAGAGCGAATAGAAATAATGCACAATTATATAGTTGCAAGTATTCCAATCTAATTCTAAGACTTTAAAGACAATTGTTTGGTTTCAAGTATTCTAATCAAATACAAATAATTTGAAGACAATATTAAGCTTTCAATTATTCCTATCTAATACTAATTCGTGATTCTAAAAATTTGTTGAGAATTATTTTGTTTCAAGTATTCCTATCTAATATCAATAATTTTTACACAGTTATGTTTCAAGTGTTCCAATCTAATTCTAAGAATTTGTAGACAATTATATGATTTTCAAGTATTCCTCACCAATACAAATAATTTGAACAGTTATATGGTTTCAATTATTCTTCTTTAAAACATTTGATTTTTAGACAACTAAGTGCTTTTATGTATTCATATCTAAAACTAATATTGCCCAGTCAGAATACATCAACTGTATCTCTGCACTGGGGTAAGACCCCACCACCACCACCAACGAGTGTACTGGATAAGACACTAAATAATCTGATGGTTAAGTTCCAATTATGTTGGAGCTTTGGGGAATTGCGGGGCACCCCATTATTGCCATCGCTCCCAGGTCCACTTAGGCCTGGAGTGGTAGCACCTGATAGGATCTTATCTATGGTTCAAATTGAACTAAAATGCACACTTATGCTAAACTGAATTACTTGAAATAGAACTGTTTTTATATTTCAACTGCGTACAAATGCTAAACTGAACTGCTTGAAATAGAATTGTTTTGACATGTAAACTGCGAACTTATGCTAAACTGAATTGTTTGAATTAGAACTGTTTGACTGAATTGAATAGCTTGTAATAGAAATATTTTTGACAATTAAACTGTGTACTTATGCTAAACTGAATTGATTGAAATAGAACTGTTCATTTGTTAAAAATAGATTTGGCATTAAAAAAACCTACAAAGGTTGATATGCCATAAAAACCAACCAACCAAACATTAGTCAACACTATTTTTGGTGCCAAGAAACAAAAACACGCTTTTTTTATAATCCTTATTCTAAAATTGTCGTTAGTTTTCATGGTTAGCTACCTTTTTTTTTTTTGCTCGATTGTAATTGCTCAGTTTTAGAAAAAAGATCAATTTACGATCTTAGTTGATCGTAAAATTTAGTTAAAAAAGGTTGGAGAAATCTATCAGTTTCCAAGTAGGCCCAGCAATTTATGTTAACAACCTGAAATAAACTATTTTTATGGGAAGAAAAGTCGTTTTGAGTCAAAAATCTAAAATAGAAGTGCCAAATTTTTACAATTTATCGCCAAAATTCAAAGTAACTGGTAAATACACTTGAGTAAACCTGACAATTAAGGTGACATAAAAAATGAAACTCAAAAAATGTTCTATTTGATATTCATAAATTTATCTCATCACTTTTGTCCCTTCACTACAGAAATAAACCAAACACATTGAGAGCTTTTGTTTTCACAGTCGGAAAGAAACTCCGACAAAGACATCCCAATTGAATGTCCCTATTCCATTGGACATGATGAACATCATGTACAATGGTCTCAGCATAACATCTAGAAACTCATTAAGGATGATGAATTTGTTAATTCAATGAATAACTTGGAATTTCGCACTTGGACATCATTTGTTGACGTGGTGAAAAAACCTTCTTAGGCAATTAACTGGCCGAAAACTACAAGAAATTATTGAAAAACCAGTTGAAAAGTCTTCAGACCATAAGCACTAATATAAGTACTAAGGTTCATTTTTTTTTTTACATAGCCATCTCGATAAATTTCCAGATAATTGCGGCGATGTGAGGGATGTGCAAGGAGAATGATTCCATCAAAATATCAAAACAATGGAAGTGAGAAACCAGGGTGAATGGGACAAACGAATGATAGCTGACGACTGCTAGAGTATCAAAAGGGACTTAAATAACATTGAACATCAAAGACAATCAAGAAAGGGGATTTTTCCACGGTTCTTATTTTCACGAAGGTTTTAGTTCTGCTGTAATTTTATCAAATGATTTGACGAAAATATTAGTCGGTCTTTGTATATTCAATCGTCTTATTTTTAAAGACTTAGGGTCTGATTGTTATTGCAAAAATAGTATTTCTCAATAATCAGACCAATATTTGTTGGCTTAGGTACAAATTGAGAGGTTTCTACGATTTTACTTTGGGAAATATCATCACCGGTCAATATCATAGAGAAAGAAAACATTAAAAAAAACAGCAAAAAATGCGCTGATTGGGCAGTAAATACAAATAATACAAATAAAAATTTAAAGCTTCTCGAGTTCATTTTTGGCAAAAAAATTAACACTTTTTTGGACGAAAATCAGTTTCCATATATAATGTCGATCATTTGAACAAAGATTCATGTTTTCAAGTATATTTATCAAATACTAATAATTTATAGACAGTTATTTAGTTTTAAGTATTTTATCTTATACAAATAAATTGCATGCAGTTATATGGTTTCAAGTATTCCTATCTAATACTAATAATTTGCGAAGTTAAACTCACTCTAACCTCCTGGCATCCATGGTGGCAAGCTTAAGGCGCTCAAGATCAATTTTCTATTAATAGCTGAAATATTGCAATACAAACATGTTAGTTAAAACTATTAGTTTCACGTTTTCATGACCCTCAAACGATACTGAAATTTTCTTTTTCTATTCCGAACACAATATCTCTTGAGGATCGTGAAATATATATATATATATATATATATATATATATATATATATATATATATATATATATATATATATTCGTTTGTGTATGCGAGTGTTGACGAAAAAACAAGCAGCCCAGTCGGCTGGTTCTGTAGAATACACTGATTGCGCCTCTGCAGAGGAGTAAAACCGCTTCCCCCAGTGAGTGTCCTGTATATGACACAAAAAGATCGGATGGTGAGGCTCCAGTAATGCTGGAACTTTGGGAAGTGCATAGTACCCCTTCATTGCCATCGCTCCTATGTCCACACGATCCCGAAATGGTAGCGCCTGATAGGGTACTATCTATTGTTCAAATAGATCTGTTTCGCATTTAAGCAATGTGTGAACAAATGACTTAAGATAAACTGGATTGTTAGAAATAGAACTGTTTGATTATTTAAATGTGTGTATCTACAAAACATGTTTACAAATTATATATTTATGATATATATTTAAAAACATGATTTGGGATTAAATAACCTACAATGGTTGACATGCCATAAAACTAAACCAAACCAATAAAAATAAGCTAGATTTTCATTATGTATATATATATGTTCTTTGGATTGAACGTGGATTCTTAAATTTGGTCGGCATATTTTCGCAAGAAATTGGTCGAGTATTTTTGGACGCATTCGTTTGTGCCAGTTTCCCGCGCTTTTTGCTCACTTCCGGATATTGATGAATGAAAAGAGTGATCAGAGTTGACATCCATTTCGTCCAGCTTGGGAAATGCGTTGTTGTTAAAGGTTGCAACAAACAATGTGAGAAAAAAGCGCAGATAAAATAAAATGGGTAAAACGAGGGGGAGGGAGTAATTATAAGATTTTACAAAATAAAAATGCAAAAAAAAATAAACTTTTATTTTTTTTTCTGTGAACTCTTTCTTCCATATACATATAGATTATAATAATCCGATTATAACAATCCGATTATTATAATCCGATTGTTTTATGTTTGGATGTCCCTCTAACTTAGGAAAAAAACGGCACTTCATAGCGGTGTTTTTGCGAACGCAACATTATTAAAATGCTCTAACGTAGAGAATAAAGTGATTTCCCGTTCAACTGTCAACTTAATAGTGTGTATATTTACCCAGTCTCTCCACCAAAAGTAGGATGTGTGACACAGGGTCATTTTTAAGTAGAATTCAGTTGGTTTCAATTCAGATTTTCAACCTCCATTGATGGGGGTAGAAGGGGGGGATTAATGCATTTCTGATGGGCATTAGCGTGAAATGAAACACAAACAGCCTTGTCGAGGATTTGAAGTAGGATCGCCGATTACAATTCCAACGAAAATAACCGTTACATTGATGTCACCTTTTAAAGAGCGAGGGATCTGCGTGCACACTCACCCCGATCATTATAATTTCCCAAGGCCGATAGCTTCTGATGACTTAAAGTAGATTATATCCTTTATTTATTTGTTTGGGCATTTTCAGTCTATATTTCAATGAAAACTTTTCTAAGTGACAGGACCAAAACTTGTTCCAGAAAATTGGATTAACTCCCCACCCCTACACATGTACAAAAGAGTTTGTTTTGTTTTACAGCATGTCAACGGCTGTTGGATTATTTTAAGCCGATGTCAGTTATTTATTTGGTAAGGCAAGAAGAAGAAGAAGAAGAAGAAGAAGAATAAGGAGGAGGAGGAGTAGGAGGAGTGAAAGGCAACTACTTCTGAAAAATGAGGAAGAAGATTGATAGCTATTTTAACGTCATTTCAACCCATTTGTGGATATTTTATTTTTCAAGATAAAGAATCGCATCCATCGAGCATTCCTGTTTACATTTTTGTGTAACGGGCATCTCGATTGGTGTAATTGTTTGCAAGACCAGCAAAACTTCACGAGTGACTTCTAGTCTCATTAGGTGCTCCGTTCATTCAGCCTTGTGCCACACCGAAGCAAAAAGCTTCGTAAATTACTTCATTTTTGTGTAGCTATTTCACGATATTTTTTCTACCGTTATATAATAAATTGTGTTGTTCCAAGTATTCCTATCCAACACCAATAATTTATGAACAATTATATGTTTCCAACTAACTATTCCTGTTTAATCGGTGGATGTCCTTGTGGTGTAATGGTTAATGCGCTGGGATGCAGAATAGTAGTAAGCGAGTTCGAACTTCAGTCACGCTATTACCTTCACTTTCTAGACAAATACCTTTGGGAAAGCTAGGAACCTTACCCTCTCATCTACTGTTTTTCTAGAATGATGGATTTGGCATTAAATAATCTACGAAGGTTGATGCTTTTAAACAAATAAAAAAACGGATCAATGATAATCATTTGTCTGCTCACACTTATATGGTTTCAAGTATTCCTGTATAATACAAATAATTTGCCCACAGTTCTATGGTTTCCAGTAATTATTTCTATTCAATTATAGTCATTTGTTTGTACACTGTCATATGGTTTTAAGTATTCTTATGTAATACAAATAATTTGTGAATAATTATATGGTTTAGAGTAACTATTCCAATTGAGTAATCATAAGAAATGATTTTGTAATTTTTATTTTTCAGCAAACTTTTTACATAGTTTAAAGAGATAAAACCTGTCAATTTGTAGATCGGTGTTTTTTTAATCATTTATGCCTTTGTCTGCTACATATATGTATATATATATATATATGTGTGTGTGTGTGTGTGTGTGTGTGTGTGTGTGTGTGTGTGTGTGTGTGTAAGATGCACAAGAGATAAAGCATATCCATTAGTTCAATGAGAATTTTCTTTTATTCAAGTGTCTTTAACTGACCTTTATATATCTGTTGTAAGGATACCTTTCGAATGAGCTTTTCGCTTGGGGGTTTGTGTCAAGTGCGAGTGGTGTGTGTTTCAAATCAGCTGCGTCTGCTTGGTTGATTTATTTGTTTCTTCAGACGTTTGTATCTCACCTTAAGTCATTCCATCCAATTCCAAAGCAACACCATCGAGTTTTGTGTTAAATTCATTTGGGGTAAGTGTTTTTTAGTGTTTAACCGATTTATCTTTGGGTGTTTCTGCTATCGTAGTGATAATGCCCAATGCGCTTTTCTTCCTTCAATTTTTTCTATGATAAAGAACGTTGCTTCTCTGCTGATATCGTGACCATTTAAGCGGGTATGTTATTATACTACAAGTATTAATTTGTTGTTATCCATAGAATCGATTCCGTGTAATTTCTATTCAACAAAGAGATATGCTACTTGCTACGTCACCTGTGTATTTTATATTTTTTTAATATATCAACAATTTCAAAAAAACTTCTTTTAAAAACACTTCTGCAAAAACAAATATCCTGACGATGATCTAAGGTCAAAACTAGTTAAGAACAATAAAAAGAAATGACAGAAAATAAATATTCCTATTTGTAGATTTACTTTGGTTGCTCGTCAACCGAAAAAGACATCAACACGTGACTAGCAAAGGCATGAACAGCTATCGATAGACTTTTGACCTACTTACCACCCACCACGAAAACTATCAAAATTAGGCGAACCAGAAACGCGGGACACTGTTGGAGAAGTTGGGATGAGCTTATAAGTGATGTAGTCCTGTGGCCCCCTTCACATGGACGAGCAAAGGCTGGGCGTCCAGCTCGAACCTATATACAGCAGTTCTGTGCCGATACGGGATGTAGCCCTGAGGATCTACCGAAAGCAATGGACGTCAGGGAGGTGTAGCGAGAGAAAGTCAGGAATATCCGTGCTGATAGCGTTACATGATGATGATGGTATATATATATATATATATATATATAATGGACTGTTCGTGCTTATAAGTATGTCCTGTTTGAACAAACTACTCATATATGCTATAGCCAAGTTTGCTGTGACTGCAGAGTATACCAACTGCATCTCTGCAAAGAGGTAAGACACTCCAATGAGTATCCTGGATATGACACTAAAAATTTTAGGGTGAGGCTCCAGTAATGCTGGAGCTTTAGGGGATGCAGAGTACCCCTTTATTGCCATCGCTCCCAGGTCTACTCTGGCCCGGAAGGGTAGCACCTGGTAGGGTTCTACGTGGTACTATGCTTGTCATGCTACTTTGTTATGGGCTTGGCAGCGTGACTACAACTACATTTCCAGGAAGTTTGTTGATCAATCCCCTCGGTGCCCACGTTGTGTTTGAAATATGTATTGATGGGGGATGACACAATCTATCCGGAACTTCTTCTAACAGTCAGGGTGATTTGTTGGAACAAGTTGCCTGGGCGTTGGCAACTCAAAGACAAGAAATTCTCTCAATCAACAATTAACAATTATTTATTGAAACACAATGGTGTAACAATAATATATACAATATATTGAGAAATTGTCGCTTTTGTTGTGTTTTGTGGGGGACAGATTTGGTTGGTGCTGTTTTTCTAACTTATTCAATTTTTTTGGAGAATGAGGCTTTTGCTGGAGTAGCTTTAGTTCTTGGAGATATTTCTTTTCTTATTCTCTGGTCTTTGGTATAAATATTGGATCTCTTCTCTCATCTAACCCTAAAAACGTCTATTTTTTATAGAGGATTCCTCAGGGAACAAACAATCCCGATTGGCGAACCAATCATTTTGTATACTTTTATAACTTATTGACTGGTCAGTCAATCAAACGCGCTAATCTACGTCTGTGGGAAGAGTATCCCTTCCACGTATCAAATTTTGATTGGTCATTCAATCAAATCACAATATAGGGGCTTAGTTAATTACATTTTCCTAAAAAAAATAAATGCATCACACTGTTGTACCGTGTTAAAGAAAAGATACACAGTGAATTAGAGTTAATTATTTATTAATTCAAGTGGTACAGTCCGACTAGTGTTATAAGTCTTGCGTTGTTGGTGTTACGTCCGAAGATGGTCTTATTTTGACTGACGTCCTTCAGAGCTATCTCTCTGATTCTCTTTCTGTTTCTGCTTCTGCGTGTTTAAGAGACACGGTGTCCACGATACCTGAAATCACGTGGTACAAGCCACTATACAACACACACTCTCCATAAGTGTTTAGCACCAGGGAATACCTCATTTTGTCATACCTATTTAGTGGCCAAATAGAACTAAACTGTACACTAATACTAAACTGAACTGTTTAAAACAAGACTGTTTATAAGTATAAAAATGGATTTGGCATTAAATAACCTACAAAGGATGATATGACATTAAACCAAACCTAATTATATATTCTGAATAAAACAAACCAGACGTACGTATCGACCGTGTTATTCTGGTCTACATGGCTCGGTCCGTGTGGTCAAGACTGACATTCCTTAGGCCACATGGGGCTGTCCTCCAGGCTCTCATCTGCTTTGGCAGGGCTTAGTTTATCACCTGGTGTCTGCAGCACCCATTTTTAAGGGAATGCTGACGGTGCACAAGGCATCTTGTAGCCGCCGGGCGTGTCTGGGGTATGGCCTTGCGCCCGGTTGCCCCATTAAAAAGGCTTTGTGCCACATTTTGGTACTTATAGGGTACTGTTTAAACAGCTATATGCTGAATAAAGCCTAAATAAGGTTACTCTGAAGCGTGTCTTTTATTCATTACAATCAGGTCTATTCTAAACGTAGTTTTACAGGTTTTAATTTCTCCTCGACCGCTGGTCATATCTATTTTAAAAAGATCAGTCTGCCCTACTGTTTACGTATAACTAGAAGGAGAATAGTTCGAATACTTCCTTTCCAACGCTCACAAAGAGATTTGTATATTTTTTTTAGAATTATTTATTTCGGAATATTATTTAGCTCGTCCCTACTTCTCCAGCAGTGTCCTACGTATCTGGTTTGTCTAATTTTGATCGTTTTCGTGATGGGTGGTAGGTAGCCGTACAGCTGCTAATTTGTGGGGTGCTATCTTCAGGACGTGTTCAATATTGCTCGCAGCATTCTTGTGTAATTATATATTTATTATAGACGTGTATGTTTCCAGATTTTTGCTCGCGTCAGAGAATATATATAGCACAAAGCCATATGAATGGAGCACCAACTGAGGCTCGAACTCAATCGTGTTGGTTTGTTAGTCTTATTTTTTATAGGCTTTGTATCGGTTTATATATAGGTCACTAAATGAATAATTCTCAAAATATACAAATCTTTTAGTGGAACAATTAATTTTGAAATATATATATATAACTTTAGGTATAGGTTAAATAGCACCACTTTGGCATTAAATAACCCATGAAGTTTGGTATGCCATGAAACAAATCAAACTAAATCATATATATATATATATATATATATATATATATATATATATATATACGTGGTGCCTTCAATAGGTTTCCAGACTGTTTTTTGTACAGGCATTTAGAATTGTCGTAGACTCTTGAAAATTCAGTATGTTATTGCTATGCATCGTATGAGATGACTGACCAGTTTTTATGATTTCAGATTCAAATGAACAGCTACAGCATGAATTGGAATACACCCTACTAAAGCCTGATTGTCACAGGGGGTGAATTTCAAAAATACAATCTGGACGTCAGGACACTTTAGAAGAACGATATGCAATAAAATTCTGTTTTAAACTTGCAAAAATGCCACAGACACGTATGGAATGCTTCAGACTGCTTTTGGAGCATCTTGCATGAATCGAGCATCAGTTTTTGAGTGACATAAGAGACTCGAGGAAGCCAGGGAGTCTATGAGGGATGATGAGATATGTTGAAAGAGTAAGGAAGTCAATACACCAGAGCTGATTGTGCAAAGGGTTAGGGTTAGGGTTACTATGTTGAGGTTTAAGGGAGTTCAGGTAGAGATTCCGTCGGAAGAGGCCAGCACTCTTCAAATTGGGTCAGTGGCATTTCCACCAGGAAAATGCACCAGTCCACATCTCCATCCTTGTCACAGACTATTTGACCAAGATGAGCAAGATGACCAAGATGACAGTTCCTCAGCCTCCCAATAGTCTTGACCTTGCTCCCTGTGACTTTTCGTTATTCTCTAAGCTCAGAGACTGTCCTTATGAGACAATTGAGGAGATGAATGAGGCTGTGACAAAGGTCATTGACACGCTCACACAAAAGGACTTCCATTAGGCCTTCCAGAAGTTGTTGGAACAGTGCAACAAGTGCATTGCCGCCGGAGGAGATTACTTCGAAGGTGACTAGAGTTTCATGTGTGTACTATCAATAAAAGTGTCCATACGAAAAACGTCTGGAAACTTATTTAATGATCCTCGTATATATATATTAATTCCATGAATTAAAAATATATATCTAATATATAAGTAAAGTAAAGTTAGCGACCATAGTCGAGGGTGACCCGAAGGCTCCCTTTTCGATAGCTACTACACCAAGGTGTAGGGGAGGGCGCTACTCCATTCCCAGGATTGCTCCACTTTACCCTTGAACCGTACCTTATAATGCTGAGTGTTAAGCAAGGTGGTATCAAGTACCATTTTTAAAGTCTTTGGTATGACTCGACCTGGGATTGAACCCAGGTCTCCCGGGGCATTGGCGAACACTCTAACCGCTGGGCCAATATCCAAGATTTTGAGCACTCTCCATAGTATATTGCATTTGGTTCGACACAAACCCACAAAGGGATTTAGAGACAACCGACACTATTATAATATATATATATATATATATATATATGTGTGTGTGTGTGTGTGTGTGTTTGTGTGTGTGTGTGTGTGTCAGTGGTGGGTCCTGGTCATAAATATGACTCTGGCTCATATTTTTAACATAATTTATGTAAACAAAAAAATGGCGTGTGATTTGCTTGATACGCGGAAAATATTCTGATTGTAGAGAAAAAAAAATGGTGACAACTAGGATGTAAAATTCATTTTGTCCGACCAAAGAGGAAGTGAGAAAATTTTTGCTCTCGTAAAATTCTTATTTACTTATCTATTTATTTATTTATTCATTTATTTATTTCAATTTTTCAAGTTTCAAAATGTTTTGAATGTGGCATTATTACTTTTTGCATTAATGTTTTTTTTGTTTTCGTTTTTTTTTTCCCATTCGACTAACATAGATAAGTTTCTGAAGCAAATAGCAAAAATCTTATTCTTTCTTTTTAAAGCATGGAGAGTTCTTCTTTTCACAATATTTTTTTTGACATTGAGAGAATAAAGCTTTCATAAGTTGGGAATATTTTTTCCTTATTCGCCAATCTACTTTTGTTCTTGGTGAAAAAAAAGTCAAGTACCCGATCTAACGAAATAGATGAATTCCAAATCTTTTATCATATATATATATATATATATATATATATATATATATATATATATATATATATATTGTGATGAGAAAACAAAGAGAATATTGAAAAGTATATTGACATGTTTAACTAGTGGGATGGGTTCATCAGAAATGAAATTTTATTTCCCTGAAAGTGTTGAGAAGCATTTAACATTTTTGTATATATTCATTAATTTATTTTTAATTTTTAATTTTTATTCTAATAAATATCATAATTCCTCCTACCATGGAAATTTATGATTTTCGAAGACCATATGACACATGTAGTCAAAAATGTTGGCTTGTATTAATTACAATCAAATGTAACTTTTTATCCTAAAAATCTCAGTCCAAAATAACAACGGGTCAAAAGACGTCGGAATTAGTACGATAATTTTAATTAATATTTTTTTCATTTATCCATCTATTTACTGTTTTTAATATATATATATACTGTGATATATATATATATATATATATATATATATATATATATATATATATATGTATATATATGTGTGTGTGTGTGTGTGTGTGTGTGTGTGTGTGTGTGTGTGTGTGTGTGTGATAACAATAATAATAAATATATGTATATAATTTATATTTATTTATTATTATTATTATTATATAACAGCTCTATCCTAGATATTGAGCATATATATATATACTGTATCAGTTAAGTTTTGGAGATTATTATCATTTGCTGGTTCTGTTTCTTTGGGCATCTTCCCTCTTTACTAACTTCTCCCATCGACCTTAAAAAAGAATCTTTGCCTAGAATATATTCACTATTAGTCATCATCATCATCATCATGTTGTGCTGATAGCACGGATATCCCTGACCCTCTCTCGCCACTTTTCCCTATCGTTCATCGTCTCTGGCAGGTCTTCTGGACTACATCCCGTATCCTCACATAGTTGCTGAATGTATGTTCGTGCTGTTCGTCCTGCTTTTGCTCGGCCATATGTGGGAGTCCATAAGAGTACAGCACTTATGAGTTCGTCCCTGCTTCTCCAGCAGTGTCCTGCATGTCTGATTCGTCTAACTTGGATAGTTTTCGTGATAGGAGGCAGGTGGCCGTACAGTTGGTGTCTTGTGGGGAGTTGCCGCCAGGACTTGTTCAAGATTGCTCGCAGCATTCTTGTGTAATTGCCGTCTAGCTTCTTCTCCAGCCGTTTTGTTAGAGTCCATGTAGTGTATCCATATAGCAGTATCGATGCGACCGCTGCCTGGAAGAAACTGCGTTTCATTTCATCGGTTAGGTCTGATTTCCATATTATCGATAGCCTATTGATAGCTGTCCATGCCTTCGTTAACCTCGTATACCGAAAAGGACATCGACACGAGGTTTCAATATTAGTAAAAGATCAATATCAATATCAATACATAAATCAAATTCTTTTAAGTAATTCATCTGATTGTTCTCAAAAATGCCCTTTTAATTTCTTTTTCTTCCCATTATTTCTGAAATCCTCCAATTCAATATAAGTTTTTTTTACATAATCGTTGTTTTTGATCTGATTAGGCAATTTGTTCCAAAAATGTATTACACTATTAACTAGAAAAATCCAATTGGTTAGTAATCTTAGATTTTGAGATCTGTCTTGAAAGTAAATACCAGTTCGATTAGAAATATTGAAAAAATCTCTAAATGTAAAAATTCCCCCAATTATTTGGAAATTTTCAATTAGATCACGTCATTCTTCTTTCTTGTAGTTAATCCTAATTTCTCTAATCTCTTCCGGATATAGTAACAATAAATGCGATTCCCTAACGTTTTACTATATTATATGACTTGTTTTGTTTAATTTTCATGTTCTTTATAATCTCTCATTCTTGACATATTCTTTCGGAGAGGACTGATAATCTAATGAAGAAACTTGGCCCTTAATAGATGTTTGTAGTTTCACGGATCAGTGCTTTTTCTATGCCCTTTCTCTATTATAGAATAAAGCGGGTTATTCATTTTTTATTCCTTTTTGTGGATTTTCTTTAAATTTCTGCAACATTTAGCGAAGTAATTTTCTACGTTGTCCATCTGTAATTTCTTTTTGAAAGAAACATTAATTAAATCATAGTTTTACTCATATATAACTCCAGTCGCACACTCATACGTTCCTTTTCAGACTAATATCCTTGCCAATTGTATAAACCCTCTTATCTCCCAAGCTGTGGGTTGAATAGTATCGCCACTGTTCTTCTACTAGGTTGGCTTTGATATTAAATAACACGCACCGGCTGATATTCAGTTATACAAGGAAACTAAACGATTTGCATTGTCTTATAAGTCATATTTGAACCGGCTCATTGGCCTAGTGGGTTGAGTGTTCACCAATGGTCCGGAAGACCTGGGTTCGATCCCAAGTCGAGTCATTCCAAAGACTTTAAAAATGGTTCTTGATACCTCCTTGCTTAACACTTCACGATATAAGGTACGTTTCAAGGGTAAAGTTGAATAATCCAGGGAAAGAAGTGGTGCCCTCCCGTACACCTCGGTGTAGTAGCTATTGAAAAGGGAGCCTTATGGTCGACCACAATGACGGTCGCCAACTTTACTTTTAAGCAGGCTCATCACCTAGTGGGTAGAGTGTTCGCCACTGGTCCAGAAGACCTGGGTTCGATCCCAGGTCGAGTCATACGAAAGACTTTTAAAATGGAACTGGATAACTCCTTTCTTAAAACTCAGCGATATAAGGTACGTATTAAGGGTAAAGTGGAAAAATCCAGGGAAAGGAGTAGCGCCCTCCCCTTTATCTCGGTGTAGTAGCTAGTGAAAAGGGAGCCTTCTGGCCACCCTCGGCTACAGTCACCAACTTTACTCATTTATTAGTCATATTTACGTCGAACTTGTGAAATCTAAAGAAAATTATGAGCTGTTTTTGATAATGTTTATCTTCTGTGGATATCGCCTTCTCACGAATAGATGTTAGATTGCCCAGTTCGGTTTGCACAATTTTTAATAAATTTTCAAAATGAGTACTTGAAAGAGGGCCGGTGGATTGATTTTAAACGATATGCGAAATTTAAAACCAAGAGTGTATCAGTAATATTTTGTTTTAGCTTCGAAAGATAATCTGGCTAACGCATCAAGCATGTGAATGCGATTAAGGTATTTTATTCGAAAGAAGAAATTAGAAGAATCCATTTTGAAGGAAAACAAAGAGTTAAAATGTCGGACTGTAACTATAATAACAATAATTTATGCAAATAAGGTAAACAATGAATTTGCACATAGATGCATCAGATGTCAAAAAACAAAATGAAAAAATTTTAATATTCAATTAAGTGGTTTGTAGTTTCAACGCCAAGAAATTATCGGAGGCTGAATAATTTTAAGAAATTCAAAATTCAAACGCTCTTCCAATTCACCCGTTTTGTCAACCCGATTTGTTTTTAAGGTTTTTAAAAGAGCATATATATATGTAAATAAGCCTTTGACATTTCTTCTACTAAAGAAAAATATTCATGCAGATTTAAGAGGATTTACTATAGGAACAAAGTTATTCTATGTGCTCGGATTTGCGTGTTACTTTGTATTTGTGAAAACGGAGGCCATCTACAAGCTATCAAAAAAGGATTTCTTTGAGTTATATTTCAGCACTCAAAAGACTAAAAGATTAAATTTATCAGGTGCTACCACTACGGGCCAGAGAGGACCAGGGAGCGATGGCAATGAAGGGATACTCCGCATTCCCTAAAGTTCCAATATCACCGGAACTTCACCATCAGATTGTTTAGTTTCATGTCAGGGACTCTCGTTGGGAGGGTTTTACCCCTATGCAGAGATGCAGTCGGCGAATTCTACAGCCGACTGGGCAATGAATGTACTTTCTTATTCGCATTTTTTTTTGTTTTATTTTATACATATATATATATGTATATATATAATTAACTTAAATCGCGAGTCGAAAATCTTCTACTAAGTTTCACCTTATCGAATCATCAGGAAGCTTATTGAAACTTTAGTAGAAGATTTTCGACTCGCGATTTAGGTTAATTTGATAATTGGCTCCATTGTCTGGTGTTGAGCACTTTAGTAATTGTAGCATTGCAGGATTCGCGGAGGGTTTTTTTGTTTTCTTTTGACCACTGACTGCATATACCTTGATTTTTTTCAAGGGGTCGGACGAGGTTGGCCTTTTCTTTCTTTTTGACCTAAAAATTTTTTCTGTTTCCCCTGGGCGGTGATTCAAGATACTTTTATCTCTTGTTCCTGCCAGGGTTTTTTTTTTGTTTTTTCTGGTACCGTGAACACTGGTAGATATTAGATTAGTAAATATATATATATATATATATATATATATATATATCAGTGGCGACTCTAGCCTATTTTTGCTACTCGTGCCCCCCCGCCCTCTGGAAACTTCGGTTCCCAACCCGTGGTCCGTGGACCCAAAGTAGGTCATCATAGTTGCTATTGCGTGATTCTCCATTGTATAGCACAGATTGACAAATGTACCTTGCATGATGTTTGTTTTTTTTTGTAAACAATCAAGATACTATATAATTTGTAGACTTGTTAATACAGTAGATAAGATAATTTTTTTCCTTTCAAAAGTATAGAAGAAAAGAGAAGATGTTCATTACTATGACGAGAAAAATATGTTTATTAGAATAAAGAAACTGATGACAATATACACAGACACAGCTAGTATTTTCAATTTCGCTTAAAATAAAGATTATTTGTTGAAAATGCATTCAAATAAACAAATTTTAGTTACAGAATGTAATATATGCAACATTCATTAAAGAAATAGAGATCTGTTAGTGAAAAAACGAATTAAAACACGCCGTTTAACCAACATTTACCATAGCGATGATGATGACGTCGGGACGGCTATAATCTGCTATCCCCCCCTCTCTCCCTCTCTCTCTCTCTCTCTCTTCCCAAGACAGCTGTCAACAGTCAGCAGTCAGAATGTGCTAAGATTTTTGAGCACGATGTTTGGGTGGCTCTTGCTATTGGCTACAGCCAAAAGCGGATTTCTCTAACATTACTGTTATTATAAGGGTCTAGTACTCGACATGGATTTGCGCGTGTTTAACATTATAGCCGATTTTATGGGATGTTCAATGAATCTGACGGTGACCGGACAAAGACCATCCGTTCAAAACAGCATCGTTGTATTTTTCCCAGATATATTTATGAACTTTTGGCTACTTAGTTATCGAAACTTGAATAGATACGTAATTTAATTGAGATCAGACTAAGTATGTTTGCTTGAAATTA
>OY757930.1:87335594-87415594 GCA_963585895.1 Sepioteuthis lessoniana | reverse complement strand
ATGATGCTGATCCAGAGAGAAAATCAATACTGCTATGGGTTAAAAATTCAATCCAGAACAGGATAATTCGGACGTAACATGAAATGAGCAAAAAAAACTCTCTGTGTAGCAATTACAGATTCATCAGTCTTTAAAACACGTTTTAATAGCAAACACACGATGTAGACCGGCCCAAACCATGATCATAAGGGATCATATCTAAAGAAAAATTATACGACGTTCTCTAGATGGAGTGGTAATTTACTAAGCTTTTTGCTTAGATGTAGCACAAGGCCATATGAAAGGGGCACCAAGTGAGACTCGAACTCACTCGTGTAGGTTTGCTAGTCGAGCTGTTCACTAGATGGAGTGACTACTACTGTTTGTCAAAGTTCATTGCAATATAGAAGTGACAATTTTAAATGTAGGAGCTATTTTTGTTAAACACTGTAATAGGATATTTTTCTTCCAAGCTCTATTTATAATGTCTCAATGGAGTCCCCATGGCATAATGGCTAAAGTGCACAACTGCAACCTCGAATAAAGTGAGTTCGAACTCCAGTCGAACTATTACGTTCACTTTTAGACTAATACCCCTATATCCTCCCGCCCGGGTTAAATAGTACTACTGCAGTTCTTCTACAAGAAGAATGATTTCGGCATTAAATAACCCACGAAAGGTGATATGCCTTTAAACAAACAAACAAACAAAACTATCTATTTCAATATGTTCATATCTATCTATCTACCTATCTAGGTGCTTCAATATAAACCTATTGTAAAGCATTAGGCTTACTAAATACTTTGCGGGGAGTCCCGAGGTGTAATGGTTAACGTGCTGGACCGTGATTTCGTAGTTAGTGAGTTCGATCTTTAGTCGCGCTATTACGTGAACTTTCAGATTAATACCTTTAGGAAAGGTATGAACCCCCTAATCCCTCCATCCATGGGTTAGATAGTACCACTGCTGTTCTTCTACAAGGATGACTTTGGCATTAAATAACCCTCGAAGGATGATATACCTTTAAACGAAGAAACCCAACTACAGTCTGTTCACATCTATCTATCTATGTGTTCCAATGTTATCGCATTGTAATGCATTGGGCTAACTAATATACTTTCCGGAGGGGTGCCCCCCACCCCCCACAGGCGGTAGTAAGCGAGTTCGAATTCCAGTCACGTTATTATGTTTACTTTTAAACTAATACCCTGGAAAAGGCATGAACCATCTGATTCCCTCAACCCAGCTTTAGGGTAAATAGTATCACTACTTTTCGTCTATAAGGATGGCTTGGGCTTTAAATAACTCACGAAGGTTGATATGTCATTAAACAGAGAAATCACACCAAACCAATGTCTAGAAACCTTATTAAAAGCATACGCTCTTTTGAGAATAGATCACTTAACCCCTACCACCCTACACGTTTCTTTATATTTCCATATGAACAGACTTGCAACTTAAAATATCTTGATCTATACTGCATAGCCTTCGTAGCGTTTAATCATCTAAGGGTCATTCAAAAAATAAAGTAAATTTTTGCTTAAGGGGTAGGCAGGAGGAAGTACTGTTTTCAGTTGTACTTTGTTCGAGGAAATCAATAGTCAATGATCCCTTCATGTCCCAGATGAATATCAGCATGACTTATTTTACTAACCGCTGTGCCAAGAACTTTTTATTACCAGAGAGTCAGTATTTTTCCACCTCATAAACTGTGTCTTCGAACCAGAACCATTGTGGCAAACCCATCTTGAGCTGATTTGAAAAACATTGTCTTCACTAGAACATGCTTCTCCCTATACATCACTCATTCTTTTATAAATTCATCATGAAATTCCTCAGCCACCAAAGATTTCATGACAGACCTCTGCTCAAGTCGAGAACACTCTGTTTGGTTTTCCACCATTTTGAATAGCCTCAAAACAAATATTTTTGCGAGAAAGAAAAAAAAACATTCAGAGTTTACATTTATGGAAAAAAATTCTGAAAAAAAAGTGTTGCTTTTTAAAAAAATCTTCTATTTTATTAAATAACCCTCATATATATATATATATATATATATATATATATATATATATAAAGAGACATAGACATAGACAGGAGGAGAAAGAAAGGTTTTTGAATTCGCTTGCACTGGGAAGTGAGGAGAAAAAAATTAATTGCATCCCTCACAAAATGATAAGCCCTATCGGTGGAGTTTAAAATACGCTGACAGCATCCCCTTCAGAGAATTAAGACAAAGAGATATCCTGGGTAAAATTTTAAATTTTATCTGATTCTGAGGCTCCTTAAGATGACTCCGACTATTGGCCCAGTCTGCTGGGGCTGTAGACCACATCGACTGCATCTCTGCTGAGGGGTAAAACTTTCTCAATGAGGGTTCTGATGGTGAATCTTCATTAATGCTAGAGATTTGGGGGATGTGGAGTACCCCTTCATTGCATTGCTCCCATGTCCACTCTGGCCCGGAATGGTAGCACCTGGTAGGGCCCTATCTGTGGGTTAAATTGAACTAAACTGCATACTTATGCTAAACTGAATTGTTTGAATTAGAACTTTTTGACTAAACTGAATAGCTTGAAATAGAAATGCTTTTGACAATTAAACTGTGTACTTACATTTAAACTGCGTACTTATGCTAAAATTGTTTGAAATGGAATTGGTTTTGACATTAAAACTGTACTGTCGCTAAACTGAATTGTTTAATATAGAACTGTTTTGACATTTAACTGTTTGTAAATAAAAATCCATACTTATATTAAATGGAATTGTTTGAATTAGAACTGAATAGCTTGAAATAGAAATGTTTTTGACAATCACACTGTGTACTTATGGTAAACTGCATGGTTTGAAAAAGAACTGATTATTTGGATAAAAATGGATTTGGTATTAATTAACCTACAAAGGTTGATATGCCATAAAACCAAACCAAACCAAACCAACCCATAAATCAACTATCAGGCTACCTCTACAGATTCGAGAAAATCTCGACCTGTAAGAGAGGTTTTGAACCCACTGGCTGTATCCCCTTGAGAGGATTAAGATACGCCCTTCGCCAAAAAACTGGTGTCCTGCATAGGACAATAAATAGAATCTGGTGGTGAGGCTTCTGTTACCATCACTCCTAGGTTCACTCTGATCCAGTGTGACAGTACCGGTTAGGATCCCACTTCGGCGTCAATTAGATTTGCTTAGAAATTATTCTTATCCAATCGGGCCATGAGCAGAAAAAACACAAAAAGTAAATATGAACCTACAAAGAAAGCAATTCTCTAACCTCTAGAGATAAAATTAGTCTAGATGGATTTTTCCCAGTTGACTGAGGCCATTGAATTCATCGACTGCTTCTTTGCAGAGGGTTAGACACCACCTCCCCAAAGAGTGTCCTAAACAATCTGATAGTGACGTTCCTGTGATGCTGGAGTTTTGGGAAATGCGGAATACATCTTCATTGTTTTTAAATAGAACTAAACTGTGTACTTAAGCTAAACTGAATTGTTTGAAATAGAACTGTTTGTCATTTAACTGAACAGTTCTGACATTTAACTGTTTGTAAACAAAAACTGTGCTTACACTAAACTGAATTGTTTGAAATTTAATTCAGCGTCAAATTACTCGAAAATTGTCCATTCGGCTGGGGCTGTAGAATACACCGACTGCTTTTCTGCAGAGGGGTAAGACCCCCCCCCCGCAACGAGTGTCCAGGTTATATGACACTAAACAATCTGATAGTGAGGTTCCAGTAATGATGTAGCTTTGAGGAATGCGAAGTACCCCTTCATTGCCATCACTCCCTGGTTCACTCTGACCCGGAGTGGTAGCAACTGATAGGGTCCTATCTATGAGTCAAATAGAACTATGTGTAATTATGCTAAACTGAATTGCTAGAAATAGGACCGTTTTGAAATTTAAACTGCGTACTTAATCTCAACTGAATTGCTTGAAACAGAGCTGTTTATTTGTATAAAAATTGGATTTAGCATTAAATAACCAACAAGGTTGATATGTCATAAAATCCAAACAAACAAACTAAATGACTCGAAAAGGGTTGATACGTCGTTAAACAAAACAACCAACTAACCAACTAGTTGGGTTGACATACCTATAAATAAATGAATCAATCAATCAAGGGGACTCCCCGTGGTTTAGTGGGTAACGTGTTGGACTGCAACATCTTAGAGAACTTCAACCTCACAATTACGTTCACTTTCGAACAAATAACCTCGACGAAGGGTATGAGTTCCCTTATTCCCCCCCCCAACACACACCAGTTATTGGTTAATTAGTACCACTAAGATCGTTCTACTTGGATGGTTTTGGCATCAAAGATGATGTTAAACAGAGAAATCAAACAAACAATCAATCGAAAATGTCTTTCCTACGAACATCTTTTGGGGTGAAATGTTTGAAGGCTTGGATCTTGCCATAATTCAATTTGAATCGCCATAAAAATTCTGTTGTCGTGACGATTTTTTTCTTGTGTCTGAAGATTGATTTTTTTCTTTTTTTGTTTGTCGCTTTCTTTTTTGCTGTGGTTGTTTTTTACGGAGGTTTGTAAATGACGTATGGCAATTGACTGATTGAATAAGCAGTTAAAAAAGGAGTAAATCTCAAATACAATGCAGAGATTTCTTTAATATTGTTCAATACCGTCTCTTAATTTCAAATCTTTTTTTTTTTGTTTTATCCACCGACTTCATTTATGTTACATTCATGTCGCATATATGGATATTTTATTTTTTCTTATTTTTACATAATTTTTCTATTCTAAAAAAAATTACTTTTCTCTACCGTCTGCTGTTTCCTATTTTCCTTTTCTTTTTTCTTTTTTTTCTGTTTCTCCATGATTACTCCATTATTTTCCTCCTTTGTCAATTCTCTTTTTTCCAGTATCTCTCTCTCTATCTATCTATCTATCTATCTATCAGCTTTTATTTCATTTTATTTATTTATTCATTTTTCTTCTCGCAATTCTTTCTTGTTCTCTGTCACTATTCAACATGGTCACTCTCACAGTCTCTCTCTCACAGTCTCTCTCTCTCTCTCTCTCTCTCTCTCTCTACCACTCTGTCTTCATCTCTATCTTTTCTCTTTCGTTTTTGCGTTTTCTTTCATTCTTTCTTTCTTTCATTCTTTCTTTCTTTATTTTGACTTTTTCGACTTACAACTCTTTCAATATTTTCTTATCGTCTCTCTTGTCATTCTTTTATGTTACACCGCACACACGCACTCTTTCTCTCTCTCTCACTGACTTATTCTCTCTCTCTCTCCCTCTCTCTCTCTCTCTCTCTCTCTCTCTCTCTCTCTCTCTCTCTGTTATATTGTCATGTGCCGTATCATAACAACTCAATAATAAAACAGACGCACGCAATGATAAAGACAAGTGGAAGATTCTTTAACAAATATTTGCCTCTCACTTTATTTGTAAGGTTTGGAAAAGGTTGTGTGGGGTTTTACTGTGAGAGGGAGCTGGAGACCGAACATAAACTGTAATATTTTGACCCCACTGTTATGACCGTCACGTTGTGTCTTTCTTGTTCTCTAGGGCTGCTCAACCGGAGGCCTAGGGCCCACTCTGCTGGATGCTGGCTTTCTTTACTGCATCTAATCAGCATCTTCTCTGGACCCCAAACTCCATCGGGGTTCCCTCGGCCCCCTCGGTTGGGTGTGGCTTTCCCTACCACATCTCTCCTCCAACTGTCTGGAACTCTACTGGCAACTCCACTGGATCGTCGAACTCAACTGAATTATATAATCGTTCGACGCCCACTCGATCTTTGAAATTGAATGTTTAATCGTCATCAAGCAGAAATAACTGTCATGCAGTTCAGAGGTCACTCTCTTCCGGTGCATCAGTCTATGAGTGTACCATGGGAATTTTTTAGCTCGTCCCATTTCATCAGCCAATTTCCGCCCACGCGATTTCCTCAAATAACTGCCATTGGAATGTGTCACTTCCTTCCGGTGCATCACCATGAATGGCATTTTGCTCGGGCCGAAGGTCAAAATATAACATCTCTCTCTCTCTCTGTAATTTTTTGCTTTTTTTATTTTAGCTTTCTTTCTTTCGTTCTGTTTCTCTTAACTTCTCTATTATTACTTTTTCTATTCACATCTTCAAAATTTTCTTATTGTCTTCCGTGTCCTCTCTAATTATTACCCCATTATATCTTTCTTTCTCTCTCTCCCTCTATTTCTCGCTCTATCTATCTCTCTCTGTATATATATATTGATCTATCTAGATATCAATTCCTCTCTCTCTCTCTCTCTCTCTCTCTCTCTCTCTTTATCCCAACCTCTCTTTATTTATCCCTACCTATCTCTCAATAATCGGGACCGGAGAATACACCGACTGCATCTCTGCAGATGATTAAGACCCCTCACCAATGAGTGTCCTAGATAAGACACTAAACAATCCGATGGCGAGGCTCCAGTAATGCTGTAGCATTGGGGAATTTGAATTGCCCTTCATTGACATTGCACCCAGGTTCACTCTGGCCCGGAGTGGTAGCACCTGAAAGGGTCCTATCTATGGATCAAACAAAACTGTTTGACATTTAAGCTGAATGCAAACAAATAATTAAGCTAAATTGAATAGTTTGAAATAGAACTGTTTGATCATTTAAATGTGTGTAAACAAATTGAATAGTTAATGATACATAGCAATACTTGGAACTATTCAATTTTGTGGACTTATGCTGAATCGAAATGTTTGAAATGAACTATTTGATCATTTAACTGTGTATAAAGAAATGACTGATGTTTAATTAAATTGTTAGTGATATATACCAATGTTTGGAACAATTTAACTTTGTTAATTTATACTAACTTGAAATGTTAGAGATAGAACTGTTTGATCCTTTAACTGTGTGTATCTACAGAATGTGTTTACAAATCATATATTTAATGTATATGTAAAAACAGGATTTGGCATTAAATAACCTTCAATGGTTGATATGGCATAAAACTAAGCCAAAACAAACCATCTCTCTCTCTCTCTATCTATCTCTCTCTCTCTCTCTCTCTCTGTCTCTCTAATCATCTTGTATTTTCCTCGTCTTCTTTCTTTCTTTCTCTTCGACCTTGTTTCTTTTCGCAAATCCTTTAATATTTTCTTTTTACACCTCGACACTTTTTTGTCGTTTTTCTTTATTGATTTCCATCATTTCTCTCCCTACCTCAATCTGTTTCTCTCACTCTCCACGCTCCTCTCTCTCTCTCTCTCTCTCTCTCTCTCTCTCTCTCTCTCTCTCTCTCTCTCTCTTCTGTTTTTCGTTCTTTCTTTTACGCATTTCTTACGTCTATTTCTCGACTTTTTCCTCATTGAATATTTCGATTGGGGTCTTGTGGCGTAGTGGTTAGCGTGCTGATCTGCAACCTCAGAGTATGCGAGTTCGAACTCCAGTCACACCATTACATTCACTTTCGGAATAGACCTGCGAGAAAAGTATGAAACCTCTTATCCCCTCCCAGCTATTGGTTAAATAATACCACTATCTTTCTACGACCGAGATCGATATGTCATTCAATAACTTCACGAAGGTTGATATGCCATTAAACAAAACATTAGATTTTTGCTTACTACTCCTATGTTACGAAGGTCGTTCTGTAAGTTCTAGGCCTCACCAAGACAGAAGAAGAGAACATTCTTATTGTGGCAACCCACAACCACTTCAATTAAAAGCAGAGAAAATCTGAATTACTTTTTCTAGTTTTATAAGAAGTGATAGTTTGATGCTATAACAGAAGCGAAAATTGTTTTATTTTACCGGTATTTTTCGCCGATATCCTTCCTGCCTCTCTTTTTTTTTCCCCAGAATTCTTTCCTCACTTTTTCTTACTTTTTGCTTCGGTGTCTTTCGTCTTTCATCCTCCCTTCATTTTTACTTGTTTCAACTCACTTGTTTGCTTTTCTTCCGTTTTTTTTTTTAGTTCTCCTCCCTTGACTTATTTTCTATTTTCTGTGTGAACACTTTGTCTTATAAATGATTGACTTGTGAAACATTTTCTGTATGTTCTTTCGTTTTGTTCTTCATTAGACTCTAAACAGCGATATCAAAATCCTTTTCATCTCGTAATTTTTTTTTTTTCTCAGAAGGGTTGAACAATTACCATTTAGTTACAGGAATTTTCCTAAAAAAAGGAAGAAATAACGAAATAAAAGATGGAATCTCGAAGAACAAAAAGGTAAAAACTCAGTGATGAAAGATGAAAATGAGATGGGCTAAAAAAAAAAAAAGAAAAAAAAAGAAAAAGAAAAAGCACCAGATTTATAATTCATGGAAAGTAAAAATTTCGACTCAAAATCTTGACATCTGTGAATATCTCTGCATATATATATATATATATATATATATATATATATATATATATATATATATATATATATATAAGCACACACACGCGCGTGCGCAAGTATTCCACAAATTCTCAATTGGATTCAAGTCAGGAGACTGACTTGGCCTATTGAGAGTACTAATACCATAATTTTCAAACCATTCTTTTGTTAGTTTTGCGGTATGTTTGGGATCATTGTCGTGTTGAAACACAAAATTCCGACCATGTCCCAAAGAAGTTGCAGATTTCTGAAGCTTCTTCTCTAGAATCTCCCTGTACATGCTGCCATTCATTCTACCATGGATAACTTGTAACTCACCAGTGCCCTTGGATGAAAAGCATCCCCATATCATAATGGAACCACCCCTAAACTTAACTGTGGGGATGGTATTGTGCTTCTTGAAGGCAGTGCTATTTTTTAGCCAAACATTTATCGCTGTGTTCCTTCCGAATAGTTCAACTTTCATTTCATCCGACCAGATTACCTTTTCCCAAAACTGCATACCTTTCTTTTCATAAGATTCGACAAACTTTAATCGGTCTTAAACATGTTTAGTTTTCAGTAAAGGCACTTTTCTTGGTGATCTTAAATGAAAGCCTGTACGATATTGAGCTCAGCTAATTGTATCCTTACTTACTTTAATTCCAGCACCCTCAAGATCAGTTTTAATTTCAGAACGACTGATGAAGGGGTTTATTTGCACATTTCTGCTGATCCACCTTGATGTACGTTCTTTTATTTTTCTCGGGCTTCCATTTCTTGGAAGGTTTGCTGTACCGTCGCCATACTTCTTATCCTTTCTGATGATATTTCCTACTGTACTTAGCGCTAGATTCATTTCTTTGCTAATTTTTCGATAACCTTGTCCTTTTTTGTGACGTTCAATGATTCTATCTCGCATATCTCTGGATAATTCTTTAGTTTTTGCCATTTTTAATCCTTGAATTTCAAAATGAACATCAAATAGTCATATGATTTGTAGCACTATCTTGTAAAAAATTGTGTGATTCTCTGATTAGTCAGAGATAACATTGTAATACTATCGAAAATTTGTATATTTAAAGTCTTTTAAAATACAAATTTTCGATTGGAAATTTGAAAAAAAGTGTCATGTATCCCATACTTTTGCACAGGGTAATTTTGAACTTTGATTAAAAAAATGGATTCAACCATGATTTTTTAATTTTCCTTCCACATACAACTAAAACAACTTTACGAGATATCACTAACCAAATATCAGGCAAAATGGCGAACATAAACTAGAGTAATAACAGAAAATAAGATGTATCAAATACTTATACATGTCACTATATATATATATATATATATATATATATATATATATATATATATATATATGTTTGATTAAATAATAAAATAAAACTGAGAAGCTGGTGAATTTTAAAACAGAATGCTATCAACGGAAATAGCATCTCAGTTTTATCCAACTATGAGTTAGGGTAATTTCGTTATGTCATAAAAAAAACTAAAAACTTTCAAAACTCGTTAAAAACACTCTTTATACATGCAAGCAACCTCTGATGATAGCCTACAAAAGGTCCAAAACTACGCGGAAAAATTTTGATAAATTCATCCACCAATACCAACCTGAAACCAAAACTCTTATAAGGTAACTTGAAAGGATCTTAATAAAATTAATTAGACAAAATGTGTCTTTATTATTTAATAAAACATGCTTAAATGAAAGACAATTGCCTAACTACACACACACACACACACGCACATATATATATATATATATATATATATACATTATCATAGAGAAAAACGACAAAGATATTGGTGATATTACAGTGATAATAAAATGCTCAAAGATAAATAGACAAAACTTTTTAAAACACTGACTCCCAGTGGGTTTAACATTAACCTAAATGGCGCTACTTTGAAACTGGGCGGGCTGCTTTGTGGATGATACATAAATACCTAAATAAACAAATAGACTCACCAAGCAATCACGACTAATTAGAAACACACCCTTTTCGGCCTTAACTTATACCTCACAAATTAAAAAATTCAATCGCCTGATATCCTGACTACAGATATATAACGGTCAGTTGAAGATACCTGGATACTAGAAAATAGTTTTTATTCCACAAATAGATATGTTACGTCACTAGTGAATTTTTCGTCGCTTCTCTTATAGCATATAAACTTCTTTACAATTTTTTTTACAAGCTATCTAAAAAAGATTTTTCTCAGTTGTCTAATCTTTTTTGGGCACCCGTACGCACACACTCACACACAAACACACACACACACACACACACATGCCGTAAAAATAAATAACATCTATGCGGCCAAGAAAACTTTCATCATTTCATGACCCTTTTTTCTCTCACTTTCATCCCGGAAGTGGGTGCCTCGAACCAGTTGAATTTAGTCCGTCTTTGCCATATGAGTGATGTTTGTCGAGGTGAAAACTTCCGTTTGGGCTATTGAAATGATTTCCAACAGGTTTCGATAAAAGGAAGGCAATAAGGTAGATTTTGAAGAAGTCATTCCAGCTTAGAATATCGGCATCTAAAAACTTTTTCTCCTTTTTTTTTTTATCTGAGCTTGAACTCCTATTTCTGGGCCGAAGCATCATGACCCCAAACAGAGAGCATCCCAGCAGTATCCGACAACACCATGAGAATTTGTTGGTTTTCTCTCACATCGTGATAATGCCCCATTAAGATGCAGCCTCTCCGTTTAATCACCTTCATAACTTTCCGGCTACAAAGCTTTATTTCCAAAATTACAATTCTGGGTGGCACAAGGGGTGAAGAGATGTTGGTCGTTGAGAACAAAGGAGCCCTAGCTAGCCACATTCGCCGACCCATTCAACGATACAATTGGTCATTCATTCTTCTCCAAGTGCCCTACAATCACCAAAATACCCCATTTACTCTATAAGAAAAGTTCTACTTAAAAACCCCGGATGAAAAAATCAATTTTATTTACAATGAATGGCTTGTATACAATTTATGAAAGTGATGGGAAAGGAAGAAAAAACTCCGAAACAAAAAGTAAAAAATAGAACCAAATAAAAACCCATTTGGTTTCCCTCCCATTCCCTCATCTATAAAAAGGAAGCCGACTGTTTTCCGGTCTCCGAGGGACCGAAAACAAGCCGCACCTTCCCTAGTGGGGAAAGGAGACTAAGCTAAAGGGACAAAATAAACGTAGGGTAGGGCGCGGTATTGGCGGTTTATGCAGGAACGAGAATATAGATCTTCAGAAAAGTGGGACTGGATCGAAGGTTAAGGGTCAATAAAAAATGGGGATAGAGGAGACCTTCGACTAGATCAAGGGGACAATGACTAACAACATACTGTTCACAATAAGAAGATAGTCAGAGGAGTGAAAACCCAACTAGTGACGATTTGGTTAAAGAAGAACATGGACAGTTAGTCAGAATGAGATAAGAAATTAGGTAAGTCTTCGTCTGTTGTCCATACTGCTAGAGCGAGAGAACAGCGCCTAAGTACATATAGTGAAATGCCACCTGTCTCTTTTTTACTAAGGTAAACGTGAAGAGAGAATTACATCAACCAATAAATGAAGGAACCCTGTGTACTACAGGCGACATGTAATTCTTGATCTATTGCAATCTCAGAATAAGATTTACGCCGTTATAAACACAGGCGATCAATTTTTTTAAATGGTTTGACATCAGCTACGACATTGTAATAAGTGAGTTCGAACTCCAACCAGGCTATTCTCTTCACTTTCGGACGTTTATCCTTTGGAAAGGTACAAAACCATTTACCCTCTAACAAAAGCTTAAACAGTACATCTACTGTTTTTCTATAAGGATAGCTGAGGCATTAGATAACCCATGAAGGTTAATATGCTATTAAACAAAGAAAACGAAACCAAACCGAAATTAGGTAGAAAAAGATTCTTAAAGATTCCGTCAGAATGGAAAATAGAATTAGGCAGACAAAAGTGAGAAAATGACGAATCAAATTGAACCAAAACAACGTGACCTCCACAATAAATGAAAGAATGATATCTTTTTTTTTTTTTTTTGTCTTTTAGGAAGGAAAACTCTAATTATCAAAACTTTACCAAAGTAGTACCGAAAATGTATTATTAAAATTACGATCAACCCGGAGAGGTCAGACTGAGCGATAATCAAATATGGAGCCTCCATCATCATTCAGTTACCTTCTGATGAAGGAAAGTATTCTACTAGTCATAGAAACATATAGTATTATCAACCATATAAGAGATAAATACGTATTAGAATTAAGAAACAGATTCGAAACACTACAATAATAGACGGAAAAAAGTACACCAAACGACGAATATGAAAACTTCGTCAATGCACACCTCGAGGCAGCAGCAAAATACATTCCAACAAAACTTAAAACTAAATATAGAGTCCCATGGGAAACTTTAGCTGTGAGAGAAAAACGTGCACTAGTGAAAACAGACTCCAAAAATTATCGAAAAAACCCAACAAACACAAATGCCTTAAAACTAAAAACGGCACAATATCAATTAGCAGGCATATATATAAAGGAACAGACAGAATACATTCAAAATCAGATAGATAAGATCAGAGACTCGGTGGAAGATAGGCAATCTAGGATAGCATGGCAAATAATAAACGAAGTGAGCAGAAGAAAGAACACAGCCAAAGCAAAACTTAAAGCAGCAAACCAACAAGAAAGAATAAAACTGTGGAAACAGCACTTCGAAAACTTACTTGGAAACCCACCAAAAATAACGCATGAACCAATCACCAGAATAATTAGCAAACAATTAGACATTAAACTAGGACCGTTCACACAAGAAGAACTCGACTCGGTTCTCAGAAAAATTAAAAATAGGAAAGCTGCAGGGCTGGACGAAATTCCACCGGAAGTATGGAAGACCAGACAATTCGACGACATACTGCTCCGACACTGCAACGCAGTATACAATCAAAATCCGATAGATAGATGGATGAAGGGATGCATACTCCCCTTCCCTAAAAAGGGGGACCTCGGATTAGTCAAAAACTACTGAGGCATAACACTTACATCCATAGCTGCCAAAATCTACAATGCCCGACTACGAAACCGAATTGAACCCAAAATCGACATCATACTTAGAAAAAACCAAAATGGCTTCCGAAGAAATAGATCCACTACCTCACAAATATTAACCATCCGCAGAATCCTTGAAGGTGTACGGGCAAAGAACCTACAAGCGACATTAATATTTGTCGACTTTACCAAGGCTTTCGACTCCATTCACAGAGGAAAGATGGAACAAATCCTACTAGCGTACGGCATACCTAAAGAAACCGTAGCGGCAATAACGATTCTCTATAGAAACACTAAAGTAAAAGTACGATCACCGGATGGAGACACAGAATACTTTGACATTGTAGCAGAAGTACTACAAGGGGACACGCTGGCCCCATACCTCTTTATCATTTGTTTAGACTACGTACTTAGAACATCGATTGACAAAATCAAAGAGAATGGCTTCGAACTGACGAAGAAAAGAAGCAGAAGATACCCCGCAACAACAATTACCGACGCCGACTACGCCGATGACATAGCGATACTGGCAAATACACCTGACCAAGCCGAAACACTTCTGCATAGTTTGGAACGAGCAGCAGCAAGCATAGGCCTCTATGTTAATGCACACAAAACGGAATATATGTGCTATAACCAAACGGGGGACATCTCCACTCTAGAAGGAACCCCACTTAAACAAGTAGACAAATTCACGTACCTAGGAAGCAGCGTCGAATCAACCGAAAAAGACATCGAAACGAGGCTAACGAAAGCATGGACAGCTATCAATAGGCTATCGATTATATGGAAATCAGACCTAACCGATAAAATGAAACGCAGCTTCTTCCAGGCAGCGGTCACATCGATACTGCTATATGGATGCACTACATGGACGCTAACAAAACGGCTGGAGAAGAAACTGGATGGCAATTACACAAGAATGCTACGTGCAATCCTGAACAAGTCCTGGCAGCAGCACCCCACAAGACGCCAACTGTACGGCCACCTGCCCCCTATCACGAAAACTATTCAAGTTAGACGAACCAGACATGCAGGACACTGCTGGAGAAGCAGAGATGAACTCATAAGAGATGTACTCTTATGGATCCCCACACATGGCCGCGCAAAAGCAGGACGACCAGCTCGAACGTACATTCAGCAGCTATGTGAGGATACAGGCTGTTGTCCTGAAGACCTACCTAGGGCGATGAACGATAGGGAGGAGTGGCGAGAGAGGGCCAGGGATATCCGTGCTACCAGCGCGATATGATGATGATGATGATTATCAACCATAGGGTGCAGCATGGTAGTCGTGAAGCAAGACAGATGAATCCAAAAGTGGGTCAGCTGTGCGCTTCCTCTTATGTTGGGCGGAAGAACCTCATAGATCAACGGCCAAGATCAAGTAATTCAATTAGAAAACTACTGCTACTCATATATAAAGGTGGCGTCTATTGATAAGAAAAAAGAACCATCGGAAGATTATCATGATTCTTGTTCAAACCATACGTCCAAATCGCATCGCCAATAAGGGTCAGTAAGGGGCACTTTCTACTGAAGTTGAATTTTTGGTCTCTGTATTCAAAAATCAGCCCCAGAGCCCAAACAAAAGTTTATTAGAGGCAAGAACACATTAAACATCACATCTTTGAACATTAAATAAAATAATCCTGTGACCCAAGCTTACAGCGTCTGCGGCCAAGCATAATTGCCATACAGAAGCACAGTTTTCACCACAGCAAACTAGAAATGAAATACTATGAATCTAGTAATGGATGAACATTTGTGTTGGCATCTGCATTGAAAATGTCCGTCGATGCTGCCATTGAAAGGGGAGAATACTTCTCAGACTTTGTATTTTCAAATCACAAAATCGCATCGAGAAAATCCAACTGAGAATAATGCGTGTTACATTTAATGATAACCTGTGCATAATAATCATCTTATGCTACAGTACCTCTCATGTCACTGATAAAAAAAAAGACATCGTCACCTTCTATAATGACCTATCTTCCTTTGTCCGACACATTCCGAAATTAAATGTTCTGATCATTGATGGAGACAAAAATACTCACATAATCAAATGTTAAAAATGATACTTCTTAAGCAACTCGCCAAATAGAAAAAAGTGAATATCCATCAGAGTTTTCTCCTGTGAAAAGACTTGTGTGCCTGAACACTAAATTTCTAAAATGGAAAGGAAAATTATTGATCAACACCTCTCCAAATAACTCAAAAGCAATGCTAGATCATGTATTCATTAATAAGAATTGTATAAACAACCCTTTGAACTAAGAGGCATACTTTTCTGTTAAAAGAGTATCATCTGATCACAGAATAGTCTCAGCGAAAATTCGTTTGCTCCTACGCCGAAGAAAGAAACAAACGGATAAATCTTTTCAATATAACTGGTCCATACTTGCAAATAATGATATTAGAAATCAATAGAAGGTAACTGTAAGAAATAAGTTTGATAGTCTTCAGGAAATATCAGAAACACACAATTCAAATGACGAATATGAAAACTTTGTTACCGCCCACTTAAAAGCAGCAATTGAGTGGATACGAAGTAAATCAATAACCAAATAAAGAGTTCTCTGAGAGAGTCAATAGCAGTTAAAGAAAAATGAGATAAGATGAAAATGGTATTTTTACTTCATAAAAGAAACCCTCTACAAATACCAATGCGCAAAAACTTAACAAAGTCCTGAGTGAACTAATTTAAACATACCAAAAAGAACAGCTCGAGTACTTTCAAAGTTCAAACAAAACCAGAATATCTGTAGAAGACAAACAATCACAATTAGAACGACAGACAGAAATTTGCGGAAAAAAGTACGTCGATAGTAGACCTTAAAACCTCCACCCAAGAAAAAAGATTTCAGATTGGAAAGAACATTTCAAGAATCTGATTGGAAACCCTTCTGAAATTATAGAAAAAACCTGCTAAAGAAATTATTAATCACCAACTATTCACTAATATTGAATATTTTACTCTGGAGAAAACTTGATGCAGTACGGAAAAAATCAAGAGCAGAAAAAACAAATGGCCTCGACGAAATACATCGTAAAGTATAGAAGACAAGGAAATTTGATGACATAATTCTTGAATTATGTAACACTGCGTATAAAAAAGACATAAAAGAAATTTGATTTCCATACACTGGAAAGATGAAGCAAATATTTTTAACATATGGTCTTCCCAAAGAAACAGTTACCGCTATAATCTTGCTTTACAAAAATATAACAGCAGTTGTTCACTCACCCGACAGAGACATCGACTTCTTTGACATTTTCGCTGAAATCTAGCCAGGTTATACATTAACACCATAGGTATGTATAATCTGCTAAGATTACGAACTAGAAATATCAGAAGATCAAATGAAAATAAATGGTTTCACACCAAAAAGAACAAGAAACAGACCATATTATGCAGAAACTATCATGGATGCAGATTACGCAGAAGATCTAGCACTTCATACCAATAAACTTTCCCTAGCCGAGTGTCTGTTGCAGGCAGCAAGAAGCATTGGCTTCAATCAAACTCAGATAAAACAGAATTTACGTTTTTAAAACCAGAAGGAACCATCTCCACATAAAACAGGTCTCTAAAATTAACAGACAATTTCACAAACCTCAGTAGCAATATCACATCTACTGAAAAAGATGACAATATCGACATAGGAAAGGCATGGACTGCTGTTAACAGATTATAAACCATATGGAAATCTGAGCTCTCTGTTAAAATAGGAGTTCTTTGTTAATATTAATGTATACCTAGGGGTTAGCTGCACCGAATAGGAAACCATGTGAGTAAAGTGTACCGAATAGACCGCCAAATGAAGTTACTGTACAAAATATGCCGCTAAAATTCGGGTTATTTTATGCCAAAAACACTGTTATAATTATGGTGTGCTATTATATACGATGTTCAGATACATCTTCACGGTCCCTTAGGACACGTCAATGTTTTAGAAGCCAATTACTTGAAACAGTCCCTCGAAATTGAAGCCATCAATAGAACTCTAACATTCCAAGTTACAGTGAACCCGGGAGTAATGGCAATGAAGTCGTAACATCACACTCTCCAAAGATCCAGAAGTGGAGCTTCACCATCACAGTTTAGTGTCATATCTACAACAAAAAGTGGATTGATGAGACAATGAACCGATAGTAATCGATAGATAGATTGATCGAAAGAGAAAGAGATACACACATAAGAAATGACTGAGATAGATAGATAGATAGATAGATAGATAGATAGATATGACACATAAGAAATGACTGAGATAGATAGATAGATAGATAGATAGATCTGGACAGAGAGATTGAGATAGATGGATAAATAAACATACACGTGCATACACAAGCGAACAGATTGAGATAGATAGAGAGAGAGACAGAGAGAGAGAGAGAGGGAGAGAGAGACTGATACATACATACATACATACATACATACATACATTAGAAAAGACTGAACGAGCTACGTCGATATAGATATACTGACAGAAAGCCAGACATATAGATATAAAAAGTTCTATTTCAAAGTATTCAGTTCAGCATAAGTGCAGTTTTTTTCTTTACATACAGTTAAATGTAAAAACAGTTCTATTTCAAGCAATCCAGTTTAGAATAGGTACGCAGTTTAAATGTTAAAACAGTTATATTTTAAAAAATTCCGTCTAGTATAAGTAAACAGTTTAAGTGTCAAAAACAGTTCTATTTCAAACAATTCCCCTTAGCATATGTAATTAGTTTAGTTCTATTTGACCCATAGATAGAACCCTATCAGGTGCAACCACTCCGGGCTACAATGGACCTAGGAGCGATGGCAATGAAGGGATACTCCGTATTCGCCAAAGCTCCAGCATTACAGGAACCTCACCATCAGATTGTTTAGTGTCATATCCAAAACACTCATTGGGGGAAGCTTACCTATCTGCAGAGATGCAGTCGGTATATTCTGCTGCCCCAACCGACTGGGCCAATAGATAGATACATACATTTATAAAAACAAACTGAGATAGATAGATAGATAGATAGATAGAAAGAAAGAAACAGAATGAGATAGATAGATAGATAGATAGATAGAAGGTTCGATCGATACACAGATATTTATATCAATAAACTGTAATAGATATCATTGGTTTTTAATAAACATTAATCTATAAAATGTGACAGTTCAGTCCGTGAGAGATTTGTACGTGTTAACTGTTGAACCTAATTATAGCTGTTTGTTAGAAAGACTATGACGAAGTCTGTCATGAAATAACAGAGGTTGCAAGAAAACTGGCCACAATGGAAAGTAAGCATTGAAGATTCGGGATAGAGAAAGAAGGGAGAGAGAAAATAAGAATTTCAATATAAAGAGGAGAAAAGAGATCGTGTGTGTGTGTGTGTGAGAGAGAGAGAGAGAGAGAGAGATGGTGAGTGTGTGTGAGAAGATGAGAGCAAAACAAGAAGTTATAAGGAGGGAAGGAAATGAGAGAAGTGCGTGTTTTAAATCACTTCGTGGGGTGGAGTGGGGGACGAAACCTCAACCCGTTTGTCGACTAACGAAGCATTTCATTCGTTGAATGATCTGCGCATCTTTTCATTGTCCGACTCTTGCATCCTCGTCTTCGTCTTCTCCTTTTTCTTTCTTTCTTTCTTCTTCTTCTTCTTCTTCTTCTTCTTCTTCTTCTTCTTATTATTATTATTATTATTATTATTATTATTATCGTATCCTTTTTGCTCCTGCTGTATCTTCTTCAGTTCACCAAACAAACGGTCGTAAAATGGTTGAATGAATCTAAACTTCTTACTTTTTAAATTTTTTTTAAAGGTCACTTCATGCAGTCACCTAACTTTGTATCTTCTTTTTTCGGTAGCGAATAAAAGTTATAGTAAAAAAAGAAAATAACTTAGTATAAAATTAAAAGATTAAAACAGGAAGTCCTGAAGGGTTTCTTTCCATTTTAACACAACTACCAAACTGTAAAGAGACTAATATCGTTAAGGAGCTGTTAGATCCATTGTTAACCTTGAAAAAAAGACTCTCTCTCTCTCTCTCTCTCTCTCTCTCTCTCTCTCTCTCTCTCTCTCTCTCTCTTACAAACATATTCACAGACGGGTACACACAGATATGTAGGTAAATAACGAAGACGCAGACACCAAGAGAGTAGGGAGAAAGAGGAGGGAGAATATACTGAAATTGGTAAGAAATAAACTAATAGAGGGACATTTATAATTTTAAGTATCTTCTTATCTTTCTATCAATCTATCAATGTTTATTAATATAGATAGATAGATAGATAGATAGATAGATAGATAGGGAGTGTGTGTGTGGGTGGGTGGGTTGGTGGGTTCATAAGTATGTTAGAGAGAGAAAGAGAGAGTGGGAGGGATTAGATAGATATTTACTGACAGAATAATATACATATATGTGTGTGTGGTTTGGTTTAGTTTCCTTGTTTAATGGCATATCAACCTACCCGGGTTATTCAATGCCAAGGCTATTCCTTCAAAAAGTGCAGTAGTGATACAATTAAACCGATAACTGGGTATTCATAAGGGATAAGAGGTTTCATGCCTTTCCAAATGTAGTAGCACGTCTGGAGTTCGAATTCGCCTTCTTAAATGCCGCCATCCAGTAGGTTAATCACTCTGCTTTCCCAAAAATATATATATACACACACAAGCATACAGAAGAAGGAGGATAGATAGATAGATAGATAGATCGAGAGAGAGACAGAGAGAGAGAGAGAGAGAGATACGAATGGATAGATAGATAGATAGATAGATAGATAGATAGATAGATAGATAGATAGAGATACGAATGGATAGGACGATAGATAGATAGATAGATAGATAGATAGATAGATGGATGGATCGAGAGAGAGACAGAGACATAGATAGATAGATAGATGTTCTATCAACATTTGTTTCACCATCTTAAGTCCTGATGAAGGTTGACTAGAACCGAAACGTCTTAATGTTGACTTTCCTTTATAATAACTGCATCATTTTTAGGTTACTTTGTTTTTCTATTTTCTCCATAAATAGATAGATAAATAGATAGATACAGAAACAGAGAGAGGGAAACTGGAAGAGATAAAGGCGATGGTGAAGAGGATGTAAAGGTTAAGAGAGAGAAGAGAGAGAGAAGAGAGAGAGATGAACCGGTGCAGATAGATTTGGTTCGTTTTATTTAACAACAACTCAACTGAATTTGGGTTATTAACAACAAAATTTGATTCATTTGTAAATATTTGGACATTATCATGACTATTTTTGCAATCTTTTTTAAATAAGACTTGTCATTTGTCTATAATCATTTATTTGCACACTTATATGGCATCAAGTATTCCTATCTAACACAAGTAATTTTCACTTAATTATATGATTTCAAATGTCCCTATTTAATTCTTATAGAGGTAGTTCCTGGTGGCTAACGTGCTAGACTGTGACATCGCAGGAAGCGAGTTCGAACTCTAGTCGCGCATTATGTTCACTTTCGGACTAATACCCTAGAAAAAGTTATGAACCTCCGAATATTAACCCAGCTATGGGTTAAATAATTACTACCACTACTCTTCTTCTACTAGGAGGCTTAGGGATTAACTAACCCATAAGGTTTGATATGCCGTTAAACAAAGAAACCAAACTAATAATTTCTAACATCTTTATAATGTTGCTTGCTTTTTTTTTTTTTTGTTTACTTTTTTTTTAACTTTCTTCATTACTTTATTGAACTACTCCCTATAAATATACCTTGCTGATAATAAATGCTTTTGAGATAAGAACTTGTTGATTTGCCAGCATTTTATAGAATTATTTCGGATCGTAAGACACTTGTACATTGTCAGCGTCAATGTAATCTCGCTGGTAATGACTATACAGAAAAATAACTCACGACTCAGGGTTTCACATTGTCGAGCCTCAGGTTAGCTTGTATTTTACACATTTAAGACATAGAGGTCTCATACATAAAAGTTTTTGTAGCTGAATAATTGCTCTATTTAACTGTATTGCTATGGATATCTTGCTGTTTCCATAGAAGCCAATCGGACACATTATTTTCGGATCACCCCCTTATACACTGGAATTAGCACTATTATAATATCGATTTTTCTTTTCTGTACTCGGGGAAATATTATTTGATAAGGTCAGGGTCACATAGTTTTAGCGACGATTCTGTTGACCCTAGCTCTCTCTGTGCTTTGTATCGTCTACAATTTGATTGGTTCCTCGGGCAGCTGGCCATCTTCTCTCATCAACCAATCAAGCTGCTTAGTTTCGCTTTCCGTTCAACTGTTTCCTTTTCATCAACTTCCTTTATTAGCCAAAAAGAAAATGTCTGTTCGTCGACTCTTCTAGAAGTAGCCGAGAATTAACTCATATGACAAAACCTTTTCGAAGTGGCCATTAATTAAAATACTGGATATCATATATCACAGTGTGTCTTTTGAAACGATGATGATATGTGCTATATATACAATATTGGACAAAAAACAACCAGTTAAAAAACCTGCCCCATTTTTTATTATTGCCACAAATTTTAATGAAGCTTAAATGACTTAGACACTCATAAGAAGTGATTATTTTTCTTGATTATTATTTACAAAGTTCCCTTTGTTGGAGCGAAAAGTTATAATTTCCTAAAAACAAAATTTTCTGAAATACCAAAAAAGATAAGACATACCTTAGAATTTTCTTTTCCTTAATTTGATATCTTAATTTGTGATTAGACATTTGCTAGCAGTTAGAAAACTGTAATTTGGGTTTAAAAACTTGTGCAATGATTGTGAACAGGGACTTAGAAAACAAACTGAAGCGCCTTCATTAATCAACTGATATTTTCCCCCAAAACTGAAAAAACTCGAAATTATCATTATGAAGAAGACACAAGATCATCAGAGGGTGAGGCTCCTGCACTGAAGAATTAGGGTATCGTAGACATAAACTTAAGGCAACTGTCAGTTTCTCTCATATGTGGTCATCGGACAAAGTTTTTGTGAAAAAAAAAGGTGAGTTTCTTTTTTTTAGTTTTTAAGATAGTTTTTTTTTTTAAGGGTTGATATGTAATGAGAGAAATGATAAAAATAAACTGGTGACATAACATACATTTCTTGAATGAAAATGATTTTCTTTTACACAAAGTTTCTTCGACTGACTTTTTTTATCTACTGTCACGACAGCTGGCATTGAGCTCTCCGTTCGGGAGGTATATGTCAGTTATGGGACGGGGGTGTATTTCAAATTAGCAGTGACAGCTTGTTCAGATATTTGTTTCTCTAGATGTTCATGTGTCACTCCAAGTTAATTCACCCAATTTTAAAGCAGTGCCTTGAAGACCATTCAGCTTAATGTTAAAAACATTTGGAGTAAGTGTTTGCAGAAATTTTATCCATTTATCTTTGAGTTTCTATTATTACCATAATATGGTCCGATGCGTTTTTTTAATTATTCTTTCTCAAATGTTGAACTGATATATATGGCCCAATCTCTTCTTAATCATTGTTTTTCTAATTTATATATATATATATATAAGTAAGTAAGTAAGTAAAGTTGGCGACCATAGTCGAGGGTGACTTGAAGGCTCCCTTTTCGATAGCTTACTACACCAAGGTGTAGGGGAGGGCGCGACTCCTTTCCCTGGATTGCTCCACTTTACCCTTGATCCGTATCTTATAATGCTGAGTGTTAAGCAAGGAGGCATCAAGTACCATTTTTTGAGTCTTTGGTATGACTCGACCTGGGATTGAACCCAGGTCTCCCGGGCCATTGGCGAACACTCTAACCAATGTCCGGTATATGAAGAAATGGCAAAATTGATGATTAAAAAAGTGGAAAAGTGGTTAAATCAAACACTTACAACGGGTTTAGTGGTACTATTTCGTTCTTTATTAACAGAGGGGGTGTCCTCGTGGTGTAATGGTTAAAGCGATTGACTGCAGAATCGTAGTAAGCGAGTTTGTACTCCAGTCGCGCTATTACGTTCACTTTTGGGCAAATACCCTTTGGAAAGGTATGAACCCCCTTATCCTCCCAGCTATGGGTTAAATAGTACCACCACTATTCTTCTAGGAGAATAGATTTGGCATTAAATAACTTACAAATGTTGATATGCCATTAAATTAAGAAAAACATTTATTAACAGAAGAATTTCATCAGACTAAACATTTTTTGCGTTTTTCTACATTTTATCAGATGAGGAAAAATATAAACTGGTTGAGAATTTGAAAAGGTATAAAGGATGGGTAAGGATCTAAAGACAAAAGATAGATAAGGAAAGAACAAGGAAGGAAATAAATATTGGTTTGAGTGATGGTGATAGGGGTTGATTTGGTTTTTGACTGTGACCATCTGGGTAGATGGTCGTAGCTAGGTGGTACCAAAGTGTATTGGGTTTCATCAGAGATTTGACCTGATAGAGGTGGATTAATTTCAGTGGGAAAGAGAGAAATATCAAAGAGGAGAGGGTTTTTTTAGAAAAAAAAGAAGAAAGAGGAAATGAATGTTTCAAACGTATCCTGTTTCATCAAAGACATTGACAATAACAGAATATCTAAAAGAAAAAGAAAAGAAAAAGAAAAAAATGCAAAAGAAAAAAGAAATGCGAGAAATATGTTTCTAGTATGGTAATATTGAGTGTAAAAATGTCTTAATTTCAATTTTTTAAATTTTATATATTGTTTTCATGTAACAAAATGTCTGCTAAGTAGGGTGAACTCTTATACGTTGTTTTATGTGGTTTATTTTGAAAATTACTGCAGATTCAAAAAATCCGCTGGACTTTTTTTTTAGTTTGTATGGGTTTTATTGGAGTGGCTTCAATACTATGAACATTTTTTTCTTGCATTTATTTTTTTTATTTTTTTCTCAGTTAGAAAAAAAGCCAAAAAATGTTTTGTCTGATAAAGTTATTTTGTTAATAAAGAACGAAATATTACCACTAAACCCGTTGTAAGTGTTTGATTTTACCACTTTTCCACTTATTTTTATCATATATATATATATATATATATATATATATATATCATGCTTTATTTTTTGTTACAGTGCTGATTGAATGATTGCCTCGAAAGTTATAAATTTTAATCCAAGGGAGGTAAATATTGTTTTAAAGATATAAAAAAACATCATAAAAAAAACTCCAATTATAATATTGTACTCAGGCCCGGGTTCCAGAGTCGAGACATGGAAAAATTGTTTGAAAAATTATTATTTGGGGGACTCTCGGATAAATTACACGACAGAATATGATCTGTTTTTAAATATCGTATCAAGTGTATCCAGGGAAAGGAGTAGTGCCCTCCCCTACTCCTCAGTGTAGTAGCTATTGAAAAGGAAGCCTTCAGGTCGCCCTCGACTACTACAGTATATGTTCTGAACTGAGATTATTTTTGTTTTTTATGTTGCTATGAGAAGATAATAAAAAGTGAAGATGCCCAAGGAGGCATACAAAAAAAAGCAAATAATAAATACGGATCTGCCCTTTTTTTTCCAACGAAGACCATTATCTATTATCTCCCTCTCCCGTCACCAATAAATAACAAGTGCCAAAATATATATTAACTGGGTTTATCTTAATGCGATTTAAAGATACAGTAATGAAGCACCCGGTGAGAATGGAACTCACTACACTAGTTAATTGCTTTGCAAATCGGTTGAAATCGTTAGTCTTAGCCATGATATTCGATGAGGCAGCTCGAGTAACTATCGGACAAGACTAGTCAAACGATTATAGTAAGATATTTGGTCAATGCGAGAAGCTTTGAAGGGGCGATATTTTTAGCTTAAAGACTAAGAACGGTTAGGAGAGTATTGGTGATCTAATAAAATGGTAATTTGGCAAGAAGTTGCCAACTGCTGTTTCCGGAATTGGCAGACAAAAAGGTTTTATGGCACGACGGAGATTCCCGAGTCTCTCGTTTGCGGTGTCATGATTGGTCTGCATTTAAACGTATAGCTTGTACCTTCTAGATCTCTTTCTCTTACACTTACCTAAAGACGCGTCTTCATATACACCCGAGCGTACACGCACACACACACACGCCAGCAGACTTTTACTTTCTCTCTACCTCACTTCTTTTTTTCTTTCTTTCTTTCTTTCTTTTTCGTGCACACGCAGGGTTATGCCTATCTCTCATATGCACACACACACACACACACACATACACACACATATGCACAGTTACATTTCAGCTGATGATTGTGTTTTAAGACATTAATTCAATTTAATTAAACTTAATAATGATTTGATTTAATTTGACACATGAATCTTTAAGTAATGAAGCCAGTATGGGGAGGGGAGATAACAAACGGATTCAAATTAATATTTCGTCTTTATTTCATCAAAGATTTCTTCAGAATGTTGGTTATTTTGTAGCGATGAGAGGAAATAGATGAAAAAGAGTGGGACTGAAAGAAGGAGAAACAGAGAGGGAACGATGTTTCAAAAAATGTACTTAATTTATTAGAAATGTGTTCAATTCAATAAATATGCTCGATTTTAGGTTTTAAATTGCAACGACTAACATACGAAAAGTTAACAAATTATCCGAATGCTAGTTGCTATATAAAGTATAATTCTACCTAAATTACCAAGTAGACTTTATCCCCGCCTAGCTCATGAAATCTAGCAGCAACTGTCAGGCTTAGCGAAGGGGAAGAGAAATGTATAAAAATATAAAAAAGGGATGGGAAAGCTAACTTTCGCTACCTGAAAGAGAACTGTGTCTATATTTCTTAAAAACAAAAACAACCAGTTCCAACAAAGTAATTTATTTCAAGAGAAATAAACTTTACAAAATCCGGCGATGCATATTTTCCCTATGCTTGTCGAAAACATTGAATAAGGTAACAAAAATAATATACATTCAATTAACGACAATATAATAAAAAAAGAAGGGGATATAGAAATAGGACTGACTTGCTTGAAGCAATGCCGTCAACCACCAGCTGTCTGTTTAACTTTTGTTAATAATAAAATACATTTCTTTGGTATTTTATGTCTTTCTTAAACCAACTTTTAGGGTTTGTTCTTTTCTCGGCGTTTTGTTTTGTTTTTTGTTTTTTTGTGTAGAATCAACCTGGACAACCATGTTCTTCTATTTTCCTGTGTAGACTTGTTGAAAACGAAGTTCACTATTTCTTTAAGTGAGCTTCGAGCAGACCACTGCTTTCCTCCACTAAGAGATGAATATCTTTTTGTTTCAACTCAAATGTTCTTGTTGAATCTACGGAAACATTTACCGAATCTACTGACTCAGCCAACTGCTTCTCTTGGATCGGCAAAAAGTCAAAAATTTCCGCCGTCAGACCTTAGACTCAACTTTCATTTGAAGTGGACAGCATACCAAAACCACAATTAGCCTGCAATTGGCTTATTGTTTCCACAAGCAACAAAAAACCCTGTAAGGAAACGAGGCTTAGCCCAAGCGACTAATAGGCCTATTTGCTCTAGCCACATTCCTTAAGAAAAAACTGCCTAAAGTCGAAGGCGACTAAACGAGAGCTCACAAAGCAAAAACAGTGAGTCAGGCAGAGCCTTCTGCTCAAGTCTGAAAAAAAACAACAAAGAAAGCTATCCCTAGCAGGTCTCCCTTAAATAACAGTAGGGGCGGGGGAAAACGGCACAACTTCGAAACAGCAAAAACATACTCGATCAGTTATTAACTGCCGAATTCACAAATTCCAACAAGTTATATATATATATATATATACATACATAAAGTTTTCTGTTATTTGATGATTTTATATTGCTTTTATGTCGAGAGGCTTTATTGTTTAGTACTTGTGTGCATCCTATATAAAATTGTTTGCAGTGGATTGTCTGAACCAAATTTTTGGAATTGCGATTCAGATATCGATTCTATATAAATGTTGTTTTAAGGTTTTCGAAAGTGTAGGTTTTCCTCTATTAATGTATTACAAGCATACAAGTATTACACTTTTTATCTTTCTATTTTACGACCCTATGTGTGGTGTTTTTTTTGGGGGGGGTCTGTTGATTGCGCTTAATGACTTTAGTTGTTTTGTGTGTTTTTTAATTCGATTATTGTGTAAGGGGACACGCTAGCCTCATACCTCTTTATCATCTGTCTAGACTACGTACTTTGAACATCGATTGATAAGATCAAAGAAAACGGTTTCCAGCTAACAAAAAAGAGAAGCAAAAGGTACCCCGCAAAAACAATTACCGACGCCGATGACATAGCGATTCTAGCAAATACACCCAACCAAGCCGAAACACTATTGCATAGTTTGGAACAAGCCGCCACAGGCATTGGCCTCCATGTCAATGCACACAAGACTGAAAACATATGCTTTAATCAAACAGGCGACATTTCCACACTAGACGGAACTTCTCTGAAACTAGTAGACAAATTCACCCACCTAGGATGCAGTGTCTCATCAACCGAAAAAGATATCGACACGCGGCTAACGAAGGCATGGTCAGCTATCGATAAGCTATTGATCATATGGAAATCAAACCTGACCGATAAAATGAAACGCAGTTTCTTCCAAGCAGCGGTCGTGTCGATACTGCTAAATGGATGCACTACTTGGACGCTTACAAAACGGCTGGCGAAGAAGCTAGACGGCAATTACACAAGAATGTTGCGAGCAATATTGAATAAGTCCTGGCGGCAACACCCCACAAGGCACCAACTATACGGCCACTCTCTCCCATCACGAAAACTATTCAAGCTAGACGAACCAGACGCGCAGGACACTGCTGGAGAAGCAGAGACGAGCTCATAAATGATGTACTCCTTTGGACCCTCAAATATGGCCGAGCAAAAGCAGGACGACCAGCTCGAACATACATACAGCAGCTATGTGAAGATACGGGATGTAGCCCTGAGGACCTGCCAGAGGTGATGAACGATAGGGAGAAGTGACGAGAGGGGGTCAGGGATATCCGTGCTGGCTGCACGAGATGATGATGATGATGATGATTGTTTTTACGTTGACCAAGGATTTTTAATATTTTAGTGAATAATTCAGGTTTGTTTTTCTTGTTTTAGTTAGTTGTTCGTTTTTGTATTTTTAGAGGTTTCGTTATACTTCTAGGGGTATTTTTTCTGCAAATACGAATCTCTTGGGTTTTTTTAATCTCGTGATGTATCTGTATAGTTCTTCTCGGCAAAACTGTAAAAAGATTTTGTTGGTGACTACGGTCCAAATCCTACGTGCACGGTAGTAAGGAATATATATATATATAGATAGATAATTAGATCCCTTACTCCTTATATATATATATATAGTCAGACCAATCTACCAAGGTTTCACCAACTGGATCATCAGGAAGAATCTAAGGATTGTTGGTGCAACAACATTTATATAACAATATATATATATATATATATATATATCAGTGGCGACTCTAGCCTATTTTTGCTACTCGTGCACCCCCCACCCTCTGTCAACTTCAGTTCCCAACCCGTGGTCCGTAGACCCAAAGTAAGTCATCATAGTTGCTTTTGTGTGATTCTCCATTGTATAGCACAAGATTGACAAACGTACCTTGCATGGTGTTTTTTTTGTAAACAATCAAGATACTATATAATTTGTAGTCTTGTTAATACAGTAGATAAGATAATTTTTTTTCATTTCAAAAGTATAGATGTTCATTACTATGACGAGAAAAATATGTTTATTAGAATAAAGAAACTGATGACAATATGCACAGACACAGCTAGTAGTTTCAATTTCGCTTAAAATAAAGATTATTAGTTGAAAATGTATTCAAATAAACAAATTTTAGTTACAGAATGTAATATATGCAACATTCATTAAAGAAAGTGAAAAAACGAATTAAAACACGCCGTTTAACCAATATTTACCATAGCGATGATGATGACGTCGGGACGGTTATAATCTGCTATCCCCCCCTCTCTCTCTCTCTCTCTCTCTCTCTCTCTCTCTCTCTCTCTCTCTGTCCCTCTCCCTCTTCCCAAGACAGCTGTCAGCAGTCAGCAGTCAGAATGTGCTAAGATTTTTGAGCATGATGTTTGGGTTGCTCTTGGTATTGGCTACAGCCAAAAGCGGATTTCTCTAACATTACTGATATTATAAGGGTCTAGTGCTCGACACGGATTTGCGCGTGTTCAACATTATAGCCGATTTTATGGGATGTTCAATGAATCTGACGGTGGCCGGACAAAGACCATCCGCTCAAAACAGCATCGTTATTATTCCCAGATATATTTATGAACTTTTGGCTACTTAGTTACCGAAACTTGAATAGATACGTAATTTAATTGAGATCAGACTAAGTATGTTTGCTTGAAATTAATGGATGATTTTTAATCCATTTTGAATAACATTGACCGAGTTATTGGTCGTGCCGAGCACGAGTAGCACTAGTCCCGTCTCCGCCCCAGATATATATATATATATATATATATATATAAGAGAATAAGAAAATATTTTTATTTGGTTACCAAGAAAAACAAAATTAAATTGAATTAATATATACTCCGTAAACCAATCAAAACCCAAACGGCGTTTGGTGTTTGGGCGAGTAAGTTCATACGTGCGAAAAAGAGGGCGAATGCAGAACATTTTTTTTTTTCGAAAAAATCACTCTTAGGTTTGTTTTCAGGAAACGGGGGTACTTATAGTTACCTACAACGTCATCGTGTCCCCATCATTTAGCCACAAGGAAGTTAAATTTTGGCGAGCAAGCAATTGCCACATACGCTTAACTTCGAGAGAAAAAATGGGTCTTTTTCACTCTATCACAATCTTATATGTTAATTATATATATATATATATATATATATCAGACGAACAAAGGTGATAAGACTAATAACAATATTTTTTGTATATTATTTATTTTTTATTGCATTCAATTCCTTTTGAACTTAACTTATCGTCGAGAGAACAGTTTTGCGAAGAACAGATATTAGTAAATTGTTAAAATAGTTTTTAAAAGCCTTGATATACAATAAGACGAAAAATAAACAGATGGTGTAACATATTCATTCGGTGCATAAAAATTATATGTATACACATCATCCTTTACGCGAGTATAAAAAGGAACACATTCTACAGAGGTTTGAACCTTGGCCCCATTGTTCAATAAATCAGCTACAAATCCCAAATGCAAACCAAAATTACTTAGATGCAAATGTATTGACAGCATATCCACTTTAAACAAAATAAATCTATTAACTGAGTTAAAATTACTTGCAACCGAACATAACATGAAAATTTGTCTTGGCATCTGCAAGGATAGACTCAATCAATACCACCATAAAAATTGTAGAAACGCTTCTCAGTCCTCGTGCCTTTAAAATCCCTAAATGGAATAGAGTGTGTGCTTATCAAATGGCAATTCCTGCAAAACAACCGTCTTTTTCTATAATCCCACCAATACCAATTAAGAGACAGAGATCATCAACTTGTACAAAAAGCCATCTTACCTTATCTGTCACATTCCAAACACAACGTTCTAATCGTTGCTGGTGACAAGAAAAATTCGCAGAATCGAGATGGTAAATATCTAGGGGATTTTCACCTTGAGAACAGGCTTATATGCCGAAACATAAAATTCCTACCCACAAAAAAGAGAAGGATATCTATGGATCTACATCTACCCAAATAGGTTTTGTCCCATAATGAACGTTACATTTTGTGAAAGAAATGTATATAGAAGCGTACTAACTATTTCGGGACAAATATAGTTCCATTTAGTGTTTATTTCTGTTTTCAGTTTCGATTCTTTTTTTTACTCACCTGGCATAATTCTACTCCTATCGAATGTTGAATTTTACTTTACTTTGGCCAATTGAGTAGAGTGTTCGCTAATGGTCCGGGAGACCGGGGTTCAATCCCAGGTCGAGTCATACCAAAGACCAACAAAATGGTACTTGATGCCGCCTAGCTAAGCACTCAGCACTATAAGGTGAGTATCAAGGATAGTGGAGCAATCCAGGGAATGGAGGAGCACCCTCCCCTACACTGAGGTGCTGTAGCTATTGAAAAGGGGGCTTTCGGGTCACACTGGACTAAGGTCACCAACTTTACTTCACTTATGTAGAAAAATACTATTTCGGGACAAAATATATTCGTTTCTGTCTTGGTAAATACAGTTTCAATTTTGATACTTTTTGATTAATTCATTGCATGACTGAGAGATTCATCTTAAAGACACGTCAATCAGTCTGGGGTTATTTTATGCTTAGAGGTTAGAGAATTGTGCCCATTGTATGTTCAAATTTGCATGTTGTTTTTTTCTTGTGGGCTTTTTTTTCACACGGCCCTTCAAATAATTTTCATACAGATTTATTCATTACATACATGTGAACCTGACAGGTACTACAAAAGTGGACCTGGGAGTAATGGCTCTGAAGGGTTACTCCACACTCTTCAGATCTCCAGAACTGAAGCCTTACCATCAGATGTTATTAAATGTCCTGAACAGGACAACTGTTTTTATAGAGGACTTACTGTTCAAATGGGATACCACGAGCGCATTCTGAGCCACATGGCGAGATACTTCGTCTGTACAATAATGGATATTACATTTAGTTGAAGAAATCTATATAGAAATGTACTTACTATTATAGGACAAAATACTTTAATTCATTGTTTATTTGTCTTGGTAAATACAGCTTCAGTCTCGATTCTTTTTTAACATGCTTCGCATAATAGAATTTCTGTATAATAATGGCGGTAGGAGTCCTAGAGGCGTCGTGGCTAACGTGCTGGATGGCAGCATCGAAGTGAGTGAGTTCAAACTCTGGTCGTGATATTACGTTCACTTTCGGACAAGTACCCTTGGAAAAGGTATGAATCTCCAATCCCTTCCGGCTATGGGTTATATAATTCCACTACTGTTCTTCTGCAATGATGACTTGGACCTTAAATAATCCACGAAGGTTGATGTGCCATTCGGCTCATTGATCTTGTTGGTAGAGTTTTTGCCAATGGCCGGGGAGACTGGGGTTCAATCGCTGGTCGAGTCATACCAAAGACTCAAAAAATGTACTTGATGCCTCCTTTCTTAACACTCAGCATTATAAGGTACGGATCAAGGATAAAGTGGGGCAATCCGGGGAAACGAGTAGCGCCCCACCACATCTCGGTGTAGTAGCTAATGAAAAGGGAGCCTTCGGGTCACCCTCGATTAAAGGGAGACAACTTTACTTACTTACATTTAGTATAAGAAATGTATATAGATATGTAATAATTATTATGGGACAAAAATAGTTTAATTTGTTGTTTATTTCTGTCATGATGACATCTTATGTACGAACACGGACGCAAAAAATTATTTATGTACATGTGTATGTGTAACGGAAAAGTTATCTTCTAATATATATATATATATATATATATATATATGTGTGTGTATATATATATATATATACACACACACACACACACACACACACACATATATATATATATATATATATATATATATATATATATATATATAACAAAAGGGAAATCTTCCAATCTTTAAAAAGTTCATGAAAAGTGATATATCTCTTAATAGTTCCGGAGGGCAATTTTATTTTTATGAAAAGTAATAATTACGACCATACATCAAAAAATTAGAAAATAGAGATGTATATTTTCATGTTCTAAACGATATATATATATGTGTGTGTGTGTGTGTGTGTGTGTGTGTGTGACGTGTTTTTTCAGTGTCAGAGTATGATAAGAAATTACTTTGCTGCAGCTCTGCACATCTCGCGATCTCTCGTCGCTTCTCGCTAAATAACAATTCCTCAGGTATATTTGATATTTCCGCCCCGTGTTGTTCGCTCTTTCCCAATAGGCCATTACAGACAACAAAGATGACGCAGGAAGGAGAGACAACAATCAAAAAAGCTGATTAGATTAACCTCTATTACTACGATTTCTTTTTTTTTTTTTTTTTTTTTTTTTTTTGCTTTATTTTGCTTTTTTTTGCTTTTTTTATAATCGGAACAGAAGAGGAGACAACCAGAACAACAAAAAAAAAAAAAGAAAGAACTGAAATCAAGGGAAAAAAGAGGTTAAGGCGTGAGAGATCGAATATAAAAGAAAGAAAGAAAAAACTAAAAAATTGGAAACGAGAGTTGCATACGAGAAACGAGAATTGCATACGAGAAACGAGAATTGCAAAGGAGTCATGAAACGATGCGCGTAAAAAGACTGATGGTTAATCTGTAAAATATCAAGATATAAAAAAAATGATAAGTGAATTTAAAATAAAAGTGGGGTTAAGAGCATGAAAAAAAGAGAATTGATAGAAAGAAACAAGAAGAAAACGAACAATGTATTAATATATAGAGAGAGAGAGCGAGAGAGAGAGAGAGAGAGACTGTGAGAGAGACAGAGGGACAGAGAGAATTGTGTGATGAGGGAGGGGAAAGAAATGACTAAAAGCAATAAAATGTGGAAAAATGAAAAAAGGGGAGAGAACATCTGAAGAGAAATTAATGGGAAGAGAAAGAGAATACAAAACTGTAGGTCTCTCTCTCTCTCTCTCTCTCTCTCTCTCTCTCTCTCTCTCTCTCTCTCTCTATTTCTATCGATTTATCTACGTTTATATATATATATATGTATATATATATATCAGTCATATATATATATATATATATATATGTGTGTGTGTGTGTGTGTATGTGTGTGTGTGTGTGTGTGTGTTTTCATATTAATCTATATATCCCTGTCAGTTCCCACACACACACACGCGAACGTATGTACATATATGAGTGTTTTTGTGAGTGTATGTGGGTGTTTCTTGATAGATACCATATATGTTTAAATAGTAGCTAAATTAAGACTGTATTTAATAAGTTAGAAATCAACAATGAATAAAACGTTAATTTTCTTTATAGTTTCCTTAGCCTTGAACATTATAGTGAGTTTATTCATTTCACCCTTGAAAACCTTCTTTTAACATAAAGTTAAGCCGTCGTATTTCTGATCACTCAGATGAATTGTCTGTTAAGATAACGAAAAGACGTACCGCCTGGTAAGTATGAACAGCGTCGCACTTGCGCAATTTTGTGTTTCAAAATTTAAACTTTGGTATTGCACCCAGTATAGTGTATGTGTCAATGTCCTTCAGGGTGATGTAATTTTGTTTTATCTTGATCTAAAGTTCAGAAAGAAAGAAAGAAAGAAAGAAAGAAAGAAAGAAAGAAAGAAAGAAAGAAAGAAAGAAAGAAAGAAACTGAAAAGGCCACTCAAAGAAAATTAAAAAAAACGATATATAGAAAGAATAAAAGACAACGCAAGTCTTGAAGCTAAAAAAATGATTAAAGATGAACGGAAAGGAGGAGTAACAGAAAAAGAAGTACAAAGAGAGAGCAGCGAAACCAAGGCGAAATCAAAGAGTAATGAATTGACTGAGAGCACAAGAAAATCACCAGACTGAAATAGATAGATAGATAGATAGATAGATAGATAGATAGATAGATAGATAGAAGACTGAGATAGATAGATAGATAGATAGATAGATAGATAGATAGATAGATAGATAGAAGACTGAGATAGATAGATAGATAGATAGATAGATAGATAGATAGATAGATAGATAGATATGACCAGACTGAGATAGATAGATAGATAGATAGATAGATAGATAGATTAGAGACATTAGATAAACAAGTGAAAAGAAGAAGAGAGGAAGAAAAAAACGATGAGTCTAACCCCATCGGCCTTCTCGGCTGGGTAACTGCAGATAAGCACCAACCCCCACCCATCTCTGACGGCCTACGTGCTATATTCTTGATAGCGAGAATAATGAGCAAAGCTGTTAATTAATTTAACTGATACGAATCAAGCTAATCGATTTGAACCGGCGGTAGAAGTATTAATTATGTTCGTTATTATTCAAAACATGTGAAATATATCCAGGTATATATTCCTAGCTAGCAGCCTTTGTTACATACTAGTAGAGTTGTGGTGGCTTAGTAGTTGTTGTCATAGGAAATGGTAACGATGAACTGAGTTCGAATTTTCAACGGGACCGTTTACACGTCAACTTGAGAGAATGTAAAGGCATGAAACCGTTACTTCTCGCCTCTCTATTTTCTAAGAAATCATGAGACCTTCCACAGTTACGGCCCCTTAACCATCGCTTGATAAGAAGGCCTGTGTGATTGGTTATGGACATTATCGACGACCAATCGGGATATGTTATATTCGGCTTAGTTTTGCCTCATAAATTCAGATTACGAGAGCGAATTTCTCTCTCTCTCTCTCTCTCTCTCTCTCTCTTTTGCTGCAACCGCTTTCAAGACGCTATCTACTCTGGGACCACGTTAAAACTCAATTTACGAGTCGGGCAAAGACACTCTACTAGAGACAAGAATAGACAAGAAAAGTTATACAAGGATAATTTGTTGCTACCTCCACATTACATATTAATAACACATTATTCAGTAACTTATAATTTAGGACACTGTTGGAGAAGCAGGGACGAGCTCATAAGTGATGTACTCCTATGGACCCCCACATATGGCCGGGCAAAAGCAGGACGACCAGCAAGAACATACATACAGCAGCTATGTGAAGATACGGGATGGACCCCAGAAGACATGCCAGAGGCGATGAACGATAGGGAAAAGTGGCGAGAGAGGGTCAGGGATATCCGTGCAAGCGGAACGAAATGATGATGATGATGATAATTTATATTACAATATCAATATCACATTTATTGTAAATGTTGATATGTTTTATTTATACACTGTTTTGTTAAAAAAAACTCGTGTCCTGTTTTTCTTTTTTCTGTTGTTTTTATCCTTATTTTGTCCAGGTATTCGTTACAGAATTTTTGTTTAAAAATAATAGGTTACTTAGATTAGGTAGGTCAACCTTTCTAAGATAAGGAAAAACTCTGAATTCAAAGCCTGGTTGCTCTTAATGGCATCTCAGTCCGTCTTGGGTTATTTTATACCTAGAAGTTAGGAAAGTGCGATCATTGTACTTTTATACTGACATTTTGTCGTTTCAAAAGAATTGTTTTCACCGAGTCGTATGATATGATTCATCGTCCGTAAATTCATCGTCATTGAATTTAAATGTATCCTATGATAAGTTTATCACCAGTAATTTCCTCATATCAGACTAATTGATCTTTTCAAGTTTCCCCAGCCCGCGAATCTTTTACCAATTTTTACTGAATTCCTAAAAGCAATGTTTAAATTCTGAATTTTGTAACGAATAAGTCACATCAAATGAGTCGACGATGAATTTACTATCGATAATCTTTACCCCTGAAGAACTTAAAGTGTATATCATCATCGTCATGTCGTGCTGCCAGCACAGATCTCCCTGACCCTCTCTAACCACCCGTCTCTATCGTGCATCGCTTCCGGGCTGCATCCTGTATTAGCACAGAGCTGCTGTTTAGATGTTCTAGCTGCTCGTCTAACCTTTGCTTGTCCGTGTGAAGGGGTCCATAGGAGTACATCGCTTATGAGTTCGTTCTTACTTCTCCATCACACACACACACACAGATAATGCTGCGAGTTATATTGAACAGGTCCTGGAGGCAACACCCAACAAAACAGCAGCTGTACTGCCACCTACCACCCATCTTGAAAACTATTCAAATTAGACGAACCAGACATGCGGTTTGAAAGCCGAAACTTTTAACGTTGACATATATTTCTACAAATAAAATCCTCCGCTGAAAACCTTGTGTTTGTTCATCTCTACACATTTTCTTATATATATATATATATATATAGCAAGTTTGTACATATATAGTAGAATTATGGACACTAAGTTCCTTAAGTTTCATATATTTTACACGATATATATCTACATAAATATATACATTATATCTTCATTATATATATATATATAAGGTGTATATATATATATATATATGTGTGTGTGTGTGTGTGTATGTGTGAATAAACAGACGTGATATCAATATATAAACGTATATCATACATAAACATATATTATACACATACATGTATACCAATAGTCATACAAAAATTGGATCATTTTAAGATATGGATATTGTAAAATGCGGCGTCCAAGTCAATTTTTGGCCCAAAATTTCATTGTAAATCTAAACTTGAAGTCGTGGTCGATTGACCAAAACTTTATAAATGTATATGAATAAATACCTTTAAAATTACAATACGGTATCTTAGTCTCAAGATTTTAATCGTCAATGAAATAATCTACGAGTTACTTTTATTCAAAATTCTGTGCCATGTGAGTGAAGTTACAATGCCGATGTGTGTATATGAGGTAAACTGCCATTATGTCCCATTAAGTTGTCATTATTCCATGAGTGAATGGTGTACGTCATTTTTCTCTGAAATCAGAATCACATCGGCCATATATAAAACATACAAACCTTACACAATAGACCTTATATTCATATGAATACGCAATCTATTGTACTATCATGAAATTGCACAGATAAACCACATATATTTATTGTCTGGCTGGCCGGGGGGGTGCTGTGGTGTTCCGATTACTGTTTACAGTCAGTGCATCCTCTTTTGGGGATTGCGTATGATAAAACGTTAATACACTACTTTCTTTGTATTAAAAGTTTTATTGTTCATAGTTATATCTGTGTTAATTTGTTCACCAAACATGAATTTAAGTTAAAAACGTTTGTGGCAGTCTGCTAGAATTATGGTAAGTGGTTTATATCGATGGTTTGGAGGACTCTTCTAATGGTTGACCATTCTGTGGTAATGCCGTATTAGTTGATTTCTTGTTTTAGATGGCCCAGTCGGCTAAGGTGGTAGAATAGACCGACTGAATCTCTGCAGAGGGGTAAGAAACCCCCCACCCTGCGCCACAACGAGTGTCCTTAACAATCTGATGGTGAGGATCCAGTATTGAGGGAGCTTTGGGGAATGCAGAATACGCCTTCATTACCATCGCTGCCAGATCCACTCTGGCCTATAGTGGGAGCACCTGATAGGGTCCTATCTATGGGACAATTAGAACTAAACTGTGTACTTATACCAAACTGAATTGTTTGAAATAGAACAGTTTTTGACATTGAAACTATACAACACTAAACTGAATTGTTCGAAATAGAACTGTTTCGCCATTTAACTGTATATAAATAAAAACTATACTTAATTATACTGAACACCTGGAGCATTTATTCTAGGGTTACCCTTGACATTTTTGGTTCCTGTTTGTGATTAAGTAATTGCAGGTCCTAAAATAATATCCTTTTACTTTTCAATAAATGTCATTTTCATTCATCTATCTTTTGTGGTCCTTAATTTAAGCCCAAATTATTTTATTTCAGAAATTGTGAAACACTCGGTATGGAGCACTTGCTTCTGAAAAAGAACCCCCACATCTGTCACGTGGACCTCTCAAAATTAAAGTTCTTAAAAAAAAGTTATACCCTTGCCGATTGACCTCTGATTGAATGAGCGCTGAAGACTTTAGTTAATAATGTACATCAAAAACTAAACATTTCATCCACATCAAGAAATTCTTCTCTTTCTGTTAAAATCAGTCATCTCCTTTACTTGTTTAGCTATCCTTTTTATACTACTATACACACATGTACATACATATACACTACCTATGTTCCCGTGGGAAATGGGCACTGCGACACGAGTTCAAATCCTGGACGTGGCTGACTGCGTTTCACATTGCACTAATACCCCTGAGAAAGGTGTGAATCCAATTATTCTCCTCCCAGCTACGACTGGGTTCTTTAACCTTGGTTAGGTAACCAGTTAGGAGAAGGAAAACTCAGAATTCAAACCTGTTAAACTCCACTTAAAAACAGACCTTGTATCACATCTGGCCTGTGTGGGTGGGCTGGTAAATATATATATATATATATATATATATATATATATATATATATATATATATATATACGCTGTCTATATACACGCACGCATACACATGTACACACATCCGTACTGACAAACACAGCCCCACCTCACTACATGCATATACATACATATATGCTGTACCTATACTTGCATATAGGGAGGTATCATCGTTGTATAATGGTTAAAGTGCTACGAGTTCGAACTCCAGTCGATCTATTACGTTCACTTTCGGACAAATACCCTTGGGAAAGGTATGAATCCCCTTATCCTCCCAGCTATGTGTTAAATAGCATCACTGCTGCTCTTCTAAAAGGATCGTTTTGGTATTAAATAACCCACGAAGGTTGATATCCCACTAAACCAAGAAACCTATATATATATATATATATATAAAAGAAGCAGAAGATACCCCGCAAAAACAATTACCGACGCCGACTACACCGATGACATAGCGATTCTGGCAAATACAACCAACCAAGCCGAAACACTACTGCATAGTCTTGAATGAGCTGCCGCTGACATTGGCCTCCATATCAATGCACACAAAACGGAATACATTTACTTTAATCAAACCGGCCACATTTCCACATTAGGCGGTAGCTCTCTGAAGCTTGTAGACAAGTTCACCTACCCAGGAAGCAGTGTCTCATCAACCGTGGCAGACATCGAGACGCAGCTAACAAAGGCATGGACAGTTATCGATAAACTATCGGTCATATGGAAATCAGACCTGACCGATAAAATGAAACGCAGTTTCTTCCAAGCAGCGGTCGTGTCGATACTACTATATGGATGCACTACATGGACGCTAACTAAAAGCTTGACGGCAACTACACAAGAATGCTGCGAGTAATTTTAAACAAGTCCTGGAGGCAACACCCCACAAAGCCCCAACTGTACTACGACCACCTACCTCCCATTACGAAAACTATCCAAGTTAGACAAACCAGACATGCAGGACACTGCTGGAGAAGCAGGGACGAGCTAATAAGTGATGTTCTCCAATGGACCCCGTCATATGGCCGAACAAAATCTGGACGACCAACTCGAACAAACATACAGCAGCTCTGTGAGGATACGGATGTAGCCCTGAGGACCTGCCAGAAGCGGTGAACGATTGGGAGGAGTGGCGAGCGAGGGTCAGGGATATCCGACAGGATGATGATGATGATATATACAATGATATTTACTTGCAATGCGCCAAAATGCCTATGCATTATTTCACCCTAATATGTGCACAAAGGAACAGAAGAGCTTACAGGGTCAGAGGTTTATACGAATAGAAAAATAGAAATAATGGGAATAAATACACATAAAAATATCTCAGAATTAAGCGGGTAGATTACTAAAAGTAGGTTAAAAACCTAATAAGTATCTCATTCTGATATATATATATATATATATATATATATATATATATATATATATATATATAGGGCGGAGATGAGACTAGTGCTACTCGTGCCCGGCACGACCAATAACTCGGTCAATGTTATTCAAAATGGATTAAAAATCATCCATTAATTTCAAGCAAACATACTTTGTCTGATCTCAATTAAATTACGTATCTATTCAAGTTTCGATAACTAAGTAGCCAAAAGTTCATAAATATATCTGGGAATAATACAACGATGCTGTTTTGAACGGATGGTCTTTGTCCGGCCACCGTCAGATTCATTGAACATCCCATAAAATCGGCTATAATGTTGAACACGCGTAATCCGTGCCAGGCACTAGACCCTTATAATAACAGTAATGTTAGCGAAATCTCGCTTTTGGCTGTAGCCAATAGAAAAAGCAAGCCAGAATAACGTGCTCAAAAAAATTAGCACAATGTGACTGCTGACAGCTGTCTTGGGAAGAGGGAGAGGGACCGAGAGAAAGAGAGAGAGGATAGCAGATTATAGCTGTCACCGACGTCATCATCATCGCTATGGTAAATGTTGGTTAAACGGCGTGTTTTAATTCGTTTTTTCACTAACAGATCTCTATTTCTTTAATGAATGTTGCATATATTACATTCTGTAACTAAAATTTGTTTATTTGAATACATTTTCAACAAATAATCTTTGTCATCAATTTCTTTATTGTAATAAACATATTTTTCTCGTCATAGTAATGAACATCTTCTCTATTCTTCTATACTTTTGAAAGGAAAAAAAATTATCTTATCTACTGTATTAACAAGACTACAAATTATATAGTATCATGATTTTTTACAAAAAAACCACCAGGCAAGGTACGTTTGTCAATCTGTGCTATACAATAGAGAATCACGCAATAGCAACTATGATGACTTACTTTGGGCCCACGGACCGAAGGTTGGGAACTGAAGTTGACAGAGGGGGCACGAGCAGCAAAAATAGGCTAGAGTCGCCACTGATATATGTATATATATATATATATATATATATTCGAAGGTCATTTAATGGATAAGGAGTATTTTTCTTTCTTTTCTTTCTTTCTATCTATTTATCTATAGATAATAGATAGGTATATTTCAATAGATAGGTATATTTTTGCAAAAACCAAAATAATTTTTTTCAAAACTCTTAAATTGAAATATTATTTGAAAGTCAGTTTTGTGATTGTTATGAAGAAATGGTGATGGGAGAACAATAGGTTGGTTGTAATTTAGGTCACCATATGTCCGCTTCTAATTAAAGACTCCAGCTGCATAGCTGCCAGGCCTTCACTTGGTATAGCTTTAAGCTGGTCCTTTGAAAAAACTTTTTAAAACCTGATTGCTGTTTTATGGGTTTGTTATCAGATTCTGAAATCACTCTCAATCCTACTCTACAAATGACATACAGCTGGTATTTAAAATATTGAATTTTTTATCTTGTTAGGTGAAAATTAAATGGGATTCAAGCTGCGGAAAATTCATTTAATTATTTTTTTTTTTTTTCTTGAAAGAGCGAATTTGAACTGGTAATTATTGAAAGGCTTTTGTAAAGGAGGAGAAAAAAAAAAGGACGTGAAGAGTGAAAGGAAATGAAGCGTAATAATTACTCAAGAAATTAACGATGGAAAATTTAATGGAAGAATGAAATTTAATGAAAAAAAAAGCTCGGATGGAAGGACAGAAAATAAAACCAGAAAAAAAAAAGAAAGAATAAGATGGAAATACAAGAGAAAGGAAAAATATAAAAGTAAGTACAAAAAATCTCCAAAGAATGGAACTAATGAGAAGAAAGAAAGAAAGAAAGAAAGAAAGAAAGAAAGAAAGAAAGAAAGAAAGAAATTTGGTACAATATGAAACCAGGAAAAAATAATGGACAAAGAAAGAAAGAAAGAAAGAAAGAAAGAAAGAAAGAAAAATGCCTTAAAAAGCAAAGAAATGGATAAAAAACGAAGGCAATCTAAAGAAAAACTTACAAAACAGAGAGAGAGAGAAAAATGAGAAAATAAAAAAGGAAAAAAGTATGTAAACAGAAATACTCACAGATAAATAAAAAAAAAATAAGAATGACTAAAAGAAAGAGAGCCAAAGGACGAAAGAGAAAAGGCTAAAAAAAATGCTCTCAAAGAAAGAAAGAAAGAAAGAAAGAAAGAAAAAAGTAAGAAATTAAACAGAAAGTCAGAAGAAAAACAAAGAAAAGAATTCTAAAGACGATAAAAACCATGAAATTAAATATGAATTCTCAATAAGAAAGAAAGAAAGAAAGAAAGAGAGACAGAAAAAGAGAAGAAGGAAAGAACAAGTAAAAATCCAAAGAAAAAGCAAAAAATGTTGAAAGAAGGACAAAAAATATTTGTAAAGTTTATGAAAAAAATGAATAGTAAAAAGAAAAAAATCGTTTATTTTTTCTTTCTTTTTTTTTCTTTCATTGTTTCTTTCTTTGTAATTTCCTTACTCCAATTACTTGTCCAATATTTACTTCAAACCCCTCTCTCTTTCTCTCTCTCTCTCTCTCTCTCTCTCTCTATCTATCTATCTATCTATCTATCTTTCTTTTTTCCTTCTTTCTTCTTCATAATGTGACATTAATTCTCCAACGTAATACATTTACCTAAGCAAATGTATCTTGATTCTAGAAAGAAGCTCATAAAAAAATCTTTCATTCTAATCTTTGATATTTCTCTTTCCACCTGGCTAACACCAACTTCGTTAACCTTGAAAATCGAATTAGCCAAAGATGATTTCCTTTCTTTCATTCCCACTTGTTTCCACTTTTTCATCCATGGGTCCACTTGTCGTCTGCTAGCTTCATTTACCTGCAGATCACGTGATCATCGCTAATAATGGCCAGTGAAGGAATTCAATATCTCCTTTAGTCTTATTATCCTTTACTTGATTTTATTTTCTCTTCGTATTAATTTATACGGTTTATCTGGTATTTTCTTTTTCATGCATCGATTCGTTTAATCATTATTTAATCAATAATCATTTTATAAAACCTGTTAGACGACATGACCCCCTAATGAAGACAAAAAGAATCAAAACTTTTATCTCTAATGCCATGGTTGCGTCTTATTTACAAACGACGAAGCGAACGGTCAATTAAGATGCCTTTTCACAAACATAAATATCTTTATCCAAAATGCATCGTATCTTTTATCATTAAAATTTTTTGTCATTATATATATATATATATATTTGAGTAACACTTTACATCAAGTAAACTGCCATGTTGCTGTAAATGTCTCATGAACGTCAAAGTTTGAGGTGAATATTTGAAGTGATATAGTGGTCAGTTACTATTTTTGTTCCTATTCCAGACATATAATGATATATAAGAAGCCATTGTTGTCGATGCTTCTACTCCTATCGATTATTTTCTTTCTTCTCATAATTTATCAAATTTTTGTTTGAACTTATTAGATCTATTCATCAGTATTCCATACAGGTTTTCAAATTGGACTTTTTTATAAGGTAGTTTATGTTAAAATCTTTCATTTATGTCAAACACAGAGTTTCTCAAAGTGGTCCATGTAGATGTGTTATTGACTCGAGGATGAATTCGCTAGTTTGCATTCGTCAATCCCTTTATAACATGAGAAAAAAAATCACTGAAGGATGTAGACCAGTTTCCAAATATCGTACACGTAATGGAATGACTGACTAGTTTTGATGGTTGCTTATCATATTTACCTAACCCCTCCGCTCGGGCAGGATATGACACAAGGTTAAACTCCGCTTAAAAATTGACCTTGTGTCATATCTTGCCCGAGCGGTGGGGTTGGGTAAATATGATAAATCTATTATGGCCGTGAAATGTAATTAAATTGGGTTTCAAGGGTTACATTAAATACAAATATTTGAGAAACCCTTGTTTGCTCTGTATATCTGTTGCAAAATGTAATATCACAAGTTTTTTTCATCGGGAAAGAAATCTCTACATATGTGCTTCCATAAAAATGTGTGAAGAAAATTAAGTCAGATTACCAGCCTGCACGAGACGGTTTACATTTCATTGCGCACTAATGCACTTAGGGAAAAATCATGAATTCATCTCTCTGCCATCAATAATGAGAATTATTAGGGCAGGTCGGGTTCTTTTGCTTTGGTATGGAAAACTCTTGAGTTAAACAAGCCGCTGTTCACCACAAAAATATCTTTCACATACCAATGGCAGAGTTTATTCCTCTGTAGGTTTTGTATATCAACGCATCTATGAATGTTTGAATATCTTCAAAGTACATCTTTTGATTACATATCGTTATGTCGCTGAGGATAGAAGCCTAAATAAAGAAACTGTGACAACAAGCGAAACTAGGAAGGAAGTTGGAAGATACAAGAATCCATCGGAAAGAGGAGACCCCCAAAAGATTTCGCAAACAAGTTTGACAATAGAACAAAAAGAAAGAAATCAAAAGGCAAAAATAGGAAGACTCAAAAGGTACTGGGACAGGGTCAAACAATACAAAAAAAACAGGTCATTCCAATATAACGTAAGAAAATTTTACAGGCAGGTTGGTGGAGAGTGCTCAATAACAAACCAGCAAAAGAAACAAAACAATTAAGATCTGGAGAAGGAAAGAACATTATATGAGGATCATTAAATAAGTTCCCAGACTTTTTTCGTATAGGCACTTTCATTGATAGTGCGCACATGAAACTCTAGTCCCCTTCGAAGTAATCTCCTCCGACTGCAATTCACTTGCTGTACCGTCCCAACAACTTCTGGAAGTCCCCATGGAAGTCCTCTTGTGTGAGCATATCAATGACCTTCGCCACAGCCTCTTTCATCTCCTCAATTGTCTCATAACGACAGCCTCTGCGCTTAGGGAATAACGAAAAGTCACAGGGAGAAAGGTCTGGACTATAGGGAGGGTGAGCAACTGTCTTGATGCCCATCTTGGTCAAATAGTCTGTGACAAGAATGGAGTTGTGGACTGGTGTATTGTCCTGGTGGAAATGCCACTGACCCGATTTGAAGAGTGCTGGCCTCTTCCCTAGGTATCTCTTCCTGAACTCCCTTAAAACCTCAACATAGTAACCCTAACCCTAACCCTTTGGCCAATCAACTCTGGTGTTCAGACTTCCTTACTCTTCCCACACCTTTTATCATCTCTCACAGACTCCCTGAAGTCCTTGAATCTCTTATGCCACTCAAAAGCTCCATTCATGCAAGATGCTCCAAAAGCAGTCTGAAGCATTCCATACGTTTCTGTGGCATTTTTTCCAAGTTTAAAACAGTATTTTATTGCATATCGTTCTTCTAAAATGTCCTCACGTCTAGATTGCATTTTTGAAATTAACCAGCAGTGACAATCAGGCTTTAGTAAGGTGTATTCCAATTCCTACTGTAGCTGTTTATTTGAACCTGAAATCATAAAAATTGGTCAGTCATCTCATAAGATGTATAGCAATAACATTCTGAATTTTCAAGAGTCTACGACAATTTTAAATACCTGTACAAAAAAGTCTGGAAACTTATTGAAGGCACCACGTAGAAATGCTGAATGAGTAAATAACGGGAAAACGAACTCGAAGAAGTTCCCAAGGCGAACATCGTACACATAAACTCGCTTAGAGCAATACTCAAGAAAATTCCTGAATGAATGATGAAACGGAAAACTACTCCGATCCAGAAGAACCCCTCCCCCAAAAAAGGACCATCTTCAGCAACTATAGACCGATAACATGTTTACCAATAACAAAAAGGATGCCACAGGGAAACAAGAGGGACAAATGACCGATTATATATAGACCATAGCAACCTCAAAGACGCCAAAACGAGGAGGAAAAATCTACTACAAGAAGGCCTATGATATATACAAAGTATCTGACGAAATCATAAAGTTTTTCACGAATTCCAGGGAAAACCAGATGGCGGAAATGACAGCAGGAGGACAAAACCAAGCAAAAATAAAAATTTAAAGAGGCATCTTCCAGATGGACTCCCATTCGTGACTGCTATTCGTTATAGCAATGATGACACCCAACCACATATTTAGGAAATGCACAGGTGGATACTAATTTTCAAGACCACAGGTAAAGATTAATCACTCTATGTATATGGATGGCAGAAAGGTATTAGAAAAAAATGAAAAAGAACTGAAGACTATGATACAAACAATAGGAATATACAGTCAGGATATAGGAATGGAAATTAAGATGAGCAGGAACTCGGACAAATGGAACAAGGGAATAGGAAATAGATGACTATGTACATAGAATTGCATTCAAGTTATGACACAAACAGATTACATGTATCAAGAAAAGAAGGAGAAAAAGGATTTGGCAGCAATGAGGGTTGCGTTGATGCATCAACAAAACGTGTCGAAGAATGAAGAATGCATAAAAGAGTACAAAGAAAGACAAATCACTGCAGCCAAAAAAATCAACATAAGAATAGATAGAAAAACAAAAAATAGAAAATAGAAATGAGAAGAAAAACAACTGCATGGATATTTCAAGCGACAAACGAGATTGTATACGAAAAGACGAGGACATAACTAAGGACTATGTATTGGTTTCTGGACTCCAATAAAAGACCACTAGCTAACTCTGGTGTTAAATACTCACTGGAATAATAATAATAATAATAATAATAATAATAATGATAGTATCATGGGGACCATTCGTATGATGGACAACAGAAGAACTCAGACAAATGGACCAAAGGACAAGAAAGTTGAGGACATAGACAGACTGTATGTGTCAAGAAAAGAAGAAGGACGAGGACTTGTTAACATTGAAGATTGCGTTGATAGACTCGAAGACTATGTTACAAAGAAAAAAGATAGATAACTTGCCAAAGCCAATAGCAACATTAGTAACTTAAAAGCAAACAGGAACACAATAAAAACTAAGAAACAGAAATGGGTAGTACAAAAACTGGTTGGATATTTCAAAAGACAAATTAGCGAAATTATGCACGAGAAGACATGGAAATGGCCAAGGAATTGAAATCTTGAGAGAGAAAGAAAATCTCTATTAACAGCAGCACAAAACAACGCCATAAGGACCAATAATATTTAAACAAAAATCGGTAAGGTGCAACAAAATTGCAGGTGGAGAAAAAGATAAAACGATTAATCACATGGAGGTGCCCGTGGTGAAATGGTTATCGTCGTAGGAAATGGACACGGCGACACAAGTTTCAAATCCTGGACGAGACTGATTGCATTTCACATAGCACTAATACCCTTGGGAAAGGTATGAATACAATTATCCTCCCTCCAGCTATGGGTAAATAGTAGAGCAGACTAGGTTCTTCAGCCTTGGTGAGGCAACTAGTCTAGGAGAAGGAAAACTCTGAATTCAAACCTGTTAAACTCCGCTTAAAAATTGACCTTGTGTCATATCCTACTCGAGCAGAGGGGTTGGTAAATATGTAAAACGATTAAACACATAGTAAGCGAATGCAGCAAACTAGCACAAAAAATAAAAGTGTAGACACGACTGGGTAAGAAAGGTGATCTACTGGGAAATGTGTAAGAAATTAAAATTTAACCATACTACCAAAAGGTATATGCACAAACCAAAATCCGTTGTAGAAAATAAAACCTTGAGATACAAACGAATAACCTAATCCCACGGCCAGGAGACCAGACCTAGTGATAGTCAGTAAAAAAAACTGCCAAATAATAATGTTGCCGTCTCGGTGAACGTCAAAGTGAAAACCAAAGAAAGTGAAAAGGAAAATAAGTACTTTGACCTTGCTAGAGACCTGAAAAAAGCTATCGAACATGATGGAGTTGGTGATACCAAATGTAAGTGCTGCGCTCTGAACAATCCCAAAGGATTGGTAAAGGGAATGGAAGATTTGGAAATTAGACAAGTGGAGACCATCAGCATTATTAAGTACGGCCAGAATACTGAGCCGAGTCCTGGAGAATTGAGAAGACTTGCTGTCATTCAGACTCCAGCGAAAGACCTGCAGCTTGCGCTGGTGTGAAAAAATCGCATAATAATTGTTAAAGGCGTCCTTGTTCAATGCAAGGCAATGGTAACGGCTTTGTATTAAGGCAAGTAATGCTATAGTTTGGCTACCAAATATATCTTCGTGTCAAGATTGTTTGACTAAACCGCCACGAACAAAGGCAAATTTGTCGATAGATGGTCTGGCATTCATTGATTATCAAAAGGGCTAGGCGTGGTCACTAGAGAGTGTAGATCGGTGGGTCAAGAAAATGTATATTCGCCAGGGTCAGGAGGCGGGTAAGAGAATTCGGAAATGATTCGGTTTCTGAATAGATGTATGTGTGTCCGTGATTCAAAGGCCTTGGTGTGGCTTTCGGCATAACACACACTCACGTGCACTAACAAAGACACACACACACACACAAAACATACACATACATACACACATAAATACAGACCGACAGACATACACATATGTACTCACACATGTGTGTCCATGCACGCATATGATCATACACACACATACATACTCACTCTCACTTATATACACACACACGCACATACACACATATATATACACAAACCTGGGCGTTTGCATGCACACATACACGCACAGACATACATACACACACATGCATATAGACCGACACACATACATACATGCAATTACACATGCACATATGCACTCATATACATACAGGTGGTACCCGTGGTTAAATGGTTATCGTCGTACGAAGCGGACACGGTGACACGAGTTCAAATCCTAGACGAGGCTGATTTCATTTCCTTTGGGAAAAATATGAATCTAACTATTCTTCCTCCAGCTATAATAAATAGTAGAGCAGACTGTGTCTTTAACCCTGGTATGGTCACCAATCTTGGAGAAAGAAAAACTCTGAATTCCAGCCCGTTAAAATTCGCTTGAAAATTGACCTTTCGTCACATCCTGCCCGTAGAAGGTTTGGTAAATATGTACATACACACTTACACTCGTATGGATACACATATACACAGACATGCGTATACGCTAACCCCCCCCCTACACACACTGAATGCGGGTGGTGTCCTTGTGGTGTAATGGTTAAAGCGATGGACTGCGGAATCGTAATAAGCGAGTTCGTACTCCAGTCACGCTATTACGTTCACTTTCGAGAAAATACCCTTGGGAAAGGTATGAACCTCCTTACCCTCCCAGCTATGGATTAAATAGTACCCTTACTGTTCTTCTAGGAGAATGGCTTTGGCAATAAATAACCTACAAAGGTTGATATGCCATTAAACAAAGAAACCAAACCAAACAGGGAATACGAAAGTAACTTGTATGACAATAGCATCAAGACCCAAGCGCACTCAAACACGTAGAGCGACACATGCACACACAGATATACCAGGCACATCCTCAAACACATTCACTTATATATATATATATATATACACACACGCACACACTCATATAAACACATACGCACGTACATAGACATATACATGCTCGGACAAATCAGGGCTTCACTGTTTATATCTACGTAGAAAGAGAGATAAACAGAGTCGAGATGAACAAAGATATAAAAAATCACCTATGGATAGATTTATCATAGAATTTTAATGATAGATAAGTACGAATTAATTAATTTAAACATTAGCATAGATAGACAAACAAATAGATAAATTTGGATTTTCTATTAAAAATTTTGTAACGGTAGTTGCATCCCACAATATCGACAGAGCGTTATCACTGGAAGGAGAAATTTAAAACTTTCTCATCTCTTTCATTACATGTATAAGCTTACACGCCCTGATGAAGGCATAAAAGCCGAAACGTTTAACAGTGGCAAATACTTCAACAAATATAATCATCTTCTGAAAACCTTTTGTTTTGTTTTTTCTCTTTACCCATTATCATACATCTGAATATGTACACACACACATAAACACACATACCCAAACTCGTGTACATAAGAATGCAACAGGTTGCTTTGAAAAAAATCCTCGAAGCAGCCCCCTACAAAGCAGCAGTTGTAAAGCCACTTTCCTCTTATCTGTCAAAACATCCAAGTAATTCGAACATGACATATGCTAGTATTGTTAAGAAAGAGCGAACAAGCTCATAAGCAACGTTCTCTAATAGACACCTACACAATGACATGCCAGTGCCCGAACGACCATTAAAAACATTCCATAATGATGATGGATATATGATTGATATATGATGATGGATATACTTAGACAGCATGATATTATTTGCGTATCATTTTTTCCGGCTTAAAGTTTTTTGATTATTATATCTTTTCCCATATGTATTTACCACCCACCCTCGTCATATGCAGGATGTGACACGAGGTCAATTTTTAAGCGAAGTTTAGTTGATATGAATCCAGACTGGTATTTTTCTTCGACTAAGGTTAAAGAGCTCAAATATTTCCCCATCGGTGAGGAGAGAATAATTGGATTCATGCCTTTCACAAGGTTTGTGAAATGCAAACAGCCTTACTAAGAATTTGAAATCTGGGTGTCGATTACATTCCCTACAACAATAACCCTTACACCACGAACGTTTTCCCAATATATATATATATATATATATATATATATATATATATATCTGTTGCTTGTAAATTTAATTAACATATGTAGGCTTTCACACACCAAATGAGTGATTAATAGAATTGAAAGTAATGATGTGGAAATAATAACCAGGGTGTCAACTGTTTATAGTGACCCAGTCGATAAAAATAACCTGATCAGGTGTTATACACAGTCAGGAGGAAAAAGAAAAAATTTCAAAGGTGCTTAACTCAGTGTGAAAACAGAAAACAATAACGTTGTCTTAATTGTGGCTCGATGATGCTTCCATATGAAGTTCCTCTTGTCAACTTTACGTATAACACATCACCATCTTTCAAACACGTCGAAGTGTTAATTTTTCTCATTCCTATGTGACAAAAGCGTGCCTACCGTTTTATTTGATTTTGTTTTTTGTTTTTTGTTTGTTTTTTTGTTTTTGTTTTTGGGGAGGGTTGTTTTGCTTTTTGTTGGTTTTTATTTTTTGTTTTTGTTTTTTTGTTTTTTTGTTTTTTTCACGTTCAGGTGATTTGACTGGTAGAGAAGAAAAACAAAATGCCGGAATCATAACGCTGTTGAGATATTTTAGACAGTATTGTAGTGTTCATCCGTTGATTCTGTGACGCCGATAATAGTTTTTTTTTTCTGTTTTTATGGCATAGCAACCTTTCTGAGTTATTCAATGCTAAAGCCATCCTTGTTGAAGAACAGCAGTAATACCATTTAACCCATAACTGGAAGGGGGGATTAGTAACATTCCCAAGAGTATTTAGTCTAAAAGTGAACGTAGTGGTATAAATTAAGTTCGAACTTGCTTATCACGTGTTCGCAGTCCAGTACGTTAGCCACGACGCACGTGCCGGTTCGTGATCACTGGCGGGCATTCGTACCTGAAAGAGGTCAATGTCAAATTCGAGGCCGAAAGGCCCCCGGCTTCGGCTGGGCCACCTGCGGTTGAGCGGTGACGTCATTGATAGTACAGAGAGGCACTAGACTCGCAGGTCAAGTTTAAGATATGAATAGGCGTACGAGCCGGACTCACGTAATATATCGAGTGAGTCCAAGTCCTGAAGTCGGCTCATCTGGCTCAAATTGCACTAAGTGAGTCGATAATCATGTCCAACTTGGCTCGAGCCTCATCTAGTGCCAACCAACTGCCGAGCAATTTAAGTTTTTTAAAAGCTGTGCCTACCACTACAACTAGACTAGCTGCAGAGATAAAAGGGGCCAGGTCTCTGAATCGCATTACTTCATTCAACAGGGAAGGGATTTATATGATCAGAATTATTCTTTTAAAAAAAAACGGATTTGATTATTTTTTTAAGAAACATACTTTGTTATTTTTTGCTAATTTATCTTTTTAGTCGTTATTGAACACCCTGTGTTTGTTTTTGTCTCTGGCCTTCGACTTCAATTTATTTTTCTTTGAATGATCAACCCTGTCTGATTTATTTGGCGATCGACGAGTGGCGACTTCGGTTATCTGGATCTAAAACTCAACTGATGCCTGAACAAGCCTAGGTTCAATCCTTCATTGGAGCAGTGACCCGTCGGTGGTCTAGGAAGTCGACTGGGTGATACATTTGCCCTAATTACAATAGACAACTTTAAATTGTCAACTTTAGATACGATTAATTCTGTCCAAATACATATATATATATAATTAAGAACAATGAAATTGAATATGTAAATTATTTAAGTTAAGATATGTTGGTACATGGGGTGGTCCACAAAAGATACACATATTTGAAAATTCAAAATTTTCTTGTTTTTAATTTCATATTTTATATAAGTATGGTGTTGTAAATTTGCAATTAAAATTGGAAATGTCAGCTTTAAAAGAACAAATTAAAACAATGGAACAGGATTTCTTCCAAGCAGTAGCCGTGTCCGTAGTACTGTATAGTTGCACCACCTGGACTCTGACGAAACAGCGTGCTATTTTGAACCAATCCCGGAAGAAACGCCCGAGAAAACAACAGCAGTAGAGCCACTTAACTTCCATTTCAAAAACCACGCAAGTAAGACGAAAAACACATGTTGGACACTGGTTGTGAAGTAAATACGAACTCATCAGCGACGTTCCCCTGTGGACTACCACATATGGACACACCAGTGTTGGCAGACAAGCAAAGACTTGCATGCATCAACTCTGTGCAGACACTGGACGCAGTCTAGAGGACCTGCCAGCGATGAATGATTGAAACGGATGACAAGAGACAGTCAGGGAATCCTTACAATTGATACAACATCATGTTCATGATGAAATTTTCAATAAAAGAAATTCTGTTACGAGGGTTGCGAGAACTAAGCAAAGTATTCAACAAATTGTAACAGAGGAGTTTTCTGGGTACTATGATAATCAAGAGTGAAATAAATTATAAAATAAAACAGAAAATAAATAACTGGAGGTTGAGTTGAACAGACGTTCTTTTCAGTATTTTTTATATATTTTGTGATAAACAATATTTTACAAATATGTCTTCGTGTATGAATGAATTTTTGTATGCGCATAGTGGATATAAATGTTTTAGTGTTCTTTCTTTAATTGTTTATTGATGTGCCAGTTGTGGTTTCTTTGAAGATGAAATTTGTTATTATACATGAAATTCAGGATCGATGTTTTGTTTCAAAGGTTAGGGTAGCAATTCTCTTCCAATGCCAGTCTTTATTGTTTTTGTTTTTTTAAGGAAAGAGATGTTCCAGATCCCATAGATTATGTTCGGTTGGTTGGTTTGTTGGTTGGTTGGTTGGTTGGTTGGATTTTTATAGCATATCAAACTTTGTAGGTTATTTAACGCCGAATCCATTTTTATGCAAATAGTTCTATTTCAAACAATTCAGTTTCGGATAAGCACGCAGTTTAAATGTAAGTACAGTTTAATTGTGAAAAGCATTTCTATTTCAAGCTATTCAGTTTAGTCAAGCAGTTCTAATTCAGTTTAGTATATGTACAGATTTTGTTTACACACAGTTAAATGTCAAAACAGTTCTATATTGAACTAATCAGTTTAGTGTAAGTACAGTTTCAATGTCAAAAAACACTTCCATTTCAAATAATTCAGTTTATCATAAGCCCGCGGTCTAAATGTAAGTACGGTTTAATTGTCAAAAACAGTTCTATTTCAAGCCATTAAGTTTAGTCAAACAATTCAATTTCGCATAAGTATGCCGTTAGTACTATTTAACCCATAGATAAGGCACTATCAGGTGCTACCACGACAAGCCAGAGTGGACCTGGGAGCGATGGCAATGAAGAGGTGCTCCGTATTCCCCAAAGCCCTAGCATTACTGGAACCTCACCATCAGATTGTTTAGTGTCATATCCAGGACACTCTTTGACTGGGGGTCTTACCCCTCTGCAGAAGTGCAGCCGGTGTATTCTACAGCCCCAGTCGACTGGGCAGAGATTACGTTAAAGCTGTTTGGGAAAACTCAGAAAGAATGAAACAAAAACATTGCATTACTTTCGTGATGTAACCAACATTAAATATCTTTCATAGAATACTTTTCTTGGTGTTACACCGGTAAGAAATTCTCTCAGACTTTCAAATGCCTCCTGAATCTATACACACCATCAACACGATTCTTCAAGACTTACCAAACTGCGGAATAACAACTACTTTCGTACGGTAGATTTAACAGGAAATATTCTATGATGCACTAAGGTAATTTTTTTTTTATTTTCTACAATCTCTCTTGCCGTATAAGTATACGAATTACCTACCAATAATCAAACAGTTAATTTCCTCGAGGTCTGCGACTGAAGATTATCTCGTATTTAACAAAGTGTGAGAAACTTGTCGAAGGGGATGCAGGTATCATACACCATTTTAAAGTGGATAAGATGAGTGCCAAAAATATTACTACTTACGCCCTCTGGCGTGGAAACACGGTTATTTGTCGATTCTTCACGTAAGATCTTCTGATTTGAAAGTCGATTGAGCGTAAATGCAATAAAGAATTACGATAAGAAGGACAAAAAAAGACCAATGGACTATTGGAAAAGAAAGAAAGAAAGAAAGAAATGATTCACGGAGAGAAAAAGAAAGGATGAACAATTCAAGGTAAACAGAATGAATAAATAATTTTAAAAAATTGGTGATTTCAAGCAAAAGGAAAGAAAGAAAGAAAGAAAGAAAGAAAGAAAGAAAGAAAGATAGAAAGAAAAAGATTTTTTTAAATGAAAATATACAGAAATATTTTGATACAAGATGGTTTTAACTTTTTAAAAATGATAGAAAAAAGCCAGAAATTAAAAAGCAATAAAAGAATGGAAAAAATTCCAATACAAACCAGAGAGCGAGTCAGCCTCGTATATATTTTTAGTGGGGCTAGCGATCTGAGTTCGAATCATTCAAAACATTGGGATTGGAGATGCTGATTTTTCATCAAACAGATAAGATATTGTCTCCAGGGAAACTGGTGCAACATTGCAACGTTCTAAAATAGATATCGCATAAGTTTTATTAGAAAGAAAGATAAGATGAACTATATTGGGAGAGAAATAGAAAAAGCTAAGGATAGACACAGAGGGTAAAGATAGATAGATAGATAGATAGATAGATAGATAGATAGATAGAAACAGACTGAGAAAGAAAGAAAGAAAGAAAGAAAGAAAGAAAGAAAGAGAATCATCTCCGTATATGTTAGCAGAAAATCGCTTGTTATACGTGGCATTAACTGTCAACATTAGATGCATTTCATTTGTTTTAGTTTTCTTTCTTTACACCATTCACGACGTTCATTTCAAAATAGACATAATTTGTAAAATACCGAGTTAAACTCACAAGTAACAATTCAATACGGTCGATACTTCTGGTGATTAAACTTTCTAAGCAAAGAATTATAATGCCCCACCACTACATTCGGCACTCTGAATGGGAGATCTGTCGGATATTTGTGGAGGTGCTTTTTTATTTACAAAGAAAGCTTTTGTTTTTTTATCACTATCTTAACTCTCAAAGGCTTTGAAGCTGCAAGGCTTTTGCATATAACAATTATTTCTTGTGCCCAAATTGTTTTAATACTTCTTTCAAATGATCAAGGATTATGGTTTTCATTTCGTTGGATTACAAAAGATTCCTAATCGGATTAGGATCCAGTGTGTTTAGTGGTTAATCCAAGAATTCGATATGATAATCGTGAATCTATTTCACGCATGTAGCAGTAAGTAAAGTTGTCTCCCTTTAGTCGAGGGTGACCAGAAGGCTCCCTTTACGATAGCTACTACACCAAGGTGTAGGGGAGGGCGCTCCTCCTTTCCCAGGATTGCTCCACTTTACCCTTGATCCGTACCTTATAATGCTGAGTGTTAAGCAAGGAGGCATCAAGTACCATTTTTTGAGTCTTTGGTATGACTCGACCTGGGATTGAACCCAGGTTTTCCGGGCCATTGGCGAACACTCTAACCGCTAGGCCAATGTCCGGCAGTACTAAGCACCATCTTTCATAAAAATTGTAAAATTTTTTTTTATCGACATGAACGGTTGAAGATGAAACTCAAAGAAAGTCCACCATGTCATCAGGGCCATAGAATACGTTGACTACACCTTCTAAAGGGGAGTAAGACTCCTAAAGACGGTGGCAGAGGGTCAATTGCGTTAAGATATAAATACTTAGAAGCATTTAAATTTGTGCAAACAAATGATCAATACTAAATAGAATTATTAGTGTTAGGTAGCAATACTTGAAACCATTTAACTGTGTGCAAGCAAATGATTATCATTGAATAGAATTATTAGTATTAAATAGAAACATTTAAAACCATTTAACCATTTGAGCTCAAATAATTTGTTTAAAAATAATGATACCTACAAGCTATTCGCTTAAAAATCATTATATATATATATATATATATATATATTATCATTGTTTATGGCTATCATCAGCTCACTTGGTCAGTCAATGGTGGACTAAATTTTGCAGTATAATTTGTGGAGTGCTCAATATCAATGATAGATCGGTTATATATATATATATATATATATATATATTGTCACATGTCTACCACTGAGAGGAGAGAAATAAGAAACTTCCCCTACCCCTCCGTGTTTGAATTAACAGGCTGCCAAAAACTGACTGTTAAAAGAGGAATAAGGAATGTAGGTCAATTCCTCGCGACCGAAGTATCAAATCCGGGTCAGAATGAAAGCCAACAGATGTTTGCACTCTGTGACCGGATGGATAAAGAAGGGGATATACTGGATAGAGATAGTAGTCCGAATGATTCGCCTGACAGGGTGAAGGAAGGAGAAAGAGGCCGAATGATTGGCCGAAACCCTAAAAACGGAAGTAGCACGTCAGCGGAAATAGGAAAAAAAGAATTTAGTTTTAGGACAGCAGTTGGTGTGACAAGATGTGTTGACACCGTGGCCAAAACTCCGAGTAAAGAAGCGAAATAGAGCTCTTGGACAAGAGATAGCAGACGCCCTCAAGCCGAGCTCGATAGAATCCCGCTAGCCCGTTAAAGAAAATACTCTCAGAAGAAACCCGTCGTCGAAAAGCTTAGTAAACCTTAAGACTGTTTTCTCCCTCCACCCTTCGTAAGTATTGCAATTACAAACTCTCTCTCTCTCTCTCCCTCTCTCTCTCTCTCTCTCAATTTAAAGAAAGAAGAAAGAAAAGGAAGAAAGACATTTGTATTTTGATATTATCCGCTGATAATATAGCCGACACGTTAAATATGTGTGTCCGCATGTATTAAAAACCTTGTTATATTTTATATCTCTACTCGTGTCGAAATTTATTCATTGTGTTGTCTGCCAATCAAGTTGTCTTTAGCAGGTTCCTTTTCAGCTTCATTCGCCTCAATTTATTCTCGCTAAATGTCCTGTTTGCCTTTTAAAATATTACACGGGAAATTGGAATTGTCGACTACGATAAATAATATTATATCTAAACCTAGAGGCCCATATCTTCCATTATCCTAGGAGTAGGAAGGGGTAGTGGCCTTGTGGGTGTGTGTGTAACGTGAAATTTGGAAACCCCTTGCCAGCGGCAGTCAGTCTAGACCCAAGCTAACACCCCCACATTATCTGCCAGTTCCCATATGCCTGAAAAGCGACTCTTATCTAGGACTTATTTGTGCGAGGGATCAAGTGCCAGACAGCCCCGACTTCACACGAGCAAAAAATAAACTCCCGTCTTGGGATAAATATTTTTATGCCGCGTCAAAATATATATATGTAAATCATAATACGTGCTGAAAACGCAGGGCTCACTCTCTCTCTCTCCATTTTCATCATCCATCTCTTTTGGCAGGTCTTATTGGCTGCATCCTGTGTCCATACAGGGATTATATGTCCTTGCCGGTCGGCCAACACAAGCACGTCCATATATAACAGGATTTGATATTAAGTAACCCACTAAAGTTCAGATGCCATTAAACCACATAATCAATCGAGAAAAGTCAATAATCTCATTGGTCTATTTGGTTTCATTTCTTTGTTTAATGGCATATCAACCTTCGTGGTGTATTTAATGCCAAAGCCATTATTATTGAAGAAAAGCAAAGGAATAAAAGGGGTTCAATACCTTTAGTAAGGGTACTAGTCCAAAGGTGAACGTAATAGCACAACTGGGGTTCGAACTCGCTTGCTTAGAGGCCACAGTTCAACACGTTAGCCACTATGCTTCGGGAATCCCCACCTCCGAACCTCGCACGCTTAATTCATAGCTATTTTTATTAGTAGAAAATAAAATCTTTCTCAATCATCACCAGAGAAACACCCTCAGATAACATAAGGACTACAGATCTTTGAAATAGGATTTTTATATTTTCAACTGCTACCATATTGGTTGGTTGGTTGGTTAGATTTTTTAATGGCATGTCAACCTCTATATGTTATTTAATGCCAGAGCCTTTTTGCACATATATTATATATATGATTTGTAAATGCAAATGTTCAGGTTGGTGATGGTTGGGTTTAATGGCAAATTGACCTCTTAAAGGTCATTGAGTGTTAAATTCTAATACGTATGTGTGTCTATATATAAATGTCAAAGCTTTTTTAGGAGGTGCCCGTGGTGTAATGGTTATCGTCGTAGGGAATGGACACGGCGACACGAGTTCAAATCCTGGACGAGACTGATTGCATTTCACATAGCACTAATACCCTTGGAAAAGGTATGAATCCAAATATTCTCCCTCCAGCTATCGGTAAATAGTAGGACAGACTGTGTTCTTCAGCCTTGGTGAGGCAACTAGTCTAGGAGAAGGAAAACTCTGAATTCAAACCTGTTAAACTCTGCTTAAAAAAAATGACCTTGTGTCATATCCTGCCGGAGCGGAGGGGTCAGGTAAATATGATAAATGTCAAAGCTTTTTGTTTGTATAAACTTGATGGTCGAAGGTGTTGGTAACCTAGTCAATAACTTTAATAGGAGGCCAATTGTTTTTAAGAAGTTGATTATGTTTTTGAGAGCAATTTTTTTAAAATAGTTCCTTCATGCTGTTCGCTTTATAAAACTTTTTCCTGGTGTGATTTAGTTTTGTGCATTCTATCAAAATGTGCTTGATTGAGTATTGGTTACAACATGGACATTTTGGGGGCGGTTCTTCTTTAAGAATGAAGGAGTGAGTCAGTCGAGTGGGTCCAATGCGTAGTCGAGTAAGGGTAGTTTCTTCTCTTCTAGTGTTATTAGGATCCAGCTTCCTTTCTTTTAAAATTGGTTGTATTTGAAAGAGCTTATTGTGCTTATTATGCTACCATATTGTCTACATGTTTAATCATCAGAACGTTGTTTGGTATTTACAATTCTTAATTTAATATTCGATTGAATCAAAAGTTTTGCGATCTTTTTGTAACGTGAGGCACAATTCCTAACCTCTGGTTGCTTTTACCGATGTTGTGAAGCCGATGAATCAAATTAGAATGTATGATACCGGACTCGCCTGATACTCTCCAAGTATTACTCACTAAATGATCCTATTTACCAACCACTCCGCTCGGGCAGGATATGACACAAGGTCAATTTTTTAAGCAGAGTTTAACAGGTTTGAATTCAGAGTTTTCCTTTTCCTGGACTTGTTGCCTCACCAAGGCTGAAGAACCTAGTCTGCCCTACTATTTACCCATAGCTGGAGGGAGAATAATTGGATTCATACCTTTCCCAAGGGTATTAGTGCTATGTGAAATGCAATCAGCCTCTTCCAGGATTAGAATTCGTGTCGCCGTGTCTATTTCCTACGACGATAACCATTACACCACGGGCACCACCAAAATGATAGGTCTCTGAAAAGTGTAGAAAGTTCATCTACCTTGGAAGCAAGTCTCATCAACGGAAAATGTCATCAGTACGCGACTAGCGAAGGTATGGACACTTATCAATAGACTACTGTTTAAATGGAAGTCAGACCAATCCACTAAAATAAAACACAGTTTTTCCACGCAGTGGTCGTGTACTATACTGCTATATGGATGCACCTCATGGACGCTGACAAAGACCATGGTGAAAAAGCCTGACGGCTGCGAGCTATACTGAGCAAATCCTGGAGCCAACATCCCACATAAAACCAAGTGTACGGCCACCAACCACCCATCTCGTAAACCATCCAAATTAGACAAATAAGACATGTAGGACACTGCTGGAGAAGTAAGAGCGAACTCATAAGTAATGCACTCCTGAGGAACCCTTCACACGAACGAGATCAGCTAGAACCTAACTACAACAGCTCTGCATTGATACTGGACGTAGCATGGAAGACCGGCCGGGAGCGACGGACGATAGAGACGAATGGCAAGAGAAGGTCAGGAAAACCCGTGCTAGTAGCAGAATGTGATGATCAGACACATTCATATATTTATATATATAATGACTTGAGACTTTTAATGATAAAAGATACGATGCATTTCGGATAAAGATATTTATGTTTGTGAAAAGGCATCTTAATTGACCGTTCGCTTCGCCGTTTGTAAATAAGACGCAACCATGGCATTAGAGATAAAAGTTTTGATTCTTTTTGTCTTCATTAGGGGGTCATGTCGTCTAACAGGTTTTATAAAATGATTATTGATTAAATAATGATTAAACGAATCGATGCATGAAAAAGTAAATACCAGATAAACCGTATAAATTAATACGAAGAGAAAATAAAATCAAGTAAAGGATAATAAGACTAAAGGAGATATTGAATTCCTTCACTGGTCATTATTAGCGATGATCACGTGATCTGCAGGTAAATGAAGCTAGCAGACGACAAGTGGACCCATGGATGAAAAAGTGGAAACAAGTGGGAATGAAAGAAAGGAAATCATCTTTGGCTAATTCGATTTTTAAGGTTAACGAAGTTGGTGTTAGCCAGATGGAAAGAGAAATATCGAAGATTAGAATGAAAGATTTTTTTATGAGCTTCTTTCTAGAATCAAGATACACTTGCTTAGGTAAATGTATTATGTTGGAGAATTAGTGTCACATTATGAAGAAGAAAGAAGGAAGAAAGATATATATATATATATATATATATATATATATATATATATAGAGAGAGAGAGAGAGGGGGGGTATGAAGCAAATATTGGACAAGTAATTGGAGTGAGAAAATTATAAAGAAATAAACAATGAAAGAAAGAAAAGAAGGATACAATAAACGATTTATTTTCTTTTTACTATTCTTTTTTTTTCATGTACTTTGAAAATATTCTTGTACCTCTTTTAACATTTTTTGCTTTTTCTTTGGATTTCAAATTTTACTTGTTCTTTCTTTCTTTCTTTCTTATATTTAATTTCATTGTTGTTATGATCTTTTTACTATTCATTTTTTTTCATGTACTTTAAAAATATTTTTTTGTGCTTTTTACATTTTTGTTGTTTTTTTTATGTCATTTTTACTCGTTCTTTCTGTCTTTTTTCTTTCTTTCTTAGCGATTAGTTCTTTCTAGATTCTTTTTGTTTGTTTGTTTGTTTGTTTCTTTCTTTCTTTCTGATTGTTTCTATTTAATTTCTTTGTTATACTTTGAAGACTTTTTCTCTTTCCTTCCACATTTATCTCTCTCTTTCTCTCTCTCTCTCTCTCTCTCTCTCTCTCTCTCTCTCTCTCTCTCTCTGTCGGTCTGTCTATCTGCCTGTCTGTCTCTCTTTGGTATTCATATTTGATTTCATTGACACAATTAAATTTATTTATTTATTTACCCATTACTTCCTTTTTTCTTTTTTCTTTTTTCTTTTATTCTTTTATTCTTTCTTTTTGAATATTCATATTGAATTTCCTTCCGTTTTTAGATTTCTTTCTTTCGTTTTTTATTTTTTTCATTTTTTTGTTATTTCTTCTGTTTAGTTTCTTCTTTTCTGTTGTTAGGCTCTTTTTCTTTTTGTCTTTCTTTTTCATTTATAAACATTTCTCTTTAGTTTCTTGTATTTCTATGAGATTATTTGTCATTTTATCTCTCCCTTTCTCTCTCTCTCTCTCTCTCTCTTCCTTTTTCTCCACCCTCTCTCTTTCTCTCTCTCTCTTTCTCTCTCTCTCTTTCTCTCTCTTTTGTTGCTCTTTCTTTATAATTCGTTCCTTTCCTTCTATTCATGTCTTCGTTACTATTTAAACTCTTTTTCTTTCTTTCTTTCTTTCTTTCGTTCTTTCTTTCTTTTCGACTTTTTCTATTGTTTCTTTTTCTTTTGACGTACGTTAGAAATATTTTTTGTGTTTTTGTTTACATATAATGTTTTGCTTTTACTTTCGATTACGTTTGGTGCTTGTTCCTTGTTCTCTCTTGTCTTGTCTGCAATAATTTCCATAAATGCGTTTATTCTAAAGTGTTGTGGCCCAAAACAATAACAAATTTCCAACTCACCTTTTTTCGTCACCAGGAATGACAACGGTTCGCCTGGTTTTTCGTAGATCTTAATTATAGACCTAAAGGTTTTCTGCGTTTTTTTTTAACTGCTTTTGAAAAACTTAGCCCTATTTGAAGAACACTCTGTACAGATGGAGTTAACTTCTCAGCTTTGCACTTTTAATACGAACGTATCTTCCAATAAGATTCCTAAATAAGTAGCAGGAGTAAGTCTCCGTGGGGTAATGGCTAAAGTCCTGGACTGCGGTGTAGAGGTAAGTGAGTTCGAATTCCAGTCACGCTATTATGTACATTTTTGGACTAATACTCTTACGAAAGGTATGAAACCCCTTCATATCCTCAGCTGTGGGTTAAATAACATAGATTCTTCTAGAATGATGGATTTAGCATTAAATAACTCTCAAAGGTTGACATGCCATTAAACAAAGAAACCAAACCAAATCATATATACCAACAAACAAATCATACTGTCCATACACCTTCTACCCAACAAGAAGCAATACAGTTCTCTCTTTACTGTATAAGCCCCCAGTCCTCCAAACAGTGCTCGAAGAGAAAGGCATGTTATCTGAACTACACAACCTCTTATCAAATATCCAGGCAACTGACAAAGCCATAATCCTTGCTGACTTCAAGGCCAAGAATAGATCATGAGTTTAACACTTGAAAAGACAGTCTTGGGGAAATACGGTTTAGGAATATGCAATTGCAATGGGCACATCCTTCTTTCGTTTCTACAAAGATAAGCAAAATATTCCTTCAGTAGGAAAAAAATGAGAATATCACGCTAGATGCACAATACGGCATCTCGTTTGCTAAATTCAAGATAAATATATGTACATAAAGGATAATAGACACACCAGAGCAAAAGGTCTCAAACCCACAAGCACAAAAGATAGGGACTCCGAGGAGAAGGAGGAGGAGGAGACGGAGCGGAGCGAAATGAAAGGTTTGACTGGTTATAGAATAAAACTGAATCTGATGGCGAGGCTCATGTCTGGGAGTTTGGAGAATACAGACTACCCTTTCATTAACATTACTCTCAGATCCACTCTGACTCTGTGTGGTGGTTACTGTTTGGATCCGGTCAATACTTGAAACTATTTAACTGTGTGCAAACAAATGATTTAAATTCTATAGAATTATCACTATTAAATTACAATACATGAAACCCTTTAACTATGTGCAATTAATATAAAATAAAATTATTAGTGTTTGACCAAAATACTTTAAACCTGTGCGTAAACAAATCAGCTCTGCTTCGTTTCAAAATAATATTGCCTACAAACTATTCGCTTTACAAATCATAAATATATATCTGTGTGTGTGTGTGAGAGAGAGAGAGAAAGAGACAGAGAACAAGAACAGGATTTCACATTAAATAACCCTCAAGTATTGAAATGCCATTAAACCAAATAATCTAACCTAACTCAAACCTGTGGTAAATAGGCAGACTGCAAATTCAAACCACAATGCTTTTCCTTACATCTATTTAGGCTGTTATCTTGGATATGATACTAAAGCAACAATCGGGTGGTGAGGCTCGACTTCTTTGAGGAGTGATATCCCTACAAACTGTTTCAAATAATATTAATGACGTTAACAAATCCAACAGAAAATTAATCTCTAATGAGGATAAATCTTGGTCCTCATTAATCAATTACCACCCCATAATCCCTACAATTTACGGTCTTCCTAAAACCCACAAACCTAACATTCCCCTAAGACCTATTATTTCTGGCATAGGATCTGCTCCCCACCATAATATCTCTAAACGTCCAGCCAAATTATTATCCCCTCTATTAGGGACCATCAGTGACGCACATATTAAAAATTCCGGATCACTCGTCAACAAATTTATTGAAATTGATATAAACAACAATTATTTAGCTAGTTTAGATATCAAATCCCTATATACCAACATACCTATTGATAGATGCTTTGAACATCTACATAATCATCTTCGAAAATCTAATTCCACATTACCTATAGCTATCTGTAAACTGATTAAAATTTGTCCCTTATGCACTTCACTCTGTTACTTCCAATACAACATCATTTATAAACAGAAATTTGGTTTACCTATGGGATCTCCGCTTAGCGGAGTTCTTGCATGCATTTATCTTGAATTTTTAGAATCTGGGCCCTTTAAATATATCTGACCCAATACTGCACGTTACTTCAGATACATAGACAATATCCTACATATCTATCGACAAGATCTTGATTTACATAGCATGACCGACAGACTGAACAATGTATAACCTTCTATAAAGTTCACATATGAACTTGCATCCAACAGCACCCTTCCTTTTCTGGACATCTTACTTATTAGGAATATCAACAAACTAGAATTCAAGGTTTACCGTAAACCCACCTGTATAAACATTTTTGTTCATGCGACAACAACACCAAAAAATTATCATCATAGTTTGTTTGTTTGTTTGTTTTATCTCAGAGCTCTACGTATTTGTTCCTCAAAATATTTAAATGATGAATTCAACCAAATTGAAAACCCCTTCCTTAACCTTCTATACTCCAAATCTTTTATACACTTTGCTAAATCTAAAGTCCTCAAAATCCACAATAAGAATCAACCTCAAACTAAAGCCCACTCAATATCTGATAAAACTAGTTCCCCCTATAGATCCATAACTTTGCCAAACAATTCTTCTTGTAACAACATAATAAACAACTTAAATAAACTCGATATCAAAACTACCTCTTTACCCTCTAAAACGATCTAGCCCTCAACACAACATATTTTCAGACGCCGATGTTTATTGTATCCCTTGTAAGAATTGTAAACTTAAATATATTGGTGAAATATCTCGCAACCTTCACGTTAGCTTGAAAGAACACAAAAGAGAAATAAGAATTGGTAACTTAAACAATGCACTATTTCAACACATTTATCAATCTAATCACAACTTCGATTTCAATTCTGAAAAGATGCTCATTTATATTCATAATAAAAGACTAAGACGAATTTTCGAAGCCGCTGCTATTTCACTCAATAATTCCCTAAATACTCGTCCGGGCTTTTATAATATTTCTTCTTACTTGAGCAAATCCATTTTAAATAGCTACAATATATTCCATCTTTAGTTAATATATTCCACATATATCATAATTTTTTTTACTTTCTCTTTTTCTTCTGTCTTTCTTTTTCTTCCTCCTTTTGATTCGAAATCTTTCTCGATAAACAAACGGAACATAAATTCTACACAATATTTCTAATAAGTAATAACGTAATTTAAAACAAACTAATAATTTAAAACAAATAATTTAAAACAAAAATAATAATTTAAACAAAATTAATAATTTTAAACAAAACTAATAATTTCAAACAAAACTAATAATTTCAAACAAACTAATAATTTTAAACAAATAATTCAAAACAAAATAATAAGTCAAATAAAGTAATTTAAAACAAACAAATGCTGATTCACGAATTAAACGGACAACTTTTTCTTGTTATACAAATTTTCCCTAAGTTTATGTATTTTGCACTTTTAAATATCCGTCGTAGATTTAACATCATTAATATCATCCCTCATTGTCCTGATGATGGTTCATTAGTACCGAAACGCTATAATGTCGACTTTGCTTCTCAATAAATCTCTCCTTCTACTTGGATTACTTTGTTATCCATTTTCCTTTATATATTGTCGGATTACTCTCCATCACTTACTTCCATATATATATATATATATATTATTGGTAAATTATATTATATCCAACCTAATACTTACTTTTATGTAAACGTTTTAGAAGAAAAGTAAACACGTAGCTAAATCAATTTTCAGTTGCACATATTCAAGTACTTATACACATATATACTGTGACGGCAAATTGACTAAAAATCCCAAAACGGGACATTACTTTCGCACGTGTGATCCCCTATAGAATAAGTCCTCGTTCAGAGTTTTTGTCTCAGGCATATAAGACCTGGCATATTACGTGAGGGATCAATTTTTAGAGTCAGACTGACCACCGCTGGCAAGGGGTTCCAAATTTCACACTATCACACACCCACCGAGCCGCTAAACTTCCTTCCCCTCGACTATGGAAGAATATGGACCTATAGGTCTTAGTCGTAATAATATTATATTGTAGTAGTCGGCAACTCCGGTTTCCCGTGTGATATTTTAGGAATTAATAGGACAATTCTAAGCAAGATAACATAAGGTGAATAGAAGCTGGAAAGGAAGCATGAAATAATAACATAGACCACATGGTAACATAAAAGTACATGAATTCCTTTACTACAATTATATACACTTTCAAAGTGTCAAAACATATAATAATTGGACAGTCCACGAATATAAATGTCTTTTCTTCACTTTTGTTTTTCTTCAAATTGAGAGAGAGAGAGAGTGGTATACAAAATTTGGGTATAAAGGAAAATGGCCCCAAAGTTACTTATCTTATTTTTCGACGGGGTTCCACTGGAGAATCTTTCTTCTTTCACGGGCTAGTAGACTTTGTTCTATTTTTTTACACTGGCTTGAAGAACCTGGGGTCCTTCTTGTCTCAGTTATTCTTTTGTCTTCCACCCGGAGTAAAATGGCTATGGTTCGTCTGCCCGCTACGAACTCTGCTCAAAAACTGCCTTTCTTCCTATTTACTTCCGCTGAGGGGAAGGGGTCCCCACTTCCGTTTTGAGGTCCCAGCCAATCATTTGGCTTCTCTCTTCTCCCCCTTGGTGTCCGGCGACCTGAGGTTACTAAGTACCAACACCTGTTGATACCCCTCTGTGACCTACATTCTTCCTTAACGGTCACTTTTTTTTGACGGCTTGATACTGTCAATTCAAATACGAGGAGTAATAATTTTATCTCCCTCCTCCCAGTGGGATATCGCGTGACAATACATATATAAACCCAAAGAAAAGCACAATTAAATTAACACTTAGCTTTGGTTTTGATGTTCTCTTTTCGAAGAATAGTTGACTCCGAAGTTTTATTCATTTTTTGTGTGAAACGTTGGTTAATTGAAGCGACGTCCTTTAAAAGCGCTGTCTTTCAACTTTGAAAAGATTTTGTTGACTGCGTCTTTTAAAAATCGTCTGCTTATTCGTTTATAAAATTAATATATGCACAAAGATCGCTTTTTATTGTCCACCAATAAAAAACGTCCTTTTAATTATTCATGAAATTTAAGACTTGCAAGAAGTTTTATTTATTTTATTTATTGTTTATTATTATTGATTTCTTTAAATTTTGTAATTAGTTTTGTTTTATATTGTAAAATTATATTGAAGGAATATTTATTTCTAACATAATATATATATATATATATATATATATATATATGCATCTTCCTATAAGATACATGAATAAGTACCCGAAGGAAGTTTCCATGCGGTAATTGCTAAAGTCCTGAAGTAAGTGAGTTCGAATTCCTGTAAGGGTATTAAGAACATTTTTGGGCTAATACTCTTACGAAAGGTATGAAACCCCTTCATATCCTCAGCTGCGGGTTAAATAATATCACTTAGATTCTTCTAGAATGATGGATTTAGCATTAAATAACTCTCAAAGGTTGACATGTCATTAAACAAAGAAACCAAACCAAATCATACATACCTACAAACAAATCATACTGACCATGCACCTACTACCCAACAAGAAGCAGAACAGTTCACTCTTTACTGTATAAGCCCCCAGTCCTCCAGACAGTGCTCGAAGAGAAAGGCATGTTGTCTGAATTCTTTATTGAGTGAAAAATGAAGGCTTAGTCGATCTGAATATAGTAACCAGATGGTTAAAGAAATTTTACTCGGGTTGCAGGAACCACGATATATATAGAGAGAGAGTGAGAGACACAAGCATATATATATATATATATATATAGGTAGATAATAAAAAATACATTTATCTAATTTATAGTTAATAGCGAAAATACTGGAATAGAATTCACTTAGGAGTTTACAATATACAAGATAAAAATATCCAGTCAATTTGAAATATGGAAGATTTAGTGAAACCAATTGAAACGTGTAGGACAAAAGATATTGACTTCAAAAGAGACTGTTTGTCGAATACACACGAAGAAGAGAGCTGTTCACTACCATGTCTATCCAAAAAGCGAGCAATGGTTTCCTTTGTGCCCCTTTATATAAACAGCTTTCGATCTACTCATAAGCATTTAGAATTAGGTAATAAAAATACATTCAATTTACAGCTTTTAGTAATTATGTTAAAATAGAACTCACTTAGAATTTTACAATATGCATAATGAAGAGAAGAAATACACACTTAAATGAAGAAATCTAAAATATAGTGAAATTTCAGTTTGTTCATATCTATCGATCGATCGATCTATCTCAATCTATTCATATCTATCTATATATCTCAGTCTTTTTCTACTCTAAAAATCGCAGATCATGTGTATATGTCAGTCTGTCTGTATGTCTTTCTCAGCCTGTTCATATCTATCTATCTACCTATCTATCTATCTATACCAACCCCTCCACACGGACAGGATATGACACAAGGTCAATTTTTAAACTGGGTTTAACGGGTTTGAATTCAGAGTTTTCCTTCTCCTAGACTAGTTGCCTCACCAAGGCTGAAAAACTCAGTCTGGCCCACTATTTACCCATAGCTGGAGGAAGAGCAATTGGCTTCATACCTTTCCCAAGGGTATTAGTGCTATGTGAAATGCAATTAGTCTCGGCCGGGATTTGAACTCGTGTCACCGTATCCATTTGCTATGACGATAACCATTACACCACGGGCACCTCCAACCTATCTATCTATTTATCTATCTCAGTCTGTTCCTATCTATCTATCTATCTATCTCAGTCTGTTCCCATCTATCTATCTATCTCAGTCTGTTCCTATCTATCTATCTATCTCAGTCTGTTCCTATCTATCTATCTATCTCAGTCTGTTCCTATCTATCTATCTATCTATCTCAGTCTGTTCCCATCTATCTATCTATCTATCTATCTCAGCCTGTTCATATCTATCTATCGATCTATCTATCTTAATTTGCTCATATCTATCCAGCTATCAATCTCAATTTGTTCACATACGTTTCTTGAGATATAAAAGATATTGTCCTCGACATAAATTTTTCGCCGAATACGCTCAGGATGGGAAATTTACTTTTTCATGACTGAACAGCAAGCAAAAAATGTCCTTTCTTGGCCTTTATATAAGCAGCTGAGGCGCTTGTTGTGTAATGGTTATCGTCGAAGCAGATGGACAAGGTGACCGAAATTCAAATCCTAAACGAGGCTGTTTACTTTTCACAGATAATACTCTTCGGAAAGGTATACATTTAATTATGCCCCTCCGGCTATGGGAAAATATTGGGGCAGACTGGGCTCTTTAATTTTCGTATGTCAAGAAGAAAAGTTCTGAATTCAAATTTGTTAATTAATTATCATTTTTACAAGGTTGATTGCGTTTCATTTTACACTGATGTGATTGAAAAAGGCATGAATCCATTTTCCCTTCCTCCTGCTATACGTAGACTTTGTTTTCTAGCTGTGATTGGGCAACCGGTCGAAGAGAAGGAAAACTCTGAATTCAAACCTGCAAAACCCCGCTTTAAAAATGTCTTCGTGTCACATCCTGCCCGAGCCAAGGGGATGGATAAATATATATATATATATATATATATATATATATATATATATATGTATGTATACGAGGTGCATACGATAAGTTTCCAGACTTTTTTCGTATGGGCACTTTTATTAATAGAACACATATGAAACTCTAGTCCCCTTCGAAGTATTCTCCTCCAGCTACAATGCACTTGTTGTACCGTTCCAACAACTTACTGAAGACCACATGGAAGTCCTCTTGTGTGAGCGTGTCAATGACCTTCGTCACAGCCTCTTTCATCTCCTCAATTGTCTCATAACGACAGCCTCTGAGTTTAGGGAATAACCAAAAGTCACGAGGAGCAAGGTCTGGACTATAGGGACGGTGAGGAACTGTCTTGATGCCCATCTTGGTCAAATAGTCCGTGACAAGTATGAAGTTGTGGACTGGTGTATTGTCCTGCTGGAAATGCCACTGACCCGAATTGGAGAGTGCTGGCCTCTTCCGGCGGAATCTCTTGCAGAACTCCCTTAAAACCTCAACATAGTAACCCTTAGCCTAACCCTAAGCCTTTGGCCAATCAACTCTAGTGTATTGACTTCCTTACTCCTCCAACACCTCTCATCATCCCTCACAGACTCCCTGTCTTCCTTGAATCTCTTATGCCACTCTAAAACTGATGCTCGATTCATGCAAGATGCTCCAAAAGCAGTCTGAAGCATTCCATACATTTCTGTGGCATTTTTTCAAAGTTTAAAACTGAATTTTATTGCATATCATTCTTCTAAAATGTCAGATTGCATTTTTGAAATTCACCAGCGGTGACAATCAGGCTTTAGTTGAGTGTATTTCAATTCCTGCTGTAGCTGTTCATTTGAACCTGAAATTCTAAAAATTGGTCAGTCATCTCATAAGATGTATAGCAATATCATACTGAATTTTCAAGAGTCTACGACAATTTTAAATGCCCATACCAAAAATGTCTGGAAACTTATCGTATGCACCTCGTATAAGCAAGGTTCTGATATAGTTATTAATAAGACATTTGCAAGACAAAATTTGTGCTAGTGGCAATTTTATGGTTTTATTAATAACATCTTTTCCTTACTATTGAACAATTAAAGATCCCATTTAAATGGAAATTCATAAATTAGTAGCCATTAGGGATTAATTTTACAAATAACACAAAATTCTCCGCTCTTTACCCCGAGGAAAATGATTAAATTTCATTTGAGTTTGTTTTAAACTCTGTGAAAATTTGATTTGAGTCACTGCAGACGTATTTGCATATCCCTGAACATTTGAAAGATGAACAGTTTAACGTCTCAGTGAGGATGAGGGTCTGGGTTTTGGTATGGCTTTATGGCATATCAACCATTGTAGGTTATTTAATGCCAAATCCAATTTATTCATATATATTAGATATGTAGGATTTGTAAAAATAACTCTAAATTTTAAATAGTCCAAAGTATTGCTATGTATACCAAACGTCAGTCATTTGTTTGCACACAGTTCAATGATCAAGCAGTTCTATTTCAAACAATTCAATTTAGCTAAAGTAAAAGTTTAGTGATTCCAAGTATTGCTATTGTTTCTACACAGGGAAATGGTTTCAATTATTGCTATCAAACACTTATAATTCAATTCAACATTACTCAGTCGTTTGCACACAGTCAAATGGTTCCAAATATTGCTAAGCATCACTAAGAATTCAATTAAACATCAGTCATTTCTTTACACACAGTTAAATAATCAAACATTTCAATTTCAAACAATTCAATTTAGTACGTCTTTTGTTTGCTCTCAATTTGAATTGCCAAACAGTTCTATTTGACCCATAGATAGGACCCATTCAGATGCTACCACTCCAGGTCAGAGTGGACCTGGGAGCGAGAGCAATGATGGAGTACTCTGCATTCTCCAAAGCTCCAGCTTTACTGAATCCTCACCATCCAATTGTTTAGTGTCGTATACAAGACACTCATTGGGTGGGGAGTCTTATCCCTCGGCAGAGATGCATTCGGTTTATTCTATAGCCTCACCTCAGCTGACTGGGCGGTGAGGATAAGAATAAGCTGACTCTATCGACTGCAGAAGGTTACCCCCGACAAAAATAGGGTGTACTCAGTACAACACTAAACTGCACCTGATAGATAGGTTCCACTTCTGGAACTCCGTGGCGCATGGAACACTCCTTCGTTGTCCATATTTTTATTTATCTAACCTTTCCGTACGGGCAGGATGTGATACAAGGTAAATTTTTAATCAGAATTTGATAAGTTTGAATTCAGAGTTTTCCTTCTCCTACTCAAGTTGTCATACCACGGTTAAAGAGCCAGTCTGTCCTACTATTTTACCCATAGATGGAGGGAGAATATTTGGATGCACATCTTCCCCATGATTATTACTGCTATGTGAAATGCAAACAGGGTCTTTTAAAATTTGAACTCGAGTCGCTGTGTCCATTTTTTACGACAGAAACCATTACAACACAAAGTGCCAATATGTCAATACTCCCAGGTCTACTCTGAACCAAAATGGTAGTACTCGCTTGGCTCTTATCGACAGATCAAATAAATCTGTTAGCAAAGTCTTTGTATAAGACAGAAATATCTGATATCATATAACTGTGTGCAAAAAAAAAAAAACTCGAAAGAAACTACACAAAAATATAGATATAAACATACACAATTCCCTAGCCCTAAGTATAAAATAACCTCGACAGGTTGACGTGCCATTAAAATGACTCAATCAGTTAACTCGACGTACATTGCCGGTTAAATATGTATTTCTTTCAGAAACTAACAATGTTTGCATAGTTGAACATGCTGATTAATAATAATTCCAGAAATTTCTATATTATGGTTAACTTAAATAAGCAATTAATTTCTTTTTTTTACCAAATTTCATTGCTGAAAAAATGCAAAAACTGAATTTATTAGAATTTGTTAAGTTACATCAGCGTAGACTTTGAAAACATTATTGTGAGTAGATTTGCTTGCCGTTGTTCAATATTTTTTAACGTATTTCGTTGCGGACAAAATTGAAAAGTACATTTATTAAAATTCATTCAAAGACTTTAGAAATACTGTTTTGAGTACATTTGCTAGCTGTTGGTCAATATATATATATAAATGGAAATGGATATATATATGTGTGTGTGTGTGTGTGTGTGTGTGTGCGTGTGTGTGTGTGTATTACCAAATTTCATTGCTGACGATGCAAAAAGTAGATTTTATAGGAATTCGTTAAGTTACGTTATACATTAGCGTAGACTTTGAAAACATTGTTGTGAGTAGATTTGCTCGACGTTGGCCTATTTCGATACTTAGCCGTGTTGATAGGTCATAGAATACATTGAGTGTATACCCTGTTGAATAATAAGGCTCTACCCTTTCTCAAAAGTCCTGGGTATCACATTTAACAGCCTTATGGACTACCAAATAAAAGAAGAACAAATGATAAAAGAATGGCTCCGACAAAAGGCGATGATACTGGAACTTTTGTCGGGTAGCGTTCAACTGAAACATATAACGATGACTGTTTGAAGAAAACAAATAAATTTCCAAAGTCATTCATGATATGAGATTGCGTGTCATTAAAAGGACCTAGGAGATGGCAATCACTACCTCGACAAACGATACTCATATACACATTGAATTCCATCAGTAGAAAATTGGTTTGGTGATGAAGTCATTTTTGACAGGTTATCGATCATATGGAAATCTTATTTCACAGATAAAAAAAAACGGGATTACTTCCAGGTTGTGTCAGTGTCAGTACTACTGTATGGATGCACCACTTTAACGCTAACGAAAGTTATGGAGAAGAACTGAGAAGAAAAATACACGAGAATGCTACTTGCTGTTTCGAACTAATCCTTCATAGAATTGCCCAGTCAGCTGGGAAGGCTGTAGAATACACTGACTGCACCTCTGCAGAGGGGTAAGACACCCCCCCCCAAACGAGTGTCCTGGATATGACACTAAACAATCTGATGGTGAGGTTCCAGCAGTGCTGGAGCTTTGGGGAATGTGGAGTACCGCTTCATTGCCATTGCTCCCAGGTCCACTCTGGCCCGGAGTGGTAGCACCTGATAGGGCCCTATCAATGAGTTAAATAGAACTAACAGCATACTTATGCTAAACTGAATTGTTTGAGTAAACTGAATAGCTTAAAATAGAAATGTTTTTTTACAATTAAACCGTACTTACATTTAAACTACGTGATTATGCTTAACTGAATTATTTGAAATAGAACTGTTTTTTTACATTAAAACTGTATTTACAATTAACTGAGTTGTTACATATAACTTCTTCAATAGTTTGAAATAGAAATGTTTTGGACAAACTGTGTACTTATGCTTAACTGAATTGTTTTAAATAGAACAGATTATTCACATAGAAATGTATTTGGCGTTAAATAACCTACAAAGGTTGAGATGCCATAAAACCCAACAAACCAAACCAAACCAAACCTTCATGCAACACCCCACAAAAAAATTGCTGTGCGGCCACTTTCTTCCTATCACAAAACCCATCAAAATAAGACGAACACGACATCCAAGGAACTTGTAGAGAAATAAGGACGAATTCACAAATGACGTCGTTCTCTTATAGTCTCCTACATATGGACACACCAGTGTTTCCCTGTTATACAATCAAGGATGATAATTAATTATTTTAGTTAATTATTTTATTTGTAGCGATAAATTGTAACTTTAAATTGAAAGCGGGTGTCGCATTGAAAAGGTCGTACGTGTGCACATACGTCAGCCAGGGTGTCAGATGTCAAAATATGGGTTTGTTTTAAACTCGGAGTTCTAAACAGACTGTTAAAAAATAAACACTTTGTCAGCTGAGCATTGAGTGATGGACATGACTGGAAGGTTTCAGTGATGATATCACATGTAAAGTTAAAGACACGTGTTCTTATATCATTAGTAGAGGATGAGATAAATCATATTCTATAAGGTGGAGATTTTTGAAGTTAGTTGAGTTGGGGAGTTTAGAGTTCAGAGTCGGGAGCAGAAGGTCAAAGCTGCGACAGCCCCCTAGTGCGAAGGGCCCGTTAGGAGCAAAGAAAAGCGCAGTCGGTATTTTCTTTCGTCAGTTACCTATGAACCTGATAGCGTTTCCTATGACACAAGTAAATCATTTTACAATATCTTTCTCTCGTGTTTCGATGACTGACTGCTATGATATGTTGCTTCGGAAATAAACTTTTCGTATTGGAAACTTTTCGTATTGGCGAAATATAATACATATTTATGATCCAGTAATGTAACAGCCCGATCAGCAAGAATTTACATACATGAGCAATGTGTGGACTGGATGCAGTCTGGAGAACCTGCCGAAAGCGATGGATGATAGGGACGGATGGAGAGAGAGAGAATCAGGGAAATCAGATTTGATGATGATGATAATGACTTGAAGCTATAATTGCTTACAAAGGATTATTAGTTGCTTGAAATCATATAACTGTGAAAACAAATGACTATTATTAAACAAAAATAATATCTTGAAACCATATAAATATTAGTATAAAGACAACATGAAACTATAAATTGAGTGTATGGGGTTGAGTAATATTTTTGGTGGTTGTTCGTTTGGATTTGAGGTTTTGGTGTTATATCTGATTGCTTTTATTTCTTCTTAAGCTCATCTTAATTTGCTGGTTTCTTCTGGTCTTTGAAGACTGTAAAGTAATCACTGAAGAAAAGAAGAAAGGAGGCCAAGATATCTTTTAATTCTAACTTTATTTCATTTGGTATGGTGAGGAAATGTCTTCCTGGACTATTTGAGAACCGTCGTTTTTCCTAAATCAGTTGTTGAAATTCACAAGTCGTTTTCGGGATGGATATGTCTATTATTCGGTATTTTTAGTCGTGGTTTGGTAGGTCAGTTATTTCTTGTTTTTAGTCGTGGGTTTGCTGGTAACAGAGACGGCTGCTACAAGTAGAAAGGTTAACTAGCGTTCCACATAAAACGGACACTTGCTCCCCACCCACCACCAGCAGCAAGAAAGATATAGGTGTTTTCAACCCAACGGTCACTGATGAAAGAGAACGGCTTCTTTCTTTTTCCAAGACGTTTCCTTTTCTTTGCGCATGCGTCGCTCATACATCCTGTCAGGGGCTTCTGGGAGTTTCTGCATTCTTTCATTTTCATTTTAATTTGATTTAATTTTTTAATTTTTCTATTCCCAACAAAAGATAATCATTTTATTTGACTTGAATAATTGATATATAACTGTGGGTAAAAAATCTATGAAACAACACAAAAAAACGTAAATATAAACGTACGATGAACGCAACTCTCTAACCTCTCGGCATAAAATAAGCTTAAACTTATTGGCATGCCGTAAAAATCAATCAATCAATCTATCAATCAATCAATCAAATTCTTTCTCAATAAATGCATTTTAATCGTATGGCCAAGCGGCATTATTTATATATACAAAATAGAAAGAATGTATTCTGACCTACCCTCATAATCAAATATCTTTGAATAATTTTGATAAAACTGGGAGAAAGTATTTGGGAAAAAAAGTAAAAAAGATACAAGTCTTTTAAATAATCAATTAAATTGTGTCTTAGGATGTCGACACAATTTTTTCTACCTCATTATGACGTTATATTGACGTCATCAGTCGTGGAAACATTTTATTCTATTTTTACAATCCTGACGCATTTTAATACGAATTATTCAATTTAGTGCTAATCCCTTGCTTCCATGCAGTTAAATACTTTCATTTATTGCTATCTAACACGAATAGTTTGATTTGAACTCAGATAAATAGTTTCCAGTATTGCCATATAATACTAACAAATCAATTTAACATCAATTATTTGTTTGCACACAGTTAAATGGTTAAACTGTTCTACTTGACGTACAGATCGGACCCTAACAGTTATTATGACTCTAGGTCAGAGTTAACCTGGGAGTAATGGATATGAAGGGGTACTCCGCATTCATCAAAGCTCCAGAACTAGTGCCTTATCATCAGATGGTTTAGTACCATATCCAGCAGACTCGTTGTTGGGGGTCTTACCCCTCCATAGAGATGCAGTCAGCGTATTTAACAACCCCAGCCAACTGGGCTGAAACGGCTTAAAGAGAGGAAAGTATAAGAAATAAAATATGCTGAACATAATAAAACTTTTTCTAAAAAGAGATATAAAAAAGAAAGACGATCGATATATCGATTTTTAATTGTTGATTATGGGCTTTCTGGACAGCCAGTTCTTTTCTTCCGAGCACAAATCTCTTGTATTGAGATTTTCCTTTGATATTTGTACAAAGGAATTGTCCCACTCTTCGTGAAAACATTATTTCGCTGGGAAAGGAATAGGCAAAGTTTTTACTGATGCATATGCTCTTTGAGATTTCCGTACGAACACAAAGACGAAAATAAAAAAAGTTAAGATAACAACAAAAGAAAAAAACTCAAAAAGCAAAAGAAAAGGCGGGAAATCCTTCTGACGTCATTAGTGATTTGGCGGGGTTCGATTGACTAATTTGTTTTGAATTATTTTAATTCTTTTTAACTGTTGGATGGATGATTTTCTTTTGAACAAACTATCTACAAACAGGGTGATTTAAAAAAGTTGATATCGTTTCATAATCTATTAACTTGACTAATTCTTGATCAGATATCCTCTAATTTTAACTGAATGAATACAAATCACATAAAATTCTTTGTTTAATGTTTAAACGTCGTTTCTCTTGCAGTGAATTGCATTTTAAGATCTGAAAAAGACATTAAACATAGAATTTCGGGTTATTTCCAAACATTTTGTAAAGATTCATTATATGGAGTTACATGTTATTTAAATGACTTGGGTTGGTGGCCACAATGAACCAGAAGTTCATGTGGCGTATTGGCTAAAGTGCTGGGCTGCGACATCGTAGTAAGTGATTTCGAACTCTCCTCACGGTATTACGTTGACTTGATAAATGTATTAACCCTCTTACCCCCCCCCACGCCTCTTAGCTATGGGTTAAATAGTACCGCTACTTTTCTTCTACAACGACGGCTTTAGCAATAAATAACCCACGAAGGCTGATATACCTTTAAACAAAGAAACTAAACGTAATAATCGATACTCATGTGTACATTGAATTCCTGGATAGTTTCTTCGTTGTATTTGTAGAAAATTGGTTTGTTGATGAAGTCATAATTCTCGAGGATAATGTATCTTGTCACTGAGAAAATAGAATGAAAGGTTTTCTTCGGGAAAGGTTTCGGGTGTCTTAATATGCTTGGGGCCCTTATGACTGCTAATAATTCGACTAGAGATGTTGTGTTATTTTTGTTTCAAATTTGTAAATAGTATACAATAACAATTATTAATCCTTGATCACAAAGCCTTGGACAAGATAGAAAAATACTTTGCGTTACTACTTATTTGGAGAAAAAAATCATTCAAAGCTGTCTCAAAATAGATGCAGCTCATTAATATGATAATAATCTATTACTGAGACAAGAAAGTAAAAAATAATTGCATGTCCTGGAAGCTGATATAGCAACAATTGAAAATCATTGCTTTGATGTCTCTATCTTAAAGGATGCATTTTTGACAGGACGTCTTTCTAACGCGCTTGTCACAGTAATGAATAATTATCATATTAATGATTTGTACCAATTTTGAGGCACTATAAAATCAATGTCATGGCTAGTGGACAGACGGATTAAAATCCAATTAAAAATTTATGGTAAAAATTTTGAAAAAGTCCCATCCACGACAGATCAATTAGCTGCCGTTCGGTGGAATTTGAATCACTTTGATAAATGATATTACTTTAAATCAATGAAACCCAAGTCTGAAAGAATTAAAGTTCTCATTAAAAAATCCATAAAAGGCAACAAAGTATTGACTTTTATAGAAAAATATTTTGCGTCTTACTTTCTATAAGTTTATTTACTGCTAAATAAAAACATGAAGGAACAGTGCGATGATTACATAATTTTTGCAGAGGTTGAAAATTGGGTGCATCTTATTCTACGAATCCATTTCGTCGGTGTATAGCATTAGAGTGGTGTTTCCTATAAGGTTGTTGCTAGCGTGCGAGAATACGATATCATAGTAAGCAAGATCGAACTCCAGTCGCGCTATTACGTTCACTTTCGGACAAATACCCTTTCGAAAGGTATGAAGCCTCTTATCACACCAGTTCTTTTACAAGGATTGATTTGGTAGAGTGTATCTCACGAAGGTTGATATGCTATTAAATAAAGGAACCAAACCACACCTAGGCACTCGTTAGTCTTACCCCTCTGCAGAGGTGCTGTCGGCGTATTCTCCATTCCAGCCAATTGGGCTATAAAGATGAATGAAGATGTTATTGAAATAGGAATCAAACACTCCCAAAATTCGGATAAATTTAAAAACCAATCAATATGTGCAAATGTGGACTTGATTTGCGAATGGGTGTCGCTGAATGTCTATCGTCTGCTTCGTTATTTGAATCTCTCCAAACCTTTTGGTAGATGCTATGGCTTTACTTGTTGAATGATCGGGGGATGTGTGGCCGAGTTTTGCGACTTCAAAGGGAATAATTTCTCACGTCGTGGCGGCTTTTCGCACGAGAGGAGCTGAAGTGGAAGAATGTCTCTTGTAAATTAAGACGGTATTGTGAA
>OY757930.1:87155594-87330594 GCA_963585895.1 Sepioteuthis lessoniana | reverse complement strand
ACTAAAAGAGTTTATAACAGAAAAAAATCCAATTGCGCTGTTGAAGAGACTTTTGGTTTGAGTTGAAAGACATTAATTGAGAGTTGATTGGTTGATCGGTCGTGTTTCATGACATATCAACCTCTGTTATTTAATGTCTAATCCTGTCATATATATATATATATATATTGTCATCCACAGACTGACGGTTTCGTTGTATCACAACTCTTCAATGCAGCTAGACACGTAGAACGCTTGAAGCTGGGATCGAAACCCGCCCAACTTTACGTTAGACTTAGTATCCGACCGCTCGGCCAACGAGCGTACCACGTCGGCAAGGGTTTTAGGTAGCAACAGCAGCAGCAGCAGCAGCAGCGCTCGTTTGTTTACATTTTTATACCTTGCCGGACACCAGAGTGCTCAATTCGTTCGAAGAGCTTTGCATTATGCAAGCGGCAGCCGAAAATTCCTTCACCAGAGTGCTCAACCCCCATGGGGGAGATTTCTAAGCGAATAGTTTGTCAGCAACATTATTTTTAAACGAGCTAGAGCTCATTTATAAAGACAGTTAAATGGTTTCAAGTATTGCAATCTAACAATAATAATCACAATTTTTTTTTAAAAAGTTAAATGTTTTCAAACATTGAAAATGATTAAATAGTTCTATTTGACCCCTAGATGGGACCCTAATGGATACTAACACTCCAGATCAGAGTAGATCAGGGAATAATGGCAGTGAAATGGAACTCTATATCACTCAAAGATCCAGGAGAGGAGTCTCACCATCAGATGCAGTTTAGTGCCATATCCAGAACCCTCGTTGGTGTGGAGTCTAACACCTCTGCAAAGATGCAGTATTGAACAGCCCCTTACCTTAATAGAAATGAAAGTTTTTGCGTGAAGGACTTACGCCAAAACCTAGTACCATGCGTGGTACCATACAAGTTTAGTGGGAGCGAAAGCCGTCCCTGTCGGGAGACGCACTAGCTCGTGTGCGCTTCTCGTTATCGAGGTATAGACTGGAAAGGGAGGGTTCAATTTTGCAGAGTCTTTTTGTTTGCTACATTGGTCACGCCACCTAATAGCCAATAGAAGAACTATTTGGAAAGCAAGGAATGCAATCCATACTGATGTAATCTCTACACAAACATTCTCTATCATAAAGGTGTATATCCGACTGCCAGGCTTAAATTTTGGAGCTCTGGGAAGTGTCGACTTAACACTTCCCAGAGCTCCAAAATTTAAGCCTGGCAGTCGGATAGAACCAACTCGTTATACTTTACTCGCAGTTCGACCAGTGAGTGTATGCGTCATTTTTTTTAAATCGTTATTCCGTGGATATATGAGTAATATATTATCTATATACCGGAAATTGACTGAATCATTGGATATTTAAACTTTAAAAAGATCAAATTCGAGAAATTAAAGAAATAGACACGGAAGGACCCCATTAAGGAAGTGAACCTATTAGTAAAACAATTTTTTCTTTTTTAAAAAATACCATTACATTAAAAAAAATAAATGTTTAAAAGTGTAATGTGAAATTTTTAATCATTTTAACTGGTAAAAAATGTAATTTTAAACGTTTGATGCATTTGTAATATAATTAAGGATTGTAATTAATCATTTTAGTTAATTATCTTATTTTAGTGATAGATTATGTGTTTGTAAAAAAAACTTTGAGTTTAACTTCATAAGTAATATGAAAGGTCAGGCGGGTGGACTTTGAGCACATTCGATGTCATTTACAGGAATATCGGTGTAGAATGATTTTATGTGAAGACCCTATAATCTAAGATCCTATAATTTAAGACACTATAATTTAACCACAAATATCTAAAAACAAACAAACTTGGAATCAAAAGTTACAAACCCTTGGAAAACAATTAAGTATATAATCAATAATAAAAATACGAATATCTACATTAGATTTTTCGGGTCCCACATATGGGACGAGAGTCCTCGATATGGCTCTAAACCATTTGTCTGAGTGGTGGTACCTGTTAGGGTCCTATATATGAGTCAATTTGTTCTGGTGTCGTCATATGACATTAGACTGCATCTGAAAGTGAGTATTCAGTCTTGGGGCTTTAGGGAATGTGGAGTATTTCTTCATTACCATTACTCCCAGGTCAACTATGACCCGGATTAACAGCACCTGATAGAGTCCTATCCATGGGTCAAACGGAACTGTTTGACATTTAAACTGAGTGCAAATTAATGACTTATGATAAATCAAATAGTTTGAAATTTCATCATGTAACTGTAAATAAATGACTGATGTGTAATTGAATTGTTAGTGATACTTTGCAATAGTTAGAACTATTTAACTTTGTTGATTTATGTTTACAAATCATATATATATATAAATTTATATATATATATATATATAAGAAAAACCTTTAAAAATTTACACATATGTATATCTAGACAACAAGTTACTATTAAGGCAAGTTTTATTAAAGACGATAAAACACTTAATTATTTTTAATTGTAATTTTTCAAGTCTTCTTGTTATTTTCCTTGCATCGGGATCCAGGTGGTAAACAAAAAACGCTAAAAATGATTAAAGCAATAAAACTCAAACGGCAACTCAAACACACGACCCCTGATGACGGCCAAAAGTATGGTCGAAAACGCTTGGGCAGAAGATATGGGACAATTTCTCTACCACCTTGATCTCGACACAAGAAAAATAACAAGACTTTAAAGATTACTATTAAAAATAATAAACAGTGTTCCATCGTCTTTAATAAAACTTGCCTTGATATATATATATATATACATATGTGTGTGTGTGTGTGTGTGTGTGTGTGTGTGTGTGTGTGTGTGTGTGTGTGTGTGTGTGTGTGTGTGTGTGTGTGTGTGTGTGAACCGGATTTTGCATTAGATAACTTACAATGGCTGATATGCCATAAAAGCAAACTAAACTAAGGATTACGATGGTTATCTATTTGAAACTATATAGCTGTGTACAAATTATTTGTATTTGATAGGAATACTTGATAAATAGAATTGGTAATATTAAGTAACAATACTTGAAACCATTTAACAGTGAGCCAACAAATGAGCCGGAACAACTCATTTAGAAATAAAGTTACTGACAAACTATTCGCTCAAAAATTATATATATATATATATATATATATATATATATATATATATGGCCACACTCAAAAAATTTTATTTCTCATCTTAAAAGTGTTATTTTTGATGAAACAAGTTAAGCAACATAATCTTTTCATTCATTATACTAAATACAAGTTTTCCTCAGTAACAAAGTAAAACAAGATATCTTTTGAAGAATTGATTTGAAGATGTTTTTCTTCTCAGTGTACCGTACCTATAAGTGAAATATGTTATTGTTATTTTGTTTAAATCAAAACCTAGATTTTGAAACTTTCTTCTGGATCAAAACTTTTTTCTCAACAAAATTTCAAAAACTCGTGAACTTACACTTAAACAAAAACAAGAGACCGTTACTTAAAAAAAGGATATTCAAGCAGAAAATTTTTTTAAAAAAAAAAGATAATAACTCCTATGGACCCCCACATATGGCCGGGCAAAAGCAGGACGACCGGCTCGAACATACATACAGAAGCTACCTGAGGATACGGGATGTAGCCATGAAAACCTGCCAGAGGCGATGAACGATAGGGAGAAGTGGCGAGAGAGGGTCAGGGATATCCGTGCTGGCGGCACGACATGAGTGTTCGCCAATGGTTTGGGTAACCTGGGTTCAATCCCAGGTTGCATCATACCAAAGATTTTTAAAATGGTACATAATACCTCCTTGTTTAACACTCAGCAGTAAAAAGGTACGTATCGAGGATAAAGTGGAGCAATCTTCGGGAAGGAGTAGCCCTCTCCCCTAAGGGAGCCTTCGAGTTACCCTCGACTACGGTTGCCAACTTTACTTTTTTTATGCATTTAGAAAACATTAGGAAATGGAACAAAGCAAGGACAAAAGTTGTGCTGATAGACCAAAAGTAACACCAACATCCCTTTAAAAAGTATCTCACAATTCTATCTGACTCATAGATGGAGCCCTAATAGGTAATACCACTCCGGATCAAAGTGGACCTAGGAGTAATAGCAACAAAGATGTACTCCCCTCTCACTAGAGATCTACGAGTGGAGTCTCACCATTGGAAACAATTTAGCGAGGAACAATTAATTAAAAGTCTTTATTTATCCACCAGGTTTTTTTTCAATATGGCGTCCAAGGTGGCGGTCAAATCATTAAAAATCATAATTGTTCCTTTATTTTTCAAATTCAGATTTCAGAACGGATTTTAGAAGTAATTAGTTGTGATTAGTAATATATCAAATATTTGCACCAATCTGACCGTCGAAAAAGTATGGTTTTCAAGATGGCGACCAAGATGACTGCCCGGTAAATCATTAGGAATGTTCATTACTTGTTCATTAATCATACTAAACAAGGTTTTTGAACAGTTATTTCAGCCCTGTTGGTAGGTGGCGAGGGAGGGGGCTGTAGAATATCCCGACATTGTTACTATGTATATATAGAAGTCCGAGACGAATCTTAACTCAAACAGATTTGCATGATAGACACATAGAGGCAAAAGAAATACGAAACTCACTGAGGGTTTAGGACTGGTTAATAATCTCTTTTTTTCTTTCGTTCTCTCTTTTTTTTCTTTCTTTCCTTTTTCTCGAAGAAGCTTGCCACAAGGGGTTAGTTTTCTGCTGTCCTTTTTCTTAGTCACATTTCGGGTGTAGTGAAACAGAGCCCAGGGATGAATGTGGACGCCTCGAAGTCAAAACCGCTACTGCTATAGTCACTTTGCCAGTCAAAAACCAAAAGGGTCCTTCCTTGTCTCTTAGAGCCGAACACGTGGTTGATAAGGTCCCCCAAAGTTCACTCCAAGAGTTCAAGGCTAGCTGAGATGGGTAAAAAGTGGAAAGGGGTTGACTTGCAATTCCATTTCTTGTCGTCGTCTTTTTTTTTCTCTTCTTCCTTTAGCCTCGAATCATGCGTGATTAGAAAAGGTTCATTTGGCGCCTCCTTTTCCAATTTTATTCTTCGTCTCGGAATAATACGGGCGAATGAAACACACCTTGTAATGTACATAAAAAATATATCTCTCCTATTTTCTACCCCACGTAACACTATGTGTAGGTTAACATCACTTTCAGTATATATATATATATATATATATATATATATATATATATATATATATAATAAAGACAAATTTTGTCTGTATGATTTATTTAAGATCCTTTCAAGTTTTCTGATAAGTGTAAGTGTCTTAGTTTCAGGTTGGAATTGGTAAATGAGTTTCCCAAAATTGTTCTGGGCGCTTTCGGACCCTTCGTAAGCCATCATCAGGGGTAAGGTATGTTTGTATTTTTTAAAGAGTTTTGAAAGGGGATTATTTGGGGAAATTCATCTCCCAATTCCAACCTGAAACTAAAACACTTATCAGAAAACTTGACAGGATCTTAAATAATTTATATAGACAAAATTTGTCTTTATAATTCAATGAAACATGCTTAAATGAACGACTGCTACCTACACACACACAAGCACGCACACACACACACACACACATATATATATATATATATATATATATATATATATAACCATCACACATACACACACACACACGTATATATATATATATATATATATATATGGACATTAAACTAGAACTGTTCACTCAAGAAGAACTCGACTCGATTCTCAGAAAAATTAAAAATAGGAGAGCTGCAAGGCTGGACGAGACTCCCTCAGAAGTATGGAATACCAGACAATTCGACGACATACTGCTCCGACACTGCAACGCAGTCTATAATCAAAATCCGATAGACAGATGGATGAAGGGATGGATCCTCCCCTTCCCTAAAAAGGGTGACCTCGGATTAGCTAAGAACTACTGAGACATAACACTTACATCCATAGCAGCCAAAATTTACAATGCCCTACTACGAAACCGCATAGAACCCAAAATCGACAACATCCTTAGGAAAAACCAAAATGGCTTCTGAAGAAATAGATCCATGACTTCACAAATATTGACCATCCGTAGAATCCTTGAAGGTGTACGGGCAAAAAACCTACGAGCGACATTACTATTTGTCGACTTTACCAAGGCCTTCGATTCCATTCACAAAGGAAAGATGGAACAAATCCTACTTGCATACGGCCTACCTAAAGAAACCGTAGCAACAATAACGATTCTCTATAGAAACACCAAAGTGAAAATACGTTCACCAGATGGAGACACAGAATACTTCGACATTGTAGCAGGAGTACTATAAGGAGGCACGCTAGCTCCATACCTCTTTACCATCTATCTAGATTACGTGCTTAGAACATCAATTGATAAAATCAGAGAAAACGGCTTCGATCTGACAAAGAAAAGAAGATACCCCACAAAAACAATTACCGACGCCGACTACGCCGATGACATAGCGATTCTGGCAAATACACCCAACCAAGCCGAAACACTACTGCATAGTTTGGAACGAGCAGCCGCAGGCATTGGCCTCTATGTCAATGCGCACAAAATGGAATATATGTGCTATCATCAAACAGATGACATCTCCACACTAGACGGAACCCCTCTTAAAGTAGTAGACAAATTCACCTACTAAGGTAGTAGCGTCTCATCAACCTAAAAGGACATCGACATGCGGCTAACGAAGGCATGGAAAGCTATCGATAGGCTATCGATCATATAGAAATCAGTCTTGACCGATAAAATGAAACGCAGTTTCTTCCAGGCAACTGTCGTATCGATACTGCTGTATGGATGCACTACATGGATGCTAACAAAACGGCTGGAGAAGAAGCTAGACAGCAATTACACAAGAATGCTGCGAGCAATATTGAATAAGTCCTGGCGGCAACACCCCACAAGACATCAACTATACGGCAACCTGCCTCCCATCACGAAAACTATCCAAGTTAGACGAACCAAACATGCAGGACACTGCTGGAGAAGCAGGGACGAGCTCATAAGTGATGTACTCCTATGGAACCCCACATATGGCCGGGCAAAAGCAGGACGACCAGCTCGAACATACATTCAGCAGCAATGTGAGGATACGGGATGTCGCACTGAAGACCTGCCAGAGGCGATAAACGATAGGGAGAAGTGGCGAGAGAGGGTCAGGGATATCCGTGCTAGTGGCATGACATGATGATGATGTATATGCAGCAATTTCTCTACTAAACATCTCTGATTGAATCGACAAACGCTTCACTTCTGCTTATTCAATTAGTGATCCGTTTAAGTTGTCGTATGAACCGTCTGACCTCTGGATGCAATGAATTAAAAAAAATCACCATATTTTTCCCTCCAAGTTCTTCGGCCTCGTCTGTGCCCATCTTCAGGAGACTAAACATTTGAAATGACGAACACAATGATGAGTCATACTCACTTATTTTAAGTGTTGGAAGAACAAGTGGGAGGAGAATTTGAGAAAGTGAAGAATTTTACCAGAAAATACCAGAAAATATCAGAACGCGGCTGATACATTCGAAATTGATCTAGTTTAAGGAAAGTTTGTTAATCTTTATTTATATATATATATATATATATATATATATATATATATATATACAGAGAGAAAGAGTGAGAGAGAGAAAGAGAGAGAGAAAGAGATGAAAAAACACCAAGTCTTCAGACGACGATTTTATTTGTAGAAATATTTGCCATATATGATGAACAGAATTAGAACAATCTAACCCCGACGATTAAATAAAGGGTTCAGTTCAGAGTTCCATGTAGGCTACCGAGTTCGACAAGAAACACCAGAAAGGATGCATCTGCCGAAACTTTATGTATCTAACAATAAAGATGAAGACAATAGTTCGAATACACTTTATGATCCAAATTTATTTTTCGTAATAATCCCTATTATTTTCTTTTGTTTGCCAACCCCCTCACCTTGAAGCACCTTTTATTCTAATTGTCGTCGGTCTATATCGCCTTCAAATATCAGATGGGGTTCTCTTCAGATCTTAAACATTATTTTTTTAAACTTTGATTCCGGTTATCATTTTTCGCTGACTAGCACTTAAGACCCTTTAACATAATTCAAAAAGATCCTCCAATATATATATATATATATATATATATATATATATATATATATATATATATATATATATATATATTAAGGTCACCTTTGAGATTGGTCGCCAATCTATCTGAAATATCTTCAACTTTTAGTCACTTCTAACATCCTTTATCTATCCGTGAGCTGACCGAGTCATTCCTATATCTATCTATCTATCTATCTATCTATCTATCTATCTGTCTGTTCACTTATTTACCAAGTAGACTGGATATAATACTCTTTTGATGAAGTTAAATTTTTTTATCTTTTCATTTCCGACGAGAATAATCTTAATTTATGAACAGAGAAAAATTGATTTAAAACAATCTTAAACAATGTAATATATTATCCCCTATAATGTAACACACATGGTTAGTATTATTCTTCTTCTTTTTCTTCTTCTTCTTGGTTTTCTTTGGTTTCTTTGTTTAATGGCATATCAACCTTCATGGGTTACTTAATACCAAAGCTATCCTTGTAGAACAGTAGTGGTACTATTTAACCCAAAGTTGGGGGAGGTTAAGGGGTTTTCACACTTTTCCCAAGGGTATTAATCCTAAGTGAACGTAATAGCGCGACTGGAGTTCGAACTCGCTAACTATTATGTCACAGTGCAGCCAGAACACCACAAAGACTCCCTTCTCTATTATTATTGCTGTAGCTATTGCTGTCATACAGTGATGTATTACTGTCCTGTTCCTCATTGCTAATCTGAAGTTCACTCACTTCGTATTCTGGCTTCGCAACTAATCATACCAGCTTTTGCTGTTGTGCCCTATCTTGATGGACAGGGCACAATTAGATGACCCTTTATTAGCAGGAATCGATCAATCTGGCCCTCCATCTGCCGATGAACGGACACATGAACAAATTGCGTGATCGATCGACTGATCGATCCAAACGGACTTTTCTTTAATGGTGATGGGGTGGAATTAGTTGGCTAGTCGGGTGGTGCTAATCGTATTGTGTGTTTTCTGCCAATCCCCGCGGATATTCTACTCCTATCTATTCATCTCTGTCCATATCTATCAATCTCAGTCAATTCATATCTCTCTATCTATCTATCTATCTCAGTCTGTTCGTATCTATCTATCTATCTATCAAGCCATCTCATTTAATTCCTATCTATCTATCTATCTATCTATCTCACTCTGTTCATATCTATCTATCTATCTATCGATCTATCCATGTCAGTCTGTTCATATTTATCTATCTATCTATCTATCTATCTATCTATCTATCTATCTATCTATCTCACTCTGTTCATATCTATCTATCTATCTATCTATCTATCTAACACAGTCTGTAAATATCAATCTCAATTCATTCGTATCTGTCTTAGTCTATTTATATCTATGTAGCTTTCTGTCTAAATCTGACAATCTATTACTCTCAACCCATTCATATTTATCCATATGTCTCAATCTATTCATATCTATCAATCAATTTCAATCAATTCATATCTATCCATATCTGTTTCAATCTGTTCATATCTATCTATCTATCTATCTATCTGAATTTATTCATATCTGTATATCTTTTCGTCCAAATCTATCCATATTTATCTATCTGTCTATTATCCTATTCAACAGCAACTAGTGTCCGAGATATGACACTAAACTGGATCTGATGGTGAGACTCCTGTCCTTGAGCATTGGGGAATGTAGTGTACCTCTTCATTGCCATTGTTTCCTGATTCACTCTGCCCCGGAGTGGTTGTACCTGTAAAGGTTCCATCAATGAGTCAAATTGAACTGTTTATACTTAAAACTATTTAACAGTGTGCAAACAAATAAATGATGTTAAATTGAATTAATTTGTATTTCATATTGTATTTCATATATCCTTATTGATGCGTCGGGATGGGTCATCAGTGATGTTTCCTTCGGGTTCACGAGGGGAGTCGGGTCTTGCGACATCAGACCCCCTTGCCCAAATAACCTAGTTGACATTGATCTTACGCCAACTCCCATCCCGGCATCTGACCCGCGTATCTTTCACACAAGGCAAATGACTGCAGAAATGGCTCTATTTAGGAGTATCATTTTTAAATTTTGGCAACAGCCAATCAAATCTTGGCTTCTTTGATGACTGCTGAAGCTTTCCTTTAAAATTGTGAGGCCATTTTGCTCTTGTTTTCCCTGCCGCCATGACGTCGTTATTTGGTTATTTGTTCAATCCGCTATGTAGTTTTTTCCTCCCTCCCCGAAAATTCATTACAACTTACAATAAAAATGCTGTACATAAATATACAATTGTGATTAAAACAAACAAACTCCGGTCTGAAATATACGTTTAAATTTTTTTTCGAAACTTAATCACAATAAAAACACTGTAAAGACTTTTAAAATAGTACTTGATACTTCCTTGCTTAACACTCAGCAATATAAGGTAGGTATCAAGGGTAAAGTGGAGCAATCCAGGGAAAGGAATAGCGCCCTCCCATACACCTTGTTGTAGTAGCTATTGAAAAGGGAGCCTTCTGGTCGCCCTCGCCAAAGGTCGCCAACTTCACTACTACTTTACATAAATCCACAATTACAGACTTGTAGTGGAAGGGAAATTTCGTATTTTAGTTTAGCGCGCAAATTTAATTCGACACTTAATTTCACCCTATCAGGATGACCTATCCTATTCATCCCCGACCTTCATTTCCGACCAGCAAATTGGTTAAGCTGCCTAACACACTCTCTTTGGCTGGAGAACGCCGTCCAGTGCAGACGTCACACTGGCCGTTCTTCAATAGCAACACGCTCTTGAGCTGGACAACGCCGCCCAGTGCAGATGTCTCACTGCGGCTCTAGAATAGCAGCAGCAGCAGCATGTACGCACGAGGGAACCCATCTAATTTATGGATTCCTTGCAAGGAATCCCAGTTGAATATAAATTAGATACATTCAACAAGCCTCGCACAGGCCCAACTTTATGTCACCCCAAAATTGGCTATGTCAACGCGATGCTTTTATTCCGCAAACGACACCTAGCTCTCAATTCACCTCTGGGCCACCTTAATGGAGACAACGCAAACTCTCCACCAGACGCACAAAATTCAAGTTCAATTCCTCCAACGTTAAACGACAACGAACACAATCCCTCATAGGTCCGACGACACACGCTGCCATCTCAACCTTCTCAACTTCTCATAAGTCAATTTCGTCTCAAAAACACAACCTCTCCACGAGTCTTGCAGCACCAAAAGCAAACCCAATATTCCATGCTGCAAAATAAAACATTTCTAAAAACACATTTCGACTATCGCCATCTTACTTCTTCATCCTTCCATTATATACCTAACAACTATTAGCGAGGGAATTACAAACTTAGCGAGGAAACAGCTCAACGTAAACACACCCACGTTACAACCATTCCTCGCTAACAACAAAAACTCCAGCTAAAAACCCAGGTCGCTAAAAACTAAACAAACAGACCCTGCGTATTACTATTGAAATATACGTTTAAAATTTCTTTATCGAACGTTTTGCGAAAAAGAACACTAAGAGAAAAAGAAAAAACTATGTATTGAGTAAAACTTAGGAATCTTTACTTATCAAACTAACGAAAAGATTATTGTTTAAAATACTATATTTACGAAATGGATAAATCTGAACCGAACGCGCTAAACTAATGGCAACAAAACTCCCTCACTATAAATTACGTAACGTGTATATTAGAAAGTAGAATCGGTATGGGCTCATCGCTACTAATTAAAACTAGTACTTGGAACCATTTAATTGGGTGCAAATGAATGAAGAGTGGAATAGAATAATTTGTTCAAAATAACGATACTTGAAACCAATTAACTGTGTGCAAATATAACTATTAGAGTTAGCCATGATTCACTGGGTACAACCAAATGATTAATATCAACTAGAATTATTAATGTTAGATAGAAATACTTGAGACAATTTAACTGTGAACAAACAAATTAGCTCTAAGTTATTTAACAATAAAACTACCTGAAAAGTATTTCACTTCCAAATCATTTATGTATAACCAGGATTTGGCACTGAATAACCATTAAGGTTTGATATGCCATTAAACTAAATAATCTTAACCTAATCCTAATCCCATTTATTAGAAAATCTCGATCTGAAAAATACTTCCTCATCAGTTTATTTCTGATTTACGATTTTAAAAAAACACCCAGAAAATCCTTCTCTTAATATTTTATCATCTTTTACAATTTATTGACCTTCCTAACTTATTTAGCAACCATGTTCATACTTCTATTCACACACATCCATATAAACACGTAAGTAGTCGAAGGTGACCCGACGGCTACTATACCGACGGCTACTACAATAGCTACTACACCGAAGTGTCGGAGAGTGCGCTATTCCTTTTCCTGGGTTCCTCCACTTTACCCTTGACCCTTACCTTATAATGCTGAGTGTTAAGCAAGGAAGTATAAAGTACCATTTTTTGAGTCTTTGGTATGACTCGACCGGGGATTGAACCCTGGTCTCCTGGGCCATTGGCGAACACTCTACCCACTCTACATATACACAATCGAGGCGTTTATGGTGAAAGGATTAACGTCATAGGAATAGGTAACGGTGAGCCGAGTTCAAATCCTATGCGGGCTAATACTCAAGACTATTTTGCCTCTAGCTCTGGGTAATTAGAAGGGCAGACTGTGTTCTTTAACTTTGGTATGGAAATCGATCTTGGAGAAGAAAACCTCTGAATTCACATCTGTTAAACTTTGCCTAACACTGACCTTTTGTCGCATCCTACTCGTGCGAAGTGGTTGGTAAATATATAAATGCATATAACTAAGTTAAGTTAATTGGTTAAAGCGCTGGACTGCGGAATTGTAGTAAACGAGTTCGAACTCCAGTCGCGCTATTACGTTCACTTTTGGGCAAATACCCTTGGGAAAAGGTATAAACTCCCTTATCCTCCCAGCTATGGGTTAAATAGCACCACTACTGATCTTCAAGGAGAATAGCTTTGGCAATAAATAACCTACGATGGTTGATATGCCATTAAACAAAGAAACATAAATTGGCCGACTGTAGTCGGGGGCGACCCAAAGGCTCCCTTTTCAATAGGGAGGGGGCTACTCTTTTCCTTGGACTGCTTCACTTACCCTTGATCCGTACCTTACAGTGTACAATTTTTTTATCTTTAGTATGACCCGACCTGGGATTGAAACCCCGGTCTCCCGGGCCATTGACGAAACCTCGAACCATGAAGCGAATATATGTATATATATATATATAAACACGCATATGATTGATTACACCGAAAAATGCGTACTTAAGAGTTTATAGGGTCACACTCGACGTAACTTCCATCTTTGTCAAAGCACTTAATCCAACGTTTTTCCATTAATCACTGATATCAAACAATAGATAGAAAAACTCTCAGATGATAAGTGTCATGCTACGAATTTATTGATTCATCCTTGTTGCTATCATACTTTTATTTTTTGGTGCCATTTGGTTTTTTACCACAATTCACTAAATGATTTCCGTATCACAGCGCTTACGACTCGTCGCTCAGTATACGATGTAATTTGAGGACATTGAATTACACCTCTTTCATTTTTTAAAATCTTATCTGGTCAGGATTAACCCGGTATTTCTCGAGTCAGTTTGCAGGCAGCCGGTGAATAATACCGCTGGTTAAATTCATGAAAATAGTATGATTATTGGCTTATAGACACTTTCCTCTGCATGGTTTGGGACAGAATTATACCAGTAATTTAGTTAATCTAATATAATTTAAGGAATATTTTTGAAGCTAGAATGTTAACCTCGTTATGCCACCTGTTTTAGACAAATGACATAGCTTTTTCTCACTACACCTAATTTCATTCATACCCATCAAAAAAGGCTTTTCAGAGCTCCATAACCTGTTAATAAGTTTGTAATTAAACACCAATACACAGAATAAGATTTATAAACTCACAAATGGTTTGTCAATGTCCCATGTCAATATCCAGCGTTCAGCTATCACAGTCAAGTTTAAGGCAAAACTTCAAATTAGCCACCACTCGTTTGAAATTTTATTGTAACAAGAAGATTTTTTCTCTGAAGACAATATTAGATAATTATTTCTGACAGGAAGTTGTTTATGGCTTATACCATCCAAATAATCCAACACTGATCCACAGTTGGATTACCTGTGATGGTCCTATCTATGGATCAAGTAGATCCGGTTGAAAAATTATTATTTGATTCATTTGTTAAGGGTTATTTTCATAACTCTATTTTCAATGGTTGAATTAAAACCTAAAGGTCGTTCACAACGAATTATTCCATTCTGATCACCGTATTCATATTTGGTTTGGTTTACTTAACAGCATATCAACTCCTAATGGGCTAGTTAATACCAAAATTTAATTCATTTGGAAATAATCGATTGTTATAACTATATTTCAAACATCCCATCACATTTTTTTCATTGCACTTTTGGGCCACAAATGATCACAGACAGTGATGCTTTGGTTGTTTTATGGCATTGAACTCCTTATGGGATATTTGATGCCAAATCCTATTTCTACATATATAAAAACATACATACATACATGTAAACATATGCACATATATATATATATATAATTTTATATAAACCTTTTACAGGATGTGTGTGTATATGTTTAAAAACTTTTTAAATATATATATATATATACACACATAATCAGTCAAAAGTATTTGGTCACCCTCAACACTTTTTTTATTTCTCATCCTAAAAGTGTTGTTTTTAATCAAACAAGTTAAGCACCACAATATTTTTATTTATAGCACTAAATACAAGTCTTCCTCAGTAACTTTGACCTTAGTATAACCAGATATCTTTTGAAAAATGGATTTGAAGACGTTTTTCTTTTTTTGTACTAAGCATAAATAAAACGTTTTTCAAAAGTTACATTATACCACCACTTGAACTCACATTAGACGATATTGTGTTGAATGACTGCTGGTGAGATATGACCTGTTTTACTTTTGAAGAGGACAATTTCATCAGTCACCTACTTGCATGACAGAAGGCTGACTGTTCCAAATATTTTGGCACAACTGAACCAGTGTAGTGGAAAATGTGTCAATATCTACTGTAAGGAGAAGACTCTGTGAAACTGACCTATGTGGTAGAATTGCCGTCAAGAAACCACGGTTGAGGAAGCAAAACAATGTCAAAACGTTAAAGACTGGACAATAAACCAGTGGAATAAAATCCTATGGACTGACAAATCAAAGTTTGAAATCTTTGGGTCAAATAGGAAGCTCTATGTGCGGCAAAGAGTTGGTGAAAGAGCAGCAGCCCCTTGTATCATACCAAACATAAAGCATGGAGGAGGCTTTGTTATGGTGTCAGGGCCTTTGACAATTGCAAAGTTGAGTATTTGCACAAGGTGAAGGGCAAATTAAATCAGACCGGCTATCAAAGCATACTGCAGCATCATGCAATCTCATCTGGAATGCGGCTCTTAGATCAAGGTTTTCTATTCAAACAAGATAATGACTCAAAGGATACTACTAGTAAACTCTGCCAGAGGTACATTAAAACCAAACAGGAACAGTACGTCCTTCAACTGATGTATTGGCCGGCGCAATCAGCGGACTTAAATCCTATTGAACTGGTATGGGATGAATGTGACTGAAAAATCAGAGCTAAACGACCCATAAGAGCAGCTCACCTCTGGCAATTCTTGCAGTAAAACCGGGCAGAACTATCTTCAGTTGACCTCCAGTTTTTGGTGGAATGCCAAGAATCTGTGATGCAATGATAACAGCTAAAGAGGGTCATTTTGATAAATCAAAAGTTTAAGAAGTTTTTTGACTTTTCTTAATTAATTTGTATTTAATGTGGCTCAGGAAGACTTGTATTTACTATAATAATTAAACACAATGTGGTACCTAACTTGTTTCATTAAGTATTGGTACCGGATCATTAGCATAATGATTAGTGTTCAGCAATGATCCGGGAGACTGGGGTTCAATCCCAGGTTGAATCATACCAAAGATTAAAAAAAAAATGGTACTTGATGCCTCCTTACTTAACACTAAGCATTATAAGGTATGGATCAAGGATAAAGTAGAACAATCCAAGAAAAGGAGTAGCACCCTCCCCTACACCGCAGTATCGTAGCTATTGAAAACGGAGCTATCCGGTTGACCTTGACAACGATTGGCCAACTTTACTTACTTTATTGAGCTGTTTCAAATCACTAATAATAATAATAATCCTGAGCAGAAGATTGAACAGTTCTATTCAACCCATAGATGAAACATAAGCACTCCGAGTCAGAATGGACCTGAGAATAATGGTAATGAAGGGGTTCTCCACATTACCCAGGATAAGAGAGTTACAATAATAAGTATTCCTATACAACACATATATCGTATCTCATATTCTTTTTTAAGAGTAACGATTTAACTACAATTATGAGGTTTAACACCTAATGCTACCACAGCCACCCCCCCCCCAAGAGAAAGGAAAAAAAAAAAAAAATGAAATGAATATTCCCCACCCCCAGTAGACCGCCTCCAAAACTACCAAAAATTCAGTAGTAAATAAAAGTCAAAACGAAGAAGAGGCATTTGAACTCAGGAGCCAACTGGAAGAAATATATCAATATTGGTCAGTATGTCTTTAAGTCCTATCAATTTAAAATGCTGAATTTTACAAAATGTTATGCTGTATTTTGTTTGTGAAAAAATGCTTAAACTATGCGTTTTAAATGTAAAGACACGCTTACTCTACTAAAAGCCAAATTGATGTTAGTCTCTCCACATGTCAGCGAACAAGGCAGAATGTTTTTGAATCTCTTCTATAATATAATTTAAAAATTCGTAAAGAAAGCCCTAACAGTAGTTTAGAAGAAAAAGAAAAAGCCTAAAACACCTAAAAAAAAAACACGAAAAAAAAAAAAAAATTATTTTTAAGCTCTATAATTCCTGAAGCCTGCTAGGTTCCCAACTGTAGTATAAAAAAAAATAAATAAAAAGCCTAGGAAAAGTCCCAATACAGCAAAAAAAAAAAAAAAAGCAAAGCAAAAGTCAGACGAAAGTACCTTAATCTTGGACTTTAACTAAGTTAAAACTTAAGAAAACTTAAACCAAAATTACCCCCCCTTTTTTTTTTTTTTTTTTTTTTTTTTTTTTTGCGTACACATGGGAAGCAGCATGATGTACGTAAAGGTATTTGAATAAACCCATGGACGACCAAACTCAATACCTAAATGCGTCCTGGACGTGAGTTTGACGACTTTACGCTCAGGATCGTTAGTTCGATCGGGGAACTACTGCTGCTCCTCTATAAAAGTGGCTTCTATAGAAGAGAATAAAACAGCCATCGAAAGATAACCATGACCCACACTCAAACCACATACACAAACCGCATCGCTCTTCGCGCGGGTAAAAAAGGGGTGCGTCCTGCTGAGGTTGGAGCCGTGGCCTCAGTGTTCGAAAAATCAGCTACAGAGCTCAAACAATCAAAACTACTAAAATGCAAGCAAACACTACAAATAGCCCCATTTAACGTAAGAACCTTAAATAGAATAGGACAACTCCCAGAGCTAATCGCATCGACCGAAGAACATAAGATAGACATAATATGCATACAAGAACACAGATACACGCACACCGAAGATATCAAATATCACGAAACTGGCAATGGCTGGTCGCTCGCCACTGTATTCGCATGGAAAAACTCTGTCAACGCCGCAGTAGGAGGGGTAGGATTACTTATAGGACCTAGAGCATTAAAAACGCTTAATAGCGTTGAGAAAATACAACCTAGAATGATGGCAGCTACATTTAACGGAAACCTCAGAGCAACAATCATCTCATGCTACAGCCCCACCAATGTTAGTGAAGAAACTGAACTAGTCACCTTCTACGATGAGTTATCCTCATTAGTGCGTAGCATCCCGAAACACAACATGTTAGTCATTGGCGGAGACATGAATGCCCAAATCGGGAAAAACGGAAACAACAAATACAGCCTCCACAACACGTCAAATAGGAATGGGCAACATCTAACAGATTTCATGATAGAAAATAGATTAGCATGCCTCAATACAAACTACCAAAAAAGAGAGGGCAAACTATGGACATACACGTACGCAAACAATACTAAAGCTCAGATAGACTACGTCCTTATAAACAAGAAATGGAAAAATAGTGCATTGAATTGCGAGGCATACTCCTCTTTTGAGGGTGTGTCCACCGATCACCGAATAGTCACGGCGAAAATACGGTTAAGCCTACGAAAAAACGCCAAACGAACAGCGACCACCAAACACTATGACTGGGCCCTATTGAACAACAAAGATATAAGAGATAAATACGTATTAGAATTAAGAAACAGATTCGAAACACTACAAGAAAAGACGGAAAAAAGTACACCAAACGACGAATATGAAAATTTCGTCAATGCACACCTCGAGGCAGCAGCAAAATACATTCCAACAAAAATTAAAACTAAATATAGAGTCCCATGGTAAACTTTAGCGGTGAGAGAAAAACGTGCACTAGTGAAAACAGACTCCAAAAACTATCGAAAAAACCCAACAAACACAAATGCCTTAAAACTAAAAACGGCACGATATCAATTAGCAGGCATATATATAAAGGAACAGACAGAATACATTCAAAATCAGATAGATAAGATTAGAGACTCGGTGGAAGATAGACAACTTAGAATAGCCTGGCAAACAATAAACGAAGTGAGCAGAAGAAAGAACACAGCCAAAGCAAAACTTAAAGCAGCAAACCAACAAGAAAGAATAAAACTGTGGAAACAGCACTTCAAAAACTTACTTGGAAACCCACCAAAAATAACACATGAACCAATCACCAGAATAATTAGCAAACAATTAGACATTAAACTAGGACCGTTCACACAAGAAGAACTCGACACGGTTCTCAGAAAAATTAAAAATAGGAAAGCTGCAGGGCTGGACGAAATTCCCCCGGAAGTATGGAAGACCAGACAATTCGACGACATACTGCTCCGCCACTGCAACGCAGTATACAATCAAAATCTGATAGATAGATGGATGAAGGGATGCATACTCCCCTTCCCTAAAAAGGGTGACCTCGGATTAGCCAAAAACTACCGAGGCATAACACTTACATCCATAGCTGCCAAAATCTACAATGCCCTACTACGAAACCGCATAGAACCCAAAATCGACAACATACTTAGAAAAAACCAAAATGGCTTCCGAAGAAATAGATCCACGACCTCACAAATATTAACCATCCGCAGAATCCTTGAAGGTGTACGGGCAAAGAACCTACAAGCGACATTAATATTTGTCGACTTTACCAAGGCTTTCGATTCCATCCACAGAGGAAAGATGGAACAAATCCTACTAGCATACGGCATACCTAAAGAAACTGTAGCGGCAATAACGATTCTCTATAGAAACACTAAAGTAAAAGTACGATCACCAGATGGAGACACAGAATACTTTGACATTGTAGCAGGAGTACTACAAGGGGACACGCTGGCTCCGTACCTCTTTATCATTTGTCTAGACTACGTACTTAGAACATCGATTGACAAAATCAAAGAGAATGGCTTCGAACTGATGAAGAAAAGAAGCAGAAGGTACCCCGCAACAACAATTACCGACGCCGACTACGCCGATGACATAGCGATACTGGCAAATACACCTGACCAAGCCGAAACACTTCTGCATAGTCTGGAACGAGCAGCAGCAAGCATAGGCCTCTATGTTAATGCACACAAAACGGAATATTTGTGCTATAACCAAACGGGGGACATCTCCACTCTAGAAGGAACCCCTCTTAAACTAGTAGACAAATTCACGTACCTAGGAAGCAGCGTCGAATCAACCGAAACGAGATTAACGAAAGCATGGACAGCTATCAATAGGCTATCGATTATATGGAAATCAGACCTAACCGATAAAATGAAACGCAGTTTCTTCCAGGCAGCGGTCACATCGATACTGCTATATGGATGCACTACATGGACGCTAACAAAACGGCTGGAGAAGAAGCTACATGGCAATTACACAAGAATGCTGCGTGCAATCCTGAACAAGTCCTGGCAGCAACACCCCACAAGACACCAACTGTACGGCCACCTGCCCCCTATCACGAAAACTATTCAAGTTAGACGAACCAGACATGCAGGACACTGCTGGAGAAGCAGAGATGAACTCATAAGAGATGTACTCTTATGGATCCCCACACATGACCGCGCAAAAGCAGGACGACCAGCACGAACGTACATTCAGTAGCTATGTGAGGATACGGGATGTTGTCCTGAAGACCTACCTAGGGCGATGAACGATAGGGAGGAGTGGCGAGAGAGGTTCAGGGATATCCGTGCTACCAGCGCGATGATGATGATGATGATGATGAAAGTAACTATTCCAATTTAAAAATCATTTATTTATGTAGTTATATGGTTTCAAGTATTCTTACCTAACACCAATAATTTTTTAAGCAATCATATGACTTTAAGTAACTAATAATAATCTTTAGTAAACAATTATTGCTTCAAGTAACTATTCTTGATAAAAATGATTTGCACAATTATATAAGATAAATTATTACTACTGAATACAAATAATTAGTATTGTTAAAATTATTACAAATACCAATAATTTATACAGAATTAGATGATTTCAAGAATTATTCCCATCTAAAAATAATTTGTTTGGACAAAATTTCAAGTATTCCAATCCAATACCAATAATTTTTAAGCAATAGATGGAGGATCCTAACAGGTACTCCTACTCCAAATCAGAATGGACCTGGGAGTATTGCAATGAAGGGAGGTACTGCACACTGCATAGATCTCCAGAACTGGAGTATCAATATCAGATTCAGTTTAGTGTCATACCTGGGACTCCCTCTTTGATTTTTTTGGAAGGAGGGAGTCTTATTCCTCAGCAGTGTATGTAGTTGGCACATTCTAAGACCCACTGAAAGGGCATTGGGTTTTCAAGAATCCAACAATTTCAGGAATAACCAAACTGATAACAATCTAAAATGAAAGCACAGTCATATCTTCAAATAGTTCAGAACAAATTAACGCATGTGTAACATTCAAGTACAAATATTTATTAACAAGTCATGATTAAACAATTGAACCATAAAAGGCAATATCTTTTTTTGTGAAACATGCATGCAAAAGGAAAAAAAATAATCAATTTTTTTAATTTTCTAAAAATTAAGTTAAATTTTCAGATTCTTCAGTGGGTTTCATATTCAAAACAGTCTTTCCTCGACTGTGAGCCAGACCCACATGATCGTAGGCAGTTGGGGCATCTTCAAATGGAATGACTTTTTCAATCACAGGTTTAATCTGGAAAATGCCAAAAAAAGAAAAAAAAGGAATTATTATCAATATAAGGATGATCTCATGAATGATAAAAATACACTCCACAGACATTATCACAAATCCATTTACTAAATGAAAGTCAAGCTGAATATAGAAACAATCACTTGACTGCAAAACAGAATTACTTATTTCACCCAAAAATTATTGATCATAAGCTGATCTACAAAAAGAAATTTTTAAATATACTGTCCTGGGTTCAAATGTCAAACAGCAGCTACTATTTTCCTTAACATGAAAGACAAGAACTGGGCATGATTTACCTTTTCAGCCTCAACCAATTCTTTCACAGTGTTCAAAGCTCGAGAATCAGGAATGAAGAAAGCCCATCGGTAACTTCGACCATCTTTTAAACCCTGAAATAAAAAAAGTAAAGTTCTCATGAAAAACAAAAAGTTTTCACAACACCAATTGTAATATTCACAAAATTATCAGAAATTCTCATTTCTTTAGTACTTTTTCTTGACCAAGAATGAATAGACACATAATAGTTTTCAGCCAAGGCTTCAGATAAAAAGGTTGATATGGATTCCTGAGGGGGAATAAAAGAATGGGGTCCGCTATGTACGATTTTGTATTTACAAATCCCTTTATAACAGAAAAAAAGCAAAAAAACTCAAATCATATGAGTTGCCAGATATTAAACATCAAGCAGAATGACTGATTGAATGTGTTGGCCCCTTACACTGCCTGATTGGATGTGTTGGCCCCTTACACTGCCTTATTGGATGTGTTGGCCCCTTACACTGCCTGACTGGATGTGATGGGCCCCTTACACTGCCTGACTGGATGTGTTAGCTCCTTACAATGCTTGATTGGATGTGTTGGCCCCCTACAATGCCTGACTGGATGTGATGGTCCCTTAAAATACTTGATTGAATGTGATGGCCCCTTAAAATTCCTGACTGGATGTGTTGGCCCCCAACAATGCTTGATTGGATGTAATGGACCCCTACTAATGTGTCATTCACACAAAACCCATTCAAAATGGAGAGGTAATTTAAATTAATGAATGATCAAGACTTGACTAAAAAGATCCCAATCTTTTCAGCATTGTTAACAACACAATCAAATTTCACAAAATAAAACTTTTGAAAAATAAAAAAAAATATAAATTTCAAACAAATTGTTTTATAAAAAATACTGAATTCTAAAATCTCCCTTTTTATAATAGGCTATGAGATACCTTTAGCAAAAAAAAATATTTTATAAGAATGAAAATACAGATTTGAAAAAAATAAATATAAAAAAATAATGAAAAGAGAAAGAAAAATAATGAAAAAATAGAATGCCTAAAATTTTTTTTTTTTTCCATGGTAACAGATTGTTTATGAATGAAATTAAAATATTACAAAAAATCCTGTTCTAACCGAAAAGATCTGGATTTTCGCTTATTAAGTCAGTTTCAGTATTGCCAAGTATTTGTTGGTGTGTATGTCATTATAGGATTCAATATTTCATTCATATTAACATTTGGATATTTTGTAAAAACTTTCCTCTTGAAGCCTAATAGATTAAAAAAAATCGTTTCCTCTTATCATAGTATCAAATGAGATTAAGAAAAAATGTCAGCAATATACAATTTATTTAAGGGTGAATGGAAATTAAATTTGGTTACAAGAGAGGCATCAAGTAAAAAGAGAGAGATTAGTTTAGATTAGGACTTCTTAAACCAATAAATGACATCAAACAGCCAAAGACTATTAAGTCCATTGATCGTTAACCAAAAAAAATAAAACTGAATCCAACTGCAAACCAAGAAAATTTAATAAAGACACATAATAATGACCAACGTATTAGATGTAATAACGACCCTCACCAACTCAAAGATATATCACGCACAAAAATATTAAGAATATCAATGATTTTGGGGGGGATATTGAAGATTTTTTCAGAGTATTTTTCCTGTGGAGACAAAGAACTTTAAAAAATACTGAAGAAATATGAAACACAAACAGCCACATCCAGGATTTGAACTCTGTTCTCTGATTCCATTTCTTATGATGATAAACATTATGCTAAGTTCTTATTTGGCACACATGATACCCAATCTAATTCCAGAAAAAAAAAATTAAAAAAATAATATATATAAATGTTTGTGCATGTGTAGTTAGACAGCAGTCAGTCATTTAAGCATGTTTCATTAAATAATAAAGACAAATTTTGTCGGTATAATTTTTTTCCCCGTATTCCTATAGTATTCTATTTCCATTAATAGTGTTCCCTTTTTAAATACATCAATTACCCTGTTTTATCCAACTCTGCATTCCTATATTTTCATTATGGTAAAAACTTTCAAAACTCTTTTAAAAAAAATATAAACACACCTTACACAGGCAAGTAACCCCTAATGATGGCCTATGAAGGGTCCGAAAGCGCTCGGGACAATTTTGAGAAATCCATCAACCAATTCCAACCTGAAACTAAGACACTTAACAGAAAACTTGAAAGAATCTTGAATAGATTATACAGACAAAATTTGTCTTTATTATTTAATGAAACACACACACACACACACACACATTTATTTATATATATATATATATATATATATATATATATATAACTTACACAGGGAACTTGGATAAACAAAATTATCCACAATATTTTTTTTAATAAGTAAAATCATATGCAAAAGAAAAAAATATATATGCATATATTTATATATATCTATTCACAAAAAAGTCTTTTGAATGACTGGAGCCATATATATATATATATATATATATATATATATATATATATATTCTTTTCAAATTTGACAAATTCCTTGAGTAAAATAAATAAAATCATACACAGAAAGTCATCAATTTTTTTTTTTAGCATATGATACCACTCATTAAAAAAAAGACATTTGTGTATGATTTTATTTTCACCATTGAAATATGAAATTTCGCAAAGGAATTATGATGAGTAAAAATAGTTATCTTACTTGTAAAAGACCACAGCCAAGTTTGGAAACGGAGAGAGCAGCACCAGCCGGAAGTCCATGTTTATCAATATCAGTCAAAAAAGGTGTTTTTATGGTAACATATTTTGCATTGGACCAGGTCTTCAATAAACTCATGCAATCTTCTGCACCCATTGTATCCAAGAATACGTCAAAACTACAATGACAAAACAATCCACGTAAAAAACTCCATGGGCAGTTTGCAACACAAGGTCAATTTTTTCTTAGTCAAGAAATACAAACCATGTGAAATTTACAGAATGTGGGATAAAGAAGCAGGTTTTAATCAAAACAATGTTTACAAATGGACTAAACAGAAGTTTACCATGAAGTGGAAATATACTGACTCTCTGGTAAAGAAAAAGTTCTGGGCACAGCTTTCAGCAAAGAAGATCATACTGACAAAGTATATTATTAGTTGGAAATAAAAAAGTCTTTCAAAAATAAGGTGAAATCTCGTTTGAATTCAAGGAAATCAATCGTCATGGGGGAGGGGGTCTTCCCATACCCCCATGACTATTGAAAAAAAAAAAAAAAAAAAAAGCAGCACAGTAATTTATTTTTGACTAAAATTTATTTAAATTTGAGGAATAATTTGGCAATTGCATTCTATTATTATGCAACAACATTACAGTTGAAAATAAATTAAATAACAAGAAAATAAAAAAAATGAGAAATATGATTTTGGGGTTGGATTTGATGATACATTGAATGTCAATAATCATTTTCTTTGTTGTATTGAGGACAAATGGAATAATTGGCTGTGTGGTTAGAGATTTTATTTCAAGCGAAACAAATGTTGTTTTAAAATTATATAAAGCCAAATGAACCCTCATATAAAATACTGTACTCAGCCTGGGCTCCAGTGCTGAAACGTGGATATTTGAGTGTGATATCATACCAAAGACTAAAAAAATAGTACTTGACGCTGCCTTACTTAACATTCAGCATTATAAGGTACGAGTCAAGGGTAAAGTGGAGCAATCCAGGGAATGGAGTAGTGCTCTCCCCTTGGTATAGTAGCTATTGAAAGAGGAGCCTTTGGGTCGCCCTCAAGTATGGTCGCCCACTTTACTTATTTTTTTTATCATTAAGGGTTTTCAGACTATTCTTCACTTTTATTGTTATTTCCACAATATTTCCGCCGATATGTCCTCTGGCCTTCTTCAGGTGCTTGTCGAACTCGGGAACCTTCATGGAACTTCGAACTACATCCTTTATTGAATCCACAGGATTCGCCTGTTCTGATTCCGTTAGCCATAACCAGATACAAGTGTTAAGTATTCCTGTATTGTTACTTGCCTGTAGTGAGGATTGAACCAGCAACCTCCAGATGATTGTCTCCTTAGAAACTTAAGGAACCAATACCTATAACCGTTACACCATGTGTCCAGCTGGGTTATGTACCCGGTTATGGCTAACGGAATCAGAACAGACGACCCCTGTGGATTCAATAAAGGACGTAGTTCGAAGTTCAGTGAAGGTTCCCCGAGTTCAACAAACACCTGAAGAAGGCCAGAGGATATATCGGCCAAAACGTTGTGGAAATAACAATAAAGATGAAGACAATAGTCCAAAAACCCTTAATGATAAAAATCAATAAGCTTTGTCTCAAAAATTTAGACAACTAATATCCAGTGTGGAAATAACAATAAAGATGAAGACAATAGTCCAAAAACCCTTAATGATAAAAATCAACACGCTTTGTCTCAAAAATTTAGACAACTAACACCTGAAGAAGGCCAGAGGACATATCGGCCAAAACGTTGTGGAAATAACAATAAAGATGAAGACAATAGTCCAAAAACCCTTAATGATAAAAATCATCAAAGCTTCGTCTCAAAAATTTAGACAACCAACTTTACTTACTTTACAAGAAAAAAGAATGTGAGGTGATCTGATTAAAAATTTAAAAATAAAGGAATTTCTAATAATGGTTAACATTTTTTTTTCCTCCTTAAGCTGGAAATATCCTGACAAGATAGATTTCAAAAACTAAATCTATAAGCCAATTGGATTTTTTAGTTTTGCTAATAAAACACAATTAGGTTTTTGGTACTAATTGTTTAATCCGATCGAAGACAGCAAGTGCAGAAAATTTTAAGATTTAATTGGGTGATTTCAGAAATAATTGTAAGAAAAAGAAAAAGAACGACAGGATGAATTATTTAAAAAATTTAATCAATAAATAAATATCTTAATTGTGTATATGTTCTGTGCAATTTTTTTTCAAAGGTTAATGTGACAAAATATTAAACAAGGGAGAGCACTCTGATTAGATACAATTCTAAGGGAAATAACTTTGTTAAAACTTCTTATATTAGTTTAAACTTTACTTTATCCGTCTTACATACAAATTGTTAGATCGTTATTGACGTTCATTATAATCAATTTAGAACTTTAAGTAAATTTTTCTTGAAAAATATCAAAGCGGTTAAAACTGCATAATTTACACAGAAGTCATGTTAGCTATACCGAATCTTAAACCAAAAATGTTTACTCAATAAATTACTTGTGTGTTTCTCTCATGTAAATGGTAATAAGAAAATGTGGCCAGAAAACTGATGAGTTGATATTGTACACTAGGATGGTTGTAATATGATATGGTTTGACTAGAACCTCGGACAAAAAAATACCAATTAAGTAAAAGTTACCAAAAATCACCAGATGAAAATTGGCTATCTAAGTGGCCACAGGGACAAGTCAAAGTGACACTACACACATTTTGTAAACCTCTAATAAAATATGGTTTGGTTTTTCTGGTTTATCAACCATTGTTGGTTATTTAATGCCAAATCCTGTTTTTACATATATATTAAATATATGATCTGTAAACACATTTTGTATGTATACGCAGTTAAATGATATTGGTGTTAGATAGTAATACTTGAATTATTTTAGCTGTGTGCGAACGAGTGAGCTCCGACTTGTTTAAAAATGTTAAACTACAAAATATGTGCTTATTATATATATATATATATATATATATATATATATATATATATGAGATTTGGCATGACATAACCCATAAGAGGTTGATATGTCATAAAACCCAACCAACAGTTAAATGATCAAACAGTTCACTTTCTAACAATTCAATTTAGCATAAGTCAACAGAGTTAAATAGTTCCAAGTATTACTATGCATCACTAAGAATTCAATTAAACATCAGTCATTTATTTACACACAGTCAAATGATCAAACAGTTCTATTTAATACAATTCAATTTAGAATAAGTCATTTGTTTGCACACAATTTAAATATCAAACAGTTCTATTTGACCCAAAAGATAGGACCCTCACCATCAGATTGTTTAATGTCATATCCAAAACACTTGATGGGGAAGTCTTACCCCTCTGCAGAGATGCAGTCATTGTATTCTACAGACCCAGCTGAATGGGCTGAATAAATATGGGTTTTTTGATTTGCCTTTATTTTTGTGATGGAAACAAGTGAGACAAGACATAATATGAACTAGAAGAGAAAGAACCACCCAAAGTTATGAGAGGTGCTGCTTGTTACTAGAATAAATAATCTACCCAACAGATTGTGTTGATTATCTATTTTTACAGTTTCAGAAACTAAACAAAAGGAATAAATTAACAGAAGGTCGTCTTACATTTAAGGAAAGTTTTGTCTTTTAAGGAATTTCCCCACTCACCGCCAGACAATCACCATTAATGACTATGTTTCCCATAAGAATTTTCCTGTAGCAGAAATATTACTGTTAGACAAATTACCAAAGGAAGTAAATCGGAATTAACTAATATCTCAATGGCTATCTAACATACAACATCATTTAATAATAATGTTATCAAAATAGTTTTACAAACCTTATTTTAGAAGAAAAACAAATACAAAAAATAACATCAAACAGAAGGGAAAAAAATGTAGTTCATCTCTTCACCTGAATAACAGCAGCTGAATGCTATAGTATAGAGTCTATGGGATACTGGACTCATTGCAACAGTCCCACCAATATATAAGTATATCTTGACCAAATATTTTATTAAAAATTTTCTTCTAAACCAAACAGAGCTGGACTTTATTATTTCTCCCAGATCATTATACAATCAAAAATGGATATTAATAGGTATTATTTATTACCACACTCTAAAGCATTATCTCCCCTCACCCACCAAACAATCATCATCACCATCACAGCAGTAAACAGTGTCCATAACCAGAGGTAGGATTTTGTTTTGTATCAAGTTTAGGATTAGTTAGTTTGTTGGATCTTATGGCACATCAACCCTTGAATGTTATTTAATCCTGTTTTTTATATATATATATATATATATATATATATATATTAAAAATGAATGATTTGTAAGTGAATAATTTGTAGATAACATTTTAAACGAGCCAATGCTCACTTGTTCACACACAGTTAAACAGTGTCAAGTATTACTATAGAACACCAATAGTTTTATTTGCACACAGTTAAATGGTTTCATGCATCGCTGTGTAGCACTAACAATTCAATTTAACCATTATTCATTTGTTTGTATACAATAAAATGACCAAACAGTTCTATTTGAACTATAAATGGGACCCTAACAGGTACTACCACTCCAGGTCAGAGTAGAGCAGAGAGTAATAGCAATTAAGGGGTAATCCATATTACCCAAAGCTCCAGGACTGGAGCCTCACTATCATATACAGTTTAGTGTCATACCTAGGACACCAGTTCTATTGAACCAATAGATGAGACCCTAACAGATACTACCACTGGGTCAGAGTGGATCTGAGAGTAATGGTACGAAAGAGAACTCCACATTCCCCAAAACTCCAGGACTGGAACCTTACTATCAGATGCTATTTATACCCAGGACACTCGGAAAGGTGTTGGGGGGGGGCTTACCCCTCAGAAGAGATGCAGTCAATGTATTCTACAGCCCCAGCTTTATGATAATTTAATCTTCATACAAGAAAACAAAGGTCAACAGATTTTGGAATTATTTCAAGTGTGTTCCAGAAGAATCAAAGATATAAAACATACAATACCCTTCAGCATATTTAAGTTCATTCTTGATGTTCTCCGTCTTGTAATCTATCACACCATCAGCTCCTAAGGATTCAACTAATGGAATAGCATCCGTACTGCAAGAGGTTATCACAGTGGCACCCCAGGCCTTCATCAACTGAAGAACAAAAAAGTGGTAGTGCTAAAGAAACTATACATTTTTCCAAATCTTTTTCTTTGGTCAAAACATCACAGAAGAAACACATAAAAAAAATTCGCTCATATCTGATACAAAGTTGGGATTTTGAAAATAGTTGATATTAGACCTCAGAGTGGAAAATTACAAGGGGATTGTAGAGAACCTTAACCTTTAACATTTGATATCAAAAATTGTATAATTCCCTATAATCTAAAATGAAATAAGAATGAAATTATATATATATATATATATATATATATATATATATATATATATATATATATATTTTAATCAAGTCATGCTGATATCAGAGTTCCCAACTCTCTCAATCATCATTTCTGGCAGATCCTCAAGACTGCATCCAGGGTCAGCACAGAGCTGATGTTTACAAATCCTTGTTGGACAGCCAACAGGTATGCATCCATGCATAGGAGTCCATTTGCATCTATGAAAATTCAGTTTTGAAATCTGTCGCTGATTTTTTTAACACTTTGACCAGAGCAAAGTGGTTTAGACATACAGTTCGAATTAGAGTCATGGGAATCTTTCATAGGCCATTTTTTCCTTATCAATAGACACAACCCTTATAGATGAGCAGCAGTAATTGATTTGATCATGGTTATTGACAGCCAAGGTTCCTTTGCTCAGCATCAGGTTAAGCATGCTGTTAAATTGCTTTTGGATTCATTTGCCCCGCTTCACATTCACCAGGATACATCCCATGGTTTCCAACATCATACACTTATGTGATTGGCATAATACTCTCCTCTTTCAGAATCTGCTACTCAGTGACTAGCTAAGATAACTGATAATGAAGACTATATATTTCATTATTGTGAGGTTTGGTCTTTCCAGTCTGATCATAATATTATTGTGACAGTGTCATATATATGTGTTGCTACACTTATTGGATTTTGGTAGCATGAATGTTCCTTCTCATAAAAAAAAAAAAGTTCTTTATCTTCTTTCACCTACACCACCAATTTGAGATTCTCAACACTTTTTCATTTAAAGTTAAGCATAAGTTGGCAACCTCAGTCGAGGGCGACCAAAAGGCTCCCTTTTCAATAGCTACTCCACCAAGGTGTAGGGGAGGGCATTACTCCTTTCCCTGGATTACTCCACTTTACCTTTGATCCATACCTTATAATGCTAGGTGTTAAGCAGGGAGGTATCAAGTACCATTTGTTGAGTTTTTGGTATGACTCAACCTGGGATTGAACCCAGGCCTCCTAGGCCATTGGCAAACACTTTAACCATCATGCCAAGCTTAAAAGTTAAGCATAGGAAATGAAAATTTGGAGGTGAGAGAGGAGGAGGCAGGTATACTGAAATTTTAGATTTGCCCAGCCACATACTCTTTCAAACGGATTTCGTAAGCCAAATTAGAATTTTTAAAATTTAAAACTTTCACTTTTAAACTTTAAAGTTTTAGCTTAGTATAAATCCAATAATCTCTTGATTTTACTCCTTACTAAAGCTATTACTGCCGCCACCTCACCTACTTTTGCTTTTCTTTTGTCAATCAACTTCTTTCTATATAATCCTTCTTTGTGACACCATTTCTTGGAAAGTTTTTGAGCATTTAAATAATTGCAAATTACAGAAAATACAGTTTTCCCCCCCCCCTTTTTTTTTTTTTTAAACGTAGATCTATAGTTTTGAAATGCATTCAAAATATTTATATAAAAAGATAGGAAAGTTTTTACTCGCTATGATGAAGAGTCTTTTGCTAATGAACAGCCGTCTTTATTGAATATTTTGGGGGCTTAACTGTTGCAATTTTCACAATAGACATGTTCACAGCTTAAGATGTGTATGTGGGAGGATATAATTTTATTTTTTCATTTTTATATATATCTCAGGGAAAATTGTAATGGATCCAATATAATAAAAATAATCAAATATATGAAAAAAAACATTCAACGGATGAAATTATTTATAAGTTGAATTATTTGAGAAAAAATATGAAAAAAATCTTAATATGCTAGTATTTAAATAAATTTCAAACACTAATTATAACACATGGTTCTGAAAAAAAAAACACTACTAATAATAATAGAAAGCTAAGATTTCTTTTGTTTTTTTGTGTCACCTTAAAACTGAATATAATTTAGAAGATACATCACATTAATGTTGCTCTGATGATGGCTCAATATAAAAACCGAAACATTTATATTGCTAAATAATTCGACCATAAATAAAATCCTCCTCTAAATACTTGTTGTTTTTTTGGTTTGTTTTTTTTATATAGTATGCAAATGTAAACACTTACATGATAATCAAAAGATTTTGAAACTTAAAATTAAGTAATTTTTTTTTTTTTGATGAATATTATTAGTTCCACTCAATCCAATTATTCGTATGAATGTTTTAATTTTTCTCTCACTTCAATTTCATTCTTTTTTTATATAATTTCATTGGATATTGCCACATGTTTTTTGTTCTCTAGCTCTAAACTCATTCGTTTCATCTTATTAGACAAAATTAAAGATTGATTGAGTTCATTTTACATTTTGATTAACCCCTTCACTCCAACTGTAAAGGTAGGAAAAAAATGTTACATACCTGAATGGCAAATGTTCCAACACCTCCCGACCCTCCTTGAATAAAAACCCTGAAAAGAGACAAGACAGAAAACATTCAAGATGAAAAAGTAAAATTCACATGAAATTCTCACAAAGAAATATGGCAGTTTTTTTTATCATAAGAATCATATTTGTTTGGTTTTATGGCATATGTAGCATATGCAACCCTTGTAGGTTATTAATTTGCCACATCCTGTTTGTAAATAGATATTAGATATATATGATTTGTAAACATATTTTGTTGATAACATTTTTAAACGAGCCGAAGCTCATTCTTTTGCACACAATTAAATGATTCCATGCATTGCTATGTATTACTAACAATTCAATTAGACATCAGTTATTTGTTTAAATATAGTTAAATGATCAAACAGTTCTATTTTTAACAATTGAACTTAGCATATGTCATTTGTTTGCACTCAGTTTGAATGTCTAACAGTTCTATTTGACCCATGCATCGGACCCTTTAAGGTGCTACCACTCCAGGCCAGAGGGGACCTGGGACTGATAGCAATGATGGGGTACTCTTTATTCCCCAAAGCTCCAGCATTACAGGAGCCTCACCATCAGATTGTTTAGTGTCATGTCCAAAATTCTGTTACAATTATTTCTGAAATTCAACTTTAAAAATGTTTTACACTAAAGATGTCTTAAAACTGATTAGACATTTTATTCCGAAAATATTATTTTATTACCAAAAAATCCAATTAGTTTATAGATTCATTTTTGAACCCTACCTTTAAAGTTTCCACATGAAAAAGAAATATCTTAATAAATGTCTCCCATAATTAGAAATTTCATGGAGGAAATCCCCGAGGTGTAATGACTAATAAACTGGACAGCTATATCATAGTAAACAAGTTTTAACCCCATTATTCCCCCAGCTATAAAGGGTTGAATAGTACCACTAGTATCCTTCTACAAGGATGGCTTTGGCATTGAATAACCAATAAAGGTTGATATGCCATCAAATAACAAAAAAAAAACCCTAAAAATTCCATTAATCATTTCAAAAGTTTCTTTTAGATCACATCTCATTTTTCTTTCTCTTCAAATAAAGTAAAATTAAAGTTGGCGACCGTAGTTGAGGGTGATCAGAAGGCTCCCTTTTCAATAGCTACTACTCCAAGGTGTAGGGAAGGCCGCTACTCCTTTCCCTGGATTGCTCCACTTTACCCTTAATACGTACCTTATACAGCTGAGTCTTAAGCAAAGAAGTATCAAGTGCCATTTTTAAAGTCTTTGGTATGACATGACCAGGGATTGAACACAGGTCTCCCGGACCATTGGCGAACCCTCTACCCACTAGGCCACTCACCTTATACCTGTAAGCTTTTACTCTTTTTATTCTTTTTGTCACTCTTTGTTGCATGTTCTCCAATTTCCATGTCTAGATATTAGAACTCAGGCCTAAGTTCAATATTCTATAGGAGGTCTTATACTTTTAAAACAACATTTGCCTCTCTTAAAATAAAATAACATTTGCCTCTCTTAAAATAAATCATTCCATTTGCCTTTGATAGAATGAATAAAATATGATTGTCAGCTTTAAATATATCATCAAAGTACGATAATATCCTTGTAGACTAGCTGTGATCATATGGTCCTGTGGTAAAAACTCAGTGTGAGAGGCATCTTCTCATATCAAAGAACATGTTCAACATGACTGACTTTTGACTGTGACTATCTTGCATTCTTCTGCCTGAGTGATGTCAAAGACATCCACTTACACTTCAGGCACTTGGTTCCTGGGGTTTAATCAAAAATCCATGTCTCATCATGTAGCAAGAGAAATGATTTACCTCAGAGTTCAAAGTGATTGTGAATGTGTCTTGCATGCAGGATGCGAACAGTAAAAAATACTACTGTTCTTGGAGTCACAATTTATAAGACACTTGTCATGTCTCTGGTGAGACAAAATTTGTAACATATTCCAATTTCAGCGGACCAGAACCTGAATAAAAAGAGGAATGTCAGCTGCAGGGGAGGGTTGAAATTTTGCAGATGACTATTCGATAGAACAATCAAACTGATGAAGTAAGCAAAGAGGAAAGTTACAGCCAGACTTGGTTCTTAAGATCACAGGGACCACTATGAAAGTGAATACCTGGATCCGTTTCCTTTAGTTCCCCAACACATTACCAGTGACAACTCAATGAAGAAAACCTGCTTCAGTTGGAAGAGACTTAATGATGTCCTGACCCACCAACATCCAGTGCTTCTGATGATGATCCTTCAACAGTCTTGGCACCAATTTTGGAGAGAGAATGGTTGGATTCATACTTTTGCAAAGGGTATTAGCGCTATGTGAACTGCAAATAGCCTCAACCAGTATTTGAACTCAGTTCAGTTTTTCCATTTCTTACAACAGTAACCACTGCACTACATGCACCTTCAGATTCAAATGTATCATCAAAGCCACTTTTGGCTACCTTTTTGATTTCCCAGTTGCTTAATTTATATTTGACTTGACTATTTTTGAATCCAGTAGGAAGTGCTTCATAGTTTTGGATAGGAAATAAAGTTTGGTTCTACTAAGAGACAATTGTTTAGCTTGGATCTTCTGAAGGTTTTCAGGAGAAAATCAATTAAAATGATAATTACAATACATTGATTTAGTCAGTTTGAGAAATAGAAAAAAATTTAAGCAAGCATGAGAGAGTTCAGTACTTTGATGGGTGACCACAGAAGAACAGCATTTACAGTGAGCAATAAAAAGCCTGCATGCCAGACTAAGCAAAGTTTATTAAAAAAAAAAAATCAAGCAACAATAAGCCTGTACAGTACTTAGATGGGTGACCTCTTATTAGGAGAGTCGTACTCTAAGCAATGTGAGGTCTGCACACCAAAGAAGCCTGAAGCTTCATAAATGCTAAAAAATTCTAATTACCTGAGATTTGGAGCATCTTTCTTTCGAATCTCTCCGACTGTACACAGTGCACTCCATGTTGTCAGGGCAACATAAGGTATGGAAGCTGCTTCAATATGACTTAAATTCTTTGGTTTATGACCAATCTGAATTTTTTAAAAAATAAATAATAAATTGTCAAATTCAAACCCTTTCTAAGGTTTGTATGAAGAGAGTTTTAATGGCATGTTAACTTGCCTAGAGCTATTTTATGCCAAGAGGTTAGGGAATCACATTCATTGCACATTCATATTTACATTTTTTGTGTAGTAGTTGATTTTTTTTAATATAGTAATATGTTATCAAGTATTCTTATCTAATACAAATAATTTACACAGTAGTTTGGTTTCAAGTATTCCTATCAAATACTAATAATCATACAGTTTCAAGTAATAATAATAATACTGACTAAATAATTATAACTTAGAGAAACTATTGTTAATACAAAAAATTTACAGTTTTATGGCAGCAAGTATTATACAATATAAGACTAATAATTGTCAAACATCTATTTGACCCATAGATGGGACCCCAATAAGTATTACCACACTGGGTCTAAGTGGACCTGGAAGTAATGGAAATATAGAGGTACTTCAGACTTCTCTAAGTGAGGTCTCAGCATCAAATATAGTTAAGTGTCATACCAAGGATACCTTTTTTGGTCGGGGAAGAGGAATGGGATCTTACCTTTCCACACAAGGATACAGTCAGTGTATTCTAAGCCTCAAAAAAAAGGCTTTCAAGTTTTTGATACTATTATGTGCTACTGAACAATCTTCTGCATTCTAAATTAATTGTAGGTGTTTGTATATGAAACTATATAAATTATCAACTTAATAATCAAATTGATGATTTATTTATGGCCATAAAGAGTATAAAAAGCTTTGAAAGTTAGGATTTCACAGACTCCTCACTTAGAATAAACATTAGTCATTTAATAGTAGTGGGAGCAAGCACACATTAAGACTCATGTAGCTGTTTTTAAAAAAATGCTTGCGCTTCTTGACATTTTTATTAAGGGCCACTTCAAGTGTAAAGTTTAGTTCGGTTGGGTTTGGTTTTATGGCATATCAACCATTGTTGCTTATACAATGCCAAATCCTATTTTTACATATATATTAAATGTATGATTTGTAAATACATTTTGTAGATATACAAAGTTAAATGATCAGTTTTATTTCAAACAATTAACAATTCAATTAAACATCAGTTATTTGTTTATGCACAGTCAAATGATCAGAGTTCTATTTCAAACAATTCCATTTAGCATAAGTCATTTGTTTGCACACAATTAAATGGGTAAACAGTTCTATTTGATCCATAGATAGGACCCTATCAGATGCTATCATTCCAAACCAGAGTGGACTTGGGAGTGATGGCAATGAAGGAGTACTCCACATTCCCCAAAGCACCAGCATTAGTGGAGCCTCACCATCAAATTGTTTAATGTCATATTCAGAACTCTCAGTGGGGCTGGGGGGTTTTACCCCTAAGCAAAGATGCAGTCGATGTATTCTACAGCCCCAGCTGACTGGGTGATACAAAGGTTAAACAAAGAGACAGGTAATGCTTCATAGAAAGGTCTTCTGGACAACTAGCCTTAAATCAAAACATCGACTTGGCACAAAGTCTATGTAAGCACCCTGAAAAGCAGGAGAGGTAAAGACCTTTTTGGTTGGTTGTTTGGGTTTTATGGCATATCAACCTATGTAGGTTATTTAATGCCAAATCCATTTTTACACAAATAAATACTTCTATTTCAAACAATTCAGTTTAGCATAAGTACACAGTTTAATTATTAAAAACATTTCTATTTAAAGCTATTCAGTTTAGTCAAACAGTTCTAATTCAAACAATTCAGTTTAGCATATAAAAAGTTCCATTTCAAACAATTTAGTTTAACATAAGTACATAGTTTAAATATCAAAACGGATCTATTTCAAGAGAAATTTAGTTTAGCATTATGCAGTTTAGTTCTATTTAAGCAATAGATTGGATCCGATAAAGTACTACCACTCCAAATCAGAGAGGATCTAGGAGCAATGGCAATGAAGGGGTGCTCTGCATTCCCCAAAGCTCCAGCAAAACTGGAACCTCACCATTAGATTGTTTAGTGTCATATCCAGGACACTTGTTGTTGGGGTGGGGGTCTTACCCCTCAGCAGAGATACAGTCAGTGTATTCTACAGCCCTTCTAAAAGACCCTTTTGAAAATTGTTTTAATTCTTTAGATTAAAAAGTTTTACCTCTTTTATTGAAGCCAAACAAAAATCTGCATGACACCCTTGACGAAATCCTCCAGTAGCTCCCCACACCTGTAAACAATAAATTAAACATATGTAACACTGAAAGCAAGTGGTCACGGAGAGCAAATAGATTAATTATAAAAAATGCAGAAGCTGAAAGAAAGATTTGACAATGTTCAAAATCTTGTGGTCAAAGCAAGGTGTCACAAGATATGCTTTACTGAACACCCCAGGCTGAAAACAGCAATTAAGCAAAAATTGCCCAAATCACTCAGCCCACAAAGCAGTCACAGGGGCTGGTGGATGGGAGTAAAAAGTAAAGTTGGCAACCTGGGTGACCAGAAGGCTCCCTTTTCAATAGCTACTACACTGAGGAGTAGAGGAGGGTGCTACTTCATTCCTTGGATTGCTCCACTTTACCCTAATAATGTTGAGTGTTAAGCAAGGCGTCATCAAGTACCATTTTTTGAGTCTTTGGTATGACTTGACCTAGGATAAAACTCCTGTCTTCCAGACCATTGGTGATCACTCTTCTTATTAGGCCAATAAAACCATAAATGTTTGTTTTTTTAATTGTTTTATTTATTCTTTTAAGTAGTTGGAGACAAAACTACAGTGTGGCTTGGTTTAGTTTGTTTCATGGCATATCAACCTTCGTGAGCACTTTTTGCACTCTGTTAAATGGTTTTAAGTATTGCTATATAACAATCACGATTTAACATCAGTCACTTGTTTGCACACAATTTGTTCTATTTTAGATAAGACCCTATCAGTTGCTACAACTCCAGGTCAGAGTGGACCTGAGAGTAATGGCAATGAAAGGATATTCTACATTCCCCAAACTTCAAGACTGGAGCCTTAAGATCAGATGGAGTTTAGAGTCATCAATTCAGGACACTCTTTATTAGAAAAACAGAACTGATATTACAGAGACCACCCAGAGTAGATTCTAACAATATGTCAATAGGGATGATGAACAGTTGGACTCTTTAAAATCATATCATAGAAGAACTCCCATAAAAATTATATCATTTTTATGAAACTATATATATTAGTATCACTAATAAATAAATACACATCTACTAATAGGCTCAGTCAGCTGGGATTGTAGAATACATCAACTGCAACTCTGCAGAGCAGTATGGTTTGGTTGGTTAGTTGGGTTTTATGGCATATCAACCTTTGTAGGTTATTTAATGCCAAATCCATTTTTAAACAAATAAAAAGTTCTATTTTAAACAATTCAGTTTAGCATAAGTACACAGTTCAATTGTCAAAAAACATTTCTATTTCAAGCTATTCAGTTTAATCAAACAGTTCTAATTCAAACAATTCAGTTCAGCATAAGTATGCAGTTAGTTCTATTTAACCCATAGATAGGCCCTATCAGGTGCTACCATCATGGGCCAGAGTGGACTGGAGATCAATGGCAATGAAGGGGTGCGCCGCATTCCCCAAAGCCCCAGCATCATTGGAACCTCACCATCAGATTGTTTAGTGTAATATCCAGGACATTCATTTGGTGGGGGGGTCTTACCCTCTGCAGAGGTACAGTCAGTGTATTCTACAGCCCCAGCCAACTGGGCAAAACAGAGTTAAATGTCAAAACAGTTTTATTTCAGGTAATTCAGTTTAGCATTAGTACACAATTTAGATGTCAAAATAGCTCTATTTCAAGTAATTCAGTTTAGCATAAATACACAATTTAAATGCAAAACAGCAAACTCAAGAAACTACGGTTTAATTCTAGTTAACCCATAGATAGGACCCTTATCAGGCGCTACCACTCCAGGCCAGAATGCACCTGGGAGCGATGGCAATGAAGGGGTATTCCACATTCCTCAAATCTCCAGCATTACTGGAACCTCATCATCAGATTGTTTAGTGTCATATCTAGGATACTCGTTGGAGGGGTCTTACCCCTTTGCAGAGAAGCAGTTGGTGTATTCTACAGCCCCCCAGCCGACTGGGCAGTGTGGAGCGGTAATGACATTAAGTTAATTGGCTTCACAATTGCTATGACGAGTTAATTTGGCATCACTTGAGAGCGATATGGTACAGTAGCACAGTGGTAGAGTCTCAGCTTGGCATTCTGTGGTCGCTGGTTCAATCTCCAGTGGAAAACATCAAATTGTATGCAAACAAATAATAGTAAATAAAATTATTTTGTATTAGATAGAAATAAGTGAAACCATTTAACTGTGTGAAAAAAATTAACTCAGGCTTGTTTAAAAATCATATATTTTATATATATATATATATATATATATATATATATATATATATATATATAAAGGATTTGGCATAGAATAACCTACAATGGTTGATATGCCATAAAACCAAACCAAACAGCTACCAATCTTTTAAATAAAAAATTAATTTTCTTCTAAACCAAAGATAGCAAAATTTTATTATTTCCACTGGAATGGTACAGGAAATAAAAAATTAATATTATTAGATATTATTCATTACCAATCTCTAAAGCAGTGAAAGTCAAACTAAAAATATGTATTCAAACTAGCAGTACTCCACTTAAAAATTTGTCTTGTGTGACATTCAGTTGAAAAAAAATTAACTAATAAATTGTCATTTAGGCAAACAAAGGCAAAGCGTTCTTTTAATTCAAAAAGTTAGGTTGCCATTTTACAATTAATTAATTTGTTGTGAACATTCCTGAACAACAGACATTATCTTGAAGCTAATGCTCTAGGGAAAAACCAGACTCCATCTCTTCTTCCCCCAACAATGATTAAATAGTAGGGTAGACTGAGTGCCTTAGCCTTGGTAAGGCAACCAGATTAGGAGAAAGAAAACCCTGAACTCAAACCAGCAGTACTCTGCTTAAAATTGACCTTGTGTTGCATACTGCCTGCAACAGTGGTTGGATAAATACATACCTCATCTCCAACATTATATCCAGTGACCCCTTTGCCAACAGCAGTGACAACACCTGAGAAATCTCGACCTAAAGTGAGAGGAAACTCCGAACCAGCAAAATGCTTCTCTCCCAACTGCCATCGAATCAAATTGATTAGCTTCTCCCCATAACCATCTGCAAAGGAAAAAAAAATCATTTTAAATAAAACAATTCAGATGAAAATCCTCAGGAAGTGTTTGTCTGTCCTTTATAAATAGCTAAATAGTCTGATGTAAGGCTACCAAAATCATATTAATCCCTAAAAGACTTGAGTGTTCTCTACATTTTGATATTTTGGTTGGTTGTTTTGTTTTATGGCATAGCAAACCCTTTTGGATCATTTAACACAGAATTAATTTTTAAACAATTCAGTTTGGTATCAGTATAGTTTTTTGTTTATGCACAGTTAAATGTCAAAACAGTTCTATTTCAAACAATTCAGTTAGCATAAGCAAACAGTTTCAATGTCAAAAACAGTTTTATTTCAAGCAATTCAGTTTAGTAAAGACCAAACTAAAGAACTTCTGCTTTTTCATCTCTATAAATTTCCATACTTTCAGATTCATATTCAGTTTTTCCCGGAGATTATTATAATTATATATATATATATACATACACATACATACACAGAGATATCTATAAACATACATACACACATACATATAAATATACATACACACACACACATGAATACACACACATATACATTTATAAAATACACACACATACATATTAAAAATCAAACATACACATATATATAAAAATGGATACATATATATAAAAATGCACATACATAAACATACGTAAACATATCACCATTGACTACATTTATGCTATCCAAAATTAGATATATACACTCTATCACCAATATTCAGCACTCTTTATTCATAAAGTAAATGTATATATTTACTAAGTATGCAGAAATGAAATATATTTTCATTCCACATTAAAAATATGATTGAATGTTGAATTCACGCACACCCTTCATTGTTCAGAGATTGAAATTTAACTTCGTATATCCCAGGATCTGCACACTTGCAGCTAGCTTTTAAAGTGTCACCCTATAATCAGTTGGCATTGATTTTAAATGACTATATTAAACAAAACAAAAAAAGACAGACCTATCCAGTCAGTAGACATGATAATTAGATTAAAGTCCTTTACCCTTCAAAACATTGATGAGGTCAACACTTGACGTATGAACTTATATATAAGGTACTAACAACATGAGCACCATTCACTTTTTATACAAGAACAAAACGTTACCCCTGATTAAAAAAAAAAAAAAAAATCACCAAAAATCAAGGAATTATCCAGTTTTAATGCAAATTATACTGTATCAACTGGCTCATTGGCCTAGTGGGAAGAGTGTTCACCAATGGTCCAGGAGACCTGGGTCATACCAAAGACTTTAAAAATGGTACTTGATACCTCCTTGCTTAACACTCAGTGATATAAGGTACGTATCAAGGGTAAAGTGGAGCAATCCAGGGAAAAGAGTAGCATCCTCCCCTACACCTCAGTGTTGTAACTACTGAAAATGGAGCCTTCTGGTCGCCCTCGACTACAGTTGCCAACTTTACTTATTTACTTTATACTGTATCAGTTATTTTATAAAAAAACAGGCAGATTTTTTTTCAGCTCACTTAACTTTATCCTTTATCTAATATTTGGGATGCTGTTAAATTGGTAGGTGCATACGATAATTTCTGCATATGATAAAAAGTTAAAAGTCAAAAATGTATGGATGGAATAAAGAAGAAATTTTTTGATTGGAATTTTTGGAAGAAAATAGAACCCCAAATCTAATTAAATCAAAAAAATATGATTTAGGAGCTTTTATGATTTTAAAGGAAATATCATTTCATTTGTTATCAAGGAAAAATTATCTATATTTGTTTTGCTTAAAAAGTGGGCCCTTAAATTCACATTGGATTTTGACTTATTTTTCTTCGGTCAAAAGCTAAAGAGTATTTTTACTTCTCCAAAAACATAGATTTTAAAAAGTAATGGAGTTTTTATTTATTTATTTATTAAGATACAAAAAAAATGTTAGACAAAAAAGTATGCAAACCAACAGTAATTTGTTCGGCAATTTCAAGTTTTGTCCCTTTGATTGAAAAATTCTATTTTTGATAGGCTTCACTACTTTAAAAAGTGGAGGGTTTTTTGTAGTTTGCTTTCAAGACTCACAATTTTTGGTAAAAAATAACCGGCTCATTGGCCTAGTGGGTAGAGTGTTCGCCAGTGGTCTGAGAGACCTGGGTTCAATCCTACATCGCGTCATACCAAAGACTTCAAAAATGGTACTTGATACCTCCTAGCTTAACACTCAGCGATATAAGGTATGTATCAAGGGTAAAGTGGAGCAATCCAGGGAAAAGAGTAGCGCCCTCCCCAACACATTGGTGTAGTAGCTATTGAAAAAGGAGACTACGGTCGCCAACTTTACTTACTTTTATAGCGCATCAAAAGAGCTGAGTGGCTAGTGACCAACAACAAAATGTAATTTACTAAGTTTGGATTTAAAGATGATATTAAGTGATTTAGTTATTAATATGGAAGTAATATTTTTACATAAATTGGTTTATCAATGTTTCTATTCAATAATTTCATTTGAAATTCTTTAAATGTATTTTAAAATCTTAATAACGCTTTCATTATCTGAGTAACGTTGTCACCTTTTTGTAAATTTGAATCTTTAAAATGTATTAAATAATTCTATATAATCTTATTTTGATTTTAATACTCATAATTATGATGTTACTATTTTTCAGAAGAAACTAAAATTTAACCTTAAATAATAACTTTAATTAGATTAGTTGGATTTTATGGCATATCAACCCTGATCGATTATTTAATCCTAAATCCTGTTTATACAAATATATTAAGTATATGATTTGCATACATATAGTTTGTTGGTAACATGTAAAACAAGCCAGAGCTCATTTGCTTCTACACAGTTAAATGGTTTCAAGTATTGCTGTAAAACACAAACAATTCAATTTAACATCAGTCATTTGTTAGCACTCAGTTAAATGGCTAAACAGTTCTACATGACCATAGATGGGACCTTAACAGGCTCTACCAGTCTGAGTGGACCTGGTAGTAAAGGCAACGAAAGGACACTCCACATTCTCTAAAGCTCCAGGATGAAAATCTCATTATCAGATGGTTTTGTGTCATATCCAGGAAACTTGTTGGATGTGGAGAGGCAGTCTTCGCCTTCTGCTGAGATGCAGTCAGCCTGTTCTACAGCTCCAGCTTGATTGGGCTGGAACTTTTTTTTTTTTTTTTAATTCGTTTTAACGGGGGAAAAAAGGGCGAAATAGTGTTAGTACTTAATATATTTATGTGCATATAAAATGTAGAGTTCGTATATTCATTAGTCTACATATCAACTTCTTTATAAATAATATGAGTTCCTTCCTACCATCCCGACAAAATCTTTTTCTCCTGACCATGACCTACGATCGAAACTAGTAAAGAAAAATCAAAAAATGAACAACATCAAAGTAATATTCCTATCTGTCCTATCATTTCAATTCCGATTTAAAAAAATTAATTATTATTATCATTAGAATTATCATAATAATAACGATAATAATAATATTATTATTATCATTATTATTATTATTACTTTAAATGTTGAAATCGTCATTTTGGCTAAGATCAAAATTAAAAGCTGGATTTCGGGGAGCGCTTCCCTAAAAAAAGTAATTGTTGAGTTTATATCCCAGTGCCCGAAAAGCTCCCCAAGGGGAATACCGAGGGAATTTTAGCAATTTTTAAACCTGTTGCTACCGGAGGCTTGCTTAAAACATGGCCTTGTGTCTACTTTAGCTGGGTAAGAAGCAAGAAAAGGAAAAAAAAATCTTCATTCTCCGAAGGTTAAAAATTAACTTAGTATATCCCTGTATCCGGACAGGACCAGGTAAGTATCACCTTCTAAGCAGTAGGAATTTCTTTGCTAAAGGGCTTAAAATTAAAACATGCAATGCATCAGTCGGAAAATATGTTAATTAAATTAAAAATCCTTTACCCTTCATCATAACGTCAATGGGGTTGACACTTGAGGCATGAACTTCAATCAAAACATCACCTGGATCAACAATTGATGGAATTCGCATTGTCTTTGAGAGAGTTAAATTGTCTTTATAAGAGTAAATCTGCCATGCTGACATTCGATTTCGAGGGCTCGGTTGAGATGCACCCTCACAAAATAATCGGCATTGCTGATCAGGGGGCTTAGGGTGGCCATAAGCAGACGAGGGGCTGAGAAATAATGTTTTTTTTGTTGACAGTGGGGTACCATGACATGTGCCTCGCTGAATACTCAACAACCGCAAATAGGAACAGCTCGGCAATTTCATTTTGATTATTTAAATTAAAGGTCAACCATTTAGTAAAATTGCCTTGACTTTAAATATGTCCCACTTCTCAGCAACTGAAGGTGAAAAAAACGCGAAAGTTGAAGACCATCAACAACCTTTAAAAATGATATTTTTTCACCGTGACTCTTTAACGTCCTTGGATAAGCCGGTGTCGAAGTAAAAATATCCCCGCTGTAACAATCGTCAGTTTAATGTTTTGAATTTGAAACTTAACAAAGCAAATACAATTAAATAGTCAATTTTTAGGTCTGTCCCTTGTGAATAAAAAAGGCAGTAGTTATTTTCTAAAGTTTAAGTCAGGCGAAATATCTTAATTTATTGTTGATTTTAGTTGTACTTATGTGTTTAATTTTATTTAGTTTTACACCGGCGGTGTTGTTTAAAGGAAGGTCACATCGAATCCGGCATGGTGAGAGATTACGTTTGGTTAACGTAAAATAAAAATGCTGTCTCTCTCATTGAAAGAGGTACTGTACACCTGTGAAACTATTATTTTACTAGAATGGGATTTTATTACTAATACATAACTTACTAATTTAATGTGGCATGAATGTACACTATCTATTTTAACTTTATTCACTTCTCAGTAGCGCTTCTTCAACGTTTTAAAAACACATTTTTCATATTAAAATCTCCGTGATCATTATTATTATTATTATTATTATTCCCCATTCTCCTTACTTTTAATTTCTTAGACAATGTGTATGTATGAAAACAATATATTTTTCGAATTTTATCTATGTAAACATACTGCCCAATTGTCTTGAGCTGTAGAATACAACTACCGCATCTCTGTCGAGGAGTAAGACACCCTGTCCCAAACGAGTGTTCTAGATATGACCCTAAACAATCTAATGGTGAGGCTCCAGTTCTGGAGCTTTGGAGACCGTGTAGCACTCCTTTATGGCTATCGCTCCCAGATCTACTCTGGTCCAGAGTCGTAGCATTTGATAGGGCGCTCTCTATGGATCAAATAGAACTGTTTGACATTTAAACTGTGTGCAAACAAATGAATTATGTTAAATTGAAGTGTTAGAAATAGAACTGTTTGCTCATTTAACTGTAAGTAAACAAATGACTGATGTTTAATTGAATTCTTAGTAATACATAGCAATAGTTGGAACCATTTAACTATATAAATGGTTAATGTTGAATAGAATTATCAGTGTTAAACAGAAATACTTGAAACTCTTTAATTGTGTGCCTAAATTGAATTATTGGTATTACATAGAAATACTTGGAACCATTTGACTGTATGCAAATGAATGAAAAGCAATAAATAAAATAAGTTGTGTTACACAGCAATACTTGTAACCACTTGACTGTCTGCAACCAAATTATTAATTTTGAATAGGATTATTAGTACCAGCAATAATTGAAACCATTTGATTGTGTAGAAGCAAGGTTAAATGTGAAAAACAAATTAGTTCTTATTCCTTCATTAGCAAATGAAATTACCTACAAACTATTCGCTTACCAATTACATATGTTTATCCATTTAAATGCATGCAAATAAATAACTGATGTTGAATTGTTACTGTTTCATAGAAATACTTGAAACAATTTAACTGTGTGGAAACAAATGATCAATAATAGTAAATAGAATTATTTGAATTTGATAGAAATACTTGAAATAATTTAACTGTGCAAAAAAAATAGCTCAAGCTTATCTAAAAATGTTATCCAAAAAATGTATTTACTAATCATATTTAATATACTGTGGAACCCTGGTTATTAAATGATTCTCAAGTCGAACTATTCAGAGTTCGACTAGACTAAAAAATTTGATTAGAAAAATTCCTCAGCAATCAAACAAATTTTCAGAGTTTGAACACACGAGTCAAGCTAATGAAAACAGAACCTGCATGAATGACTGGTGAATCAAACCAAACACAGCTGAATGGCTGGCCAAGTCTACCTGACAAGCATTGTTTCAGTTCTCTAACAAATAGGTTGTCAAACATAATTTTGGAACAAATTATGTTCAACAACTGAAGTTCTACAGTATATGTATAAAGAAAATTTAGCTAACCAACAAGGGTTGATGTGCCATAAAACTCAACCAAACCAAACTATGAAAATATATGAAACTAAATATATTTCTTAATTTTCTAAGTCCCCTTTTATTTTTTAACAAACATGTTTGTTAAAAGGGTAACATGAATTTAGCAAATTAGCATAAACAGTTCGTAAGAAAATATAATTAATATTGAAGCTGAAGAATCTTCTGGGTAAATGTGATAAAAGGCTGATGCTGAAATAAATGAAATGAGCAAAAGGTTGAATTAAACAGACGTTATCTCTTTCTATATTATTATATATATTTTTTAAGTTAATCCTAACTTTTATATGTGTTAAGTGTGCATAAATGTTTTTAATATTCTTTTTTTTTTAGTAGATTACTTGCATGTCAGTTATGAATTCATTTTGTTAGGATCGAGTGGGCTTTGGTATCAACAACTTCAAGCTTGGTCTTTGTATATTTGGCGTACTTGTGTATCAAAAGTCACCATCACAATGACTAGAAAATGTGAAACACAATTCAGACACTTGTAGTAGAGGAAATGTGTTATGGTTTAACATTTCTTTGGGCCAACCAATTTAAAACAATTCATGGCGAATTAACAATGAAACATTTATTACCTGTGCAAATTCAATTGAAAGGAGACAGGAATTACAAGAATTACTGAAGGTGCATTATGGAGAGTAAGTCCTCTCATGTTGTTGAATGGTCCTTTATAGAAGGAAAGTTGTTGTATGAAGACTTATGTCAAAGCATGGTACCATACATGGTATGGGGATGTCCTCGTGGTGCAATGGTTAAAGCCCTGGATTGCAAAATCATAGTAAGTAAGTTCAAACTCCAGTCGTGCTACTACGTTCACTTTTGGACAAATATCTTCGGAAAAGGTATAAATCCCCTAATTCTCCCAACTATAGGTTAATTATTACCTCTACTGTTCTTCTGGAAGGATGGATTTGGCTTCAAATAATCCAAGAAGGTCAATATGCCATTAAACTAACAAACAAACATACGTGGTACAATACAAGGTTTGTCAGAAAACACACACACTTGTGCATGCTTTCTTGAATGAATAGTGATTTACTAAGCTTTTTGCTTTATTTTTAGCACAAGGCCATATGAATGGAGCCCCCAATGAGACTAGAACCTTCTCATGAAGGTTTGCTAGTCTAACCTAGTAACTATTACACCACATGAGGCATCCCTTTCTGCAATAAATAAATGTGAGTTTTATCTTTGCTGTGCATTTTTTAAACCATACTTTGGTCACGCTACCCCATGGCTATTAGAACTACTATTTTGGAAACAAAGGGATGTAATAATCCCAACACTTTGAAATAAAACTTGTTTATAATTGTAAAATTCAGTGATTTTATTTTTGGTTCATCAGCTGGAGCTTCTAAAATTTCTTCTCTTTGACTTCTGAACTTCTACTGCCTCGGATCAGGGTGGAGAGGTCGTTGGTATTGAGACCCATTAGATGTTGACAGCAAAATCATCATCATCATCATCATGTCGTGCTATCAGCACAGATATTGCCACGCCTCCCTATTGTCCATTGCTTCCAGCAGGCCTTCAAGGCTATATCCCATATCGACAGAGAGCTGCTGTATGTAGGTTCGAGCTGGTCATCCTGCCTTTGCTTGTCCATGTGAAGAGGTCCACATGAGTACATCACTTATGAGCTCGTCCCTACTTCTCTAGCAGTGTCCCACATGTCTGGTTTGTCTAATTTTGATAGTTTTCATGATGGGTAGTAGGTGGCCGTACAGCTGCTGCTTTGTGGGAAGCTATCTCCAGGACTTGTTCAATATTGCTCGCAGCATTCTTGTGTAATTGCTGTCAAGCTTTTTCTCCATATGTTTAGTTAGCGTCCATTTAGAGCATCCATATAGCAGTATTGACATGACCACTGCTTAGAAGAAACTGCGCTTCATTTTATCAGTCAGGTCTGACTTCCATATGACCGATAGCCTATCAATAGTTGTCCATGCCTTTGCTAGTCACGTGTCGATGTCCGTCTCAGTTGATGAGACAATGCTCTCCAGGTGGGGAAAAGTTATTTTTTCAAATGATGACACAGGTAGTATTTTTCTTAAACAACACAGTCCCCATCTTAAAATATATCTTCCTCTTACAAGTTGTCGCTAAACGAGTCTCACTTTCCTGCATATCACTCTTCAAAGTGCATAAACTGTTGTGTAGTAAGAGTTCTGTATTAGAATTGTCTTTGAACCGTTGACAAATGTTTTTTGATGACTGGTCAGTTTAATTATAGAAATTGCCAAGAACCTAATATTTGTCAAGTGGTCCATATATGCATGAGTATGGCACATGGCCTTTTTATTATGGGAACCAGGCACAGGACCACAACCCACACACACCCAGTGGTTCCAAAAATGCCTTGAGTCCTATCAGCACTCCCCTAAAAAGGGGCTCCTCAGGCACCAAGCGATAAACCTAGCTTCTCAAGAGAGGCTTAAAATCTGGGGGTACGGCCCCCTGAGGCTCAAGGAGCATGTAACATAAATGCCAGCTTCCCTAAGTCCATATCAGACAGCCTCGACCGACTCACCAAAGCCAAGACACACCCAACCTGATCTGCGTATCAGGGACCACAGCCAGCCAAAATGTGTCCTAGTCCAGTGGTCCAGAACTGCAAGTCAAAAAGACTATGTCTGTTGTCAAGGACCTGATATGAATAAAGTCCTCATTCTTTTTTTACTCCTTTCTGTCTATCACTTTTGTTTCTTCTTATTATTTTCCCTTTTTTCTATTCTTTTGAAGCAGAAGATAAGCTTCTGATGTATAGCATTATCACTTCCTCTCTCTAATCATTGTATTTGCTTTCTTTCTCTTTCTAACATGTATTATGTTCTTTTTATCCCTAATCTTCACAATCAAAACAACATTCATTTTATTCTTTTACTCTTATCTCCACGTATCTGTCTCTTTTTTTTTCTCTTATCTTCTCTTTCTTTCTTTCTGTCATCCCATTGAAGCAGCTGATAAGCATCTGATGTATAGCATTTTCTCTCCCTCTCTCTCTTTTGTTATTTTGTTGTTTCTTTTTTTCTCCAACATGTAGCATGTTCTTTTATTTCCTGTCTTTACTCACAAAACAACATTCTTTATTTCTTTCTTGAACTTATTTCTCTTTACCTATCTGTCTCTTTTGTTTCTTTCACATGTCTATCTTTTCTTTCTTTCTTTCTCCTTTTCATTGAAGCAGATGATAGGCATCTAATGTATAGCATTATCACTTCCTTCTGCTCTCTTACTGTATTTCCTTTCTCTTTCTCTCTATCAAGTTGCATGTTTTTTATTTCCTTTCCTCACATTTTAAACTGAATAGCTTATTATTTATCTCGGGTGATGCTAGATTGTATGATTAAAACATATGCATTCAAGTGTTATTTATTTATTATTATATAGAGATGCTTCAAAATATGCACCTACTCAAACACCATTTTTTTTTGTTTTTTATTCTCCAAAAATGCTTATTATCAGATTTTGATAAAATTTTTAGGATTTATAGCAATAAAAGATTACCTTTCTGGGAAAAGACAATTTTTCTCAAAATTCTGAAAATTTTTGTTTTTTTTATTGTTTCACTGTTAGGTGCTAACCTCCTCCCCATTTGATCACTTACTCATTGAATAAAATATTTTGCTGTATATATATTTACCCAACCCCTCCACACAAACAGGATGTGTCACAAGGTCAGTTTTTTAAGCAGAGTTTAACAGGTTTGAATTCAGAGTTTTCCTTCTTCTAGACCAACTGCCATACCAAGTTTAAAGAGACCAATCTACCCTATTATTTGCCTATACCGGGGGAGCGAAGAGTTGGATTCAGACCTTTCCCGAGGGTATTAGCGCTATGTGAAATGCAAACTGCAAAGTCCTTGATTTGAACTTGAGTCCTACAATAATGACCATTAACCCACAAGAGGCTTCTAAAGAATTCATTTAAGAGTTAAAAGTTGAATTTTCAGAATACTTTCTCCCTTCCAGAGAAATTTTTTTTGTTCTAATAATATTTTATTTTTAAATATTTTTCAGGTCCTTGCCAGGATAAAAAATGGACATCTGTCATCTTGTGACGTCTTTGAAAATTGTGTCCAACGAGCAAAAAAGCTGAAAGAATTGAATATATTTATTACAGAAACATTTAGCTTGGAACTTAACCAAAATACACATCAAATCCCAACACAGAATGATGGTAGGGCTCAGTTTTCTTTCCTTGTCCTCATTTTTTATTTCATTGTAATTTATTACAATTATGCTTGTATCAATTCCTGGGTAGGGAAGTCTCTATGGTGTAATGGATAAGTGTTATTCCTGGGTAGAGGAATCCCTATGGTGTAATGGATAAAGTGCCTGGCTGCAGCCTCATACTAAACGACTTCAAACTCCAGTTGTACTATTTACATTCACTTTTGGATTAATGCCTCTTGAAAAAGGTATGAACCCTTTTATCCTCCCAGCTTTCAGTTAAATTATATAACTGCTGTTCTACAAGGATGACTGTGACATTAAATAACCCACAAAGGTTGACTTGCCATTAAACAAAGAAACTAAGTCATTAATTCCTGACTTATGACAATCCCTTTCTTCGTGCATTTCTATATTAAAATCATTAACAATGCATCTATGTTTTAAATACAATATCCATATTCTGTCAGGAACACTTACTTTAATTCTTGACCACTGACAATCCCTTTTTTTTTAATTTTAATTTTTTTATAACAAAACAAAACAACGCAAACACAGAGTTAGATAAAACTGAGTTGCTGATGAATTCAAAAAACAATGCTATCAATGAAAATAGAATATTATCAAGAAAATATGGAATATTGGAAAAAAAAATCTAAAGGCATTTCAAAACGTTGCTATTTTCAAGATTTATTCTATTGATTCTAGTTTTTTTTGTTTTTATATGTAGGGCTTCTAGGATTTATAGTCGTAGCTTATTAATTCTGTGTGCTATTATAGTTGTGTTTTCTACTAGAATTTTTCCAAATTTGGATTCGGGAATAGAATGGGTTTTAAGATGTAAGGCTATGGAGCTAGAATCATTAAGGTGCATTGTAAGCCATCTCGAAAGAGTTGTAGTGGTAAGACCAACATACTTATTATTTTCTTTGGAGACACAGTTTACCAAGGGACATTTGAACATATATATGTTCTTTGTCCTATCAAGAAGTTCACTGGAGTGGGAAGAATTATTGGAAATAATTAGGTTGGAGGTTTTAAATTTATTGTAGTAAATAAGAAGTCTTACTTTTTTGGTAGGATCGGTTGGGAGAACATTTTTTTGGATAAGGTTTTTTAATATATGTTCATCTATCTTATAATTACAATGAAATTGGTTTTTGTAATAAAGGTTTATTGATTTTTTATGGTTTAGGATATTGTCTATTTTATGTTGTTCAGTTTTATTAATAAAATGTTTAATTTCTGTGTTGACAATGCAGTTGGGAAACCCATTATTGATAAAGGTTTTTTTAATATTTTTAAGTTCGTTAAGGAAGATAGTTTAAGAGGAGGATAATAGCTTAGCTCTGGAAATAAGTGTTTATTATAATTATTTTTTTTATAACAGAAGGGTCATTCACTTTGGAAATTGAGGGTGCATGGATTAATGTTTGTAGGTTTATTATATGTGGAGGTGGTAAATTGGTAAATATTGTTTGTGTCTATTAGTACACCAAGAAATGGAATTTTATTGTTTATGCTGATTTCTTGTGTAAAACTGAGAACAGAATTCTTTTGAAAAGTCTCTTGTATTGTGTTAATTTCAACAGTGCTATTACTGAGAAGGAGTATGTTGTTAGCCTATCTTAAATAAATGTTAGGTTTATTGATGTTATTAAAAACCTTATTTTCAAGGGCTGATATGTAAAAATTACAAAAAATGGGTCCCAAAACTGGCCCCCATCACAATTCCATTTTTTTTGGATGAATATATTTCCATGGGGATCATAAAATGGTATTACTGAGTAAAAGTATTTTTCGTAAGGTATTGGAATTGATTTTGAGTGGAGGAAGCATTGGATGGTGGTAAATATTATTTATAATTATATTGATTGTTTCTAGAACTGGAACATTTGTGAATAAATTTTCCACGTCTAGAGAGGATATTATTCCTTGTTTGGTTTGTGAGTTTTAAGGATTTTGATAGGTTCTTTTGTAGATTTAATGCTATAATTATGGGAAAGGTATGGGGTAATTAGGTCGTTAATAGTTTTTGTAAGTTGGTATGTAGGTGTTGTTAGCTGTGAAATTATTGATCGGAGTGGATAGCCAGGTTTATGTATCTTAACAGTTCCGTAGATGTATCCAGGTTTGTAATCACCAATTATTTTTGGTAATTTTAAATTGTGAAAGTCAGCGTTATTAGCATTAATGAGTTTATTAATTTTAGACTTGAGTTGGTTAGTTTGATTATGATTCCATTTTGTAAATTGGTTTTTATAGTTGAGGATGGTCTGTATTTTAGAATAGCAATCAGATTTGTTAAGTACAATATAGATACTGGTTTTATCTGCTTTTTTTATCGTAATGTCCGCATATTTATGTAATTGTTCAGCAGCACTTTTTAGTTGTGGGGTTAGAATGGTGGAATACTAGTGTTTATTGCTGGATCTATTTTTAGTAGCTTCAGCTTTTAGAAGGTGGCATTATTGGGGTTTAGTTTTGACCTGGTTTTGTTCTTGGAGTTTTAGTATGTTTTGATATAAGATTTCAATTTCTGTTTTTGTACATGATCATAGATATATATATATAAGCAATAGTTTTGAGTATAACTTTTATAAGAAAGACTTTAAGTTATTTTAACTTAAATGTTTGAAACCCTCATTGTGATGTGAAGGTTTGCTGGTAAGTTTGATTCTCACTATTTGTTCTCAACTTCTGGATTTGTGCTAAATAAAGCAATGTGCAATGTGTACTAACAAATGGCATTTATCCCAGTCATGGGATATTTAATGATTCAATGAAAATGGTTTTCTTTACATTGACAGGCAAATCAAGAACAATGTTTCCAGGAATTCCTTTTGCTGTTAAAGACAATTTCAGCACGCAAAATATTCGGACGACTTGTGCATCTGCAATGTTACAGAATTATATCCCCCCTTATAATGCCACGGTGGTACAAAAATTGCTCGATCAAGGGGCAAAAATTATTGGTAAAACAAACATGGATGAATTTGCTATGGGGTAAGTTGGTTTTACTCAATTTTTGAAATTTTGAAATTTAGAATTAACAGCCTTTTTCCATTTCCTTACTTCAAAATTATATATATATATATATATATATATATATATGAGTCAGATTTCTTTTCAAAGAATTACTTTAAATGTCTCCAAATAAATTGATTCATTGGAGTTATACTTTAAATAAAGAAATTTACTTTGTTATATGGGAATAGTTAAAAAAAAAACATGAACTAAGGAATTTATATAAAACATTCAAATGTTTCATGATGATTAAAATTCTTTTCTTATTTTTCAAATGCATTACTTCAAGACCACATTAAAAACATTATCTTAGAATTATATATATATATATATGTGAGTCAGATTTCTTTTAGAAGGATTATTTTAAACATCTTCAAATAAATTAATTCATTGGAGTAATTTTTTAAAGAAAGAAAACTCAAACCAACTAATCTTTATAAAACATTTAGATTTACCAAATCATATATGTATGTATGCCTTTCTATGGGTAAAATAGACAGACTGGGCTCTCTAGCCTTGATAGGGCAAGTAAACTAGAAGGAAAAACTCTAAATTCAAAACCAAGAATAGAAGTCCCACATTGTCTTCAGCCTCATTCTAGCAACTCTTGCAATGACACTGATGCCAACTTCTATAACACTATGTCCTTCCCTTGGACATTTGCAGTATTGCAAAAAAAAAGAAGATCTGCTTAGTGGCCAACTGCTGGTCTTCAATACCCTTGCCCTGACCTGTACCAAGATCCAAGTTCAGATCCATGGGGTTCTTGCAAGATTGATAGATGCTATAAGTAACATATAACAATATATATATATATATATATATCCATATATATATATATATAATAGAAAAAAAGGCAACCCATCAAGAAGAAGGAAAAACTCTGAATTCCAAACCTTAGGAGTGTCATTTGGGAGAATCTGTTGTAAATTTGATTATCATTCTTCTGTTATTAGCTCATTCAGCAAATGTTGCGGGTTCTATTAAGGCATTTACGACTATAAACTTGCATAGAATGTCCAAATGTTCAAATACTTAATCAAATCTATGCTCTCTTATTTGTCAAGATTGATCACACACACACCCACACATATATATATACTCCCCTACCCCCCGTAGGGTTGAGTTCTCTGGCGAAGAAGTAATCGTGTTGCCATTAGCGTCTATTGCAAGCCTCTTCGTAGATGAATTGAGGTCTCAGCAACCGTTGAACGGATGTATGTAAACAATAGTAATTGTGATTCATAACCATTTAAAAATTTACTTTGCAGCTAATGTCTCCTCTTGGCTGTATGGTTAGAAGCTTTGGCTTGGCGTTTGAGTCAACCGGGTTTCGATCCCAGCTACGGGAAGATACTGTCTAGCCACACTGATGAGTTCTGATAGAACAGATCTGTCTGTGGATGACTAGATATATATATATATATGTATGTATTTTTAATCACATATAAAACAATACTGAAATATTGTTTTTCAACCCTTCACTCTTACCTCGTAGTTCTTCTCGATATTGCTAACTCTATACCCCTGCTTTTAAAATTTTTCCATCCTGGACTAGTGTGTTCTGGATATGCCATGAAACTGCATCTGACAGTGAGGCTCCAGTCCTGGATCATTTGGGGAAGGGAAGTAACTCTTCATAACTATTACTCTCAAGTCCATGTGGACCCAGAGTGGCAGTACCTTTTAGAATCCTATCTATAGGTCAAATAGAACTGTTCAATCTTTTAAAGATTATTCTGAACATGAAATAGAATTAATAATCTTAAATAGCAATACTTGAAACCATTTAACTATGTGCAAACCAATGATTAATACTAAATAGAATTATTAGTGTTAGATAGCAATACTTGAAATCATTTAACTTTTTTTCTGCAAGCCGTATTGAACAAGTCCTGGAACCAACACCTTACAAAACAGGAGCTGTATAGCCGCCTACCATTCATCAGGAAAACTGTCAAAGTTAGATGAACCAGTCATGTGGGACACTGCTGGAGAAATGAAGACGAACTCATAAGTGACATACTCCTGTGGACCCCTCCACATGGACGAGCAAAGGCAGGACAACCAGCTAGAACCTATATACAACAGCTCTGTGCTGATACAGGACATAGCCTAGAAGACTTCCCAGGAGTGATGGACGATAGATATGGGTGGCAAGTGAGAGTCAGGGAGATCTGAGCTGGCAGCATGACATGATGATGACGAACTTTGTGCAAACAAATGATTAATTTCTAATAGAATTATTTGTATTAAATAGCAATACTTGAAACCTTTAAAATGTGTGCAAACAAATGATTAATACTAAATAGAATTATTAATATTAGATAGCAATACTTGAACCATTTAACTGTGTGCAAATAAATGTATTTGACTCATTCAAAAATAAAATTACCTTCAAACTATTCCCTTACAAATACATGTATATGTATAAAACAGGATTTGGTATGAACCATCAAAGGTTGATATGCCGTTAAATCTAATAAATTAATCTAGAGCAGTTGCTTTACGAACATTTGGGAAATGAATCTGTTCTACTATTTTAGCTGGGAGTAGAAAAGGTAGATTCATGCCTTTTCTATGGGATTTGGCTCATCAACTCCATTTCACAAGATGAAAAGTGTTACCCAACTCATTTCTGACACATATCAAACATTATTACTTTGGAAATTATTTTGCTAGTCTGTTTTCCCACTCTGTCAGCAGGGCAAAGAATACACTGACTGTAGCCCTTACAGAGGTGTAAAGTAAGTAAAGTTGGCAACCATAGTCGAGGGTGACCTAAAGGCTCCCTTTTCGATAGCTACTACACCAAAGTGTAGGGGAGGGTGCTACTCCTTTCCCTGGATTGCTCCATTTTACTCTTGACCCTTACCTTATAATGCTGAGTGTCAAACAAGGTGGTATCAAGTACCATTTTTAAAGTCTTTGGTATGACTCAACCTGGGATTGAACCCAGGTCTCCCGGGCTATTGCTGAACACTAACCATTATACCAATGTCCAGTCACGGAACCCACATATAAAAACTGTGTCCAGGGTGTGATACTAAACTGTATTTGTCGGTGAATGGGGAATGTGTAGAACCATTTCATTATCATTACTCACTGAAGAATATATTGACTGCTTCTCTGCCAAGGGGTAAGACCCCCACCCACCTACAAATGTCCTGGATATGACATTAAATAATCTGATGGTGAGGTTCCAGTAATGCTGGAGCTTTGGGAAATGCAGAGTACACCTTCATTGCCATCATTCCCAAATTCTCTCTGGCTCAGAGTGGTAGCACCTGATAAGGTCCTATCTATGGATCAAATAGAACTAGACTATGTACTAATGCTAAAATGAATTGCTTAAAATAGAACTGTTTTGACATTTAAACAGCATACTTATTCTAAGCTGAAATAGAACTGTTTGACAAAACTAAATAACTTGAAATAGAAATGTCTTTAACAATTAAACTGTGTACTTATGCAAAACAGAATTTATTTTGAATAGAACTGTTTATTTGTTTAAAAATGGATTTGGCATTGAATAACCTACAAAGGTTGATATGCCATAAAACCCAAACAAACAAAAATTATCTTTACTCACAGGTCCACTCTATCCTAGAATGGTAGTACCTGTTTGGGTCACATAGAACTATTCTATCATTTACTAAGACTGGAACCATTTAACTGTGTGCAAACAATTGATTATAATAAAATATAATTATTAGTATTTGATAGCAATACTTGAAACCATTAATGAGTATGACATTAAATATCCCATGACTGGGATAAATGCCATTAAGGAGTATGACATTAAACTGCATTTGATGTCTAAGAATTTAAGGAATGTAGAGTACCCCTTCATTACCATTACTCTCAGGTCCACTCTACTCTGAGTAGTCATACTTGTTAGGGTGCTATCACTGGGTCAAATAGAACTGTTCAATCATCTACTACGGATTACTATTATTATTGGTTATTTGAAACCATACAGCAGTGGGCAAATTATTTATATTAGATAGGAATACTTAATAAATAGAATGATTAATGTTAAACAGCAGTACTTGAATCCATTTAACTGTGTGCAAATAGAACTATTAATGTTTAATAGTGTTATATACTCATGATCTCAGTAATAATTATAATAATACAGGTGGAACAAACAAGTTTATTTCTTTCGGCCTTCAGTCCTTGGCAACACGAGGAGAGAAACACAATTCATAAGGGCCAATACTGACACTCCCTCCCTCGCACAGCGCATCTTGTTGTGTCATCTCAACTCATCTCTGCCATTTGAGACCCAAACTGATCTGCTCTGAAAAATCCAACCGTGCACTTCAACGGTCAAACCTCAACTCTCATCTTTTCAAAATCCTAAAATTCTCTAGACCATTTCTTCTGGGTATGATGTCAACCACCAACTCAATTCACTCCAGTCATATCCTTTCCACATGGGTGTGCGAGTGCGCTGTCTAACTTCAACACCTGAACTAAGAGACACAGGGTAGTTCACAAGCCTTACCAAACTAAATAAAATATAATAAGCAAAATATGATTAATCATTATCTTAATTATATAACAATAGCTATACTTGAAACCATTTAATTGTGTGCAAAGAAATGATTATAGTAAACAGAATTATTAGTGTTTCATGGCAATTGTGACGGCAAATTAACTAGAATCCCAAAACGGGACTTTATTTTTCGCACATGTGAAGACGGGGCAGATTGGCACTTGATCCCTTGTAGAATAAGTCCTTGTTCAGAGTTCTTTCTCGGGCATGTAGGAACTGGCATATTATGTGGGGATTAATTTATGCCTAGACTGACCGCCGTTGGCAAGGGGTTTCCAAATTTCACACTACTCTCACACCCACCAAGGCCACTGGTCTTCCTACCCCTAGAGCAATGGAAGATATGGACCTCTAGGTTTATACGTAATAATATCAATTATAGTAGTCGACAACTCCGGCTTACCGTATAAGAATTTTAAAGGAATTTATAGGACAATTTTAAGCAAGCATAACATAAGGCGAATAGAAGCTGAAAAAGAAACATGAAATAACAGCTTGGTAGCAGATGACACAAAGAACGACTCGAGCATAAATGTCTTTCTTCTTTTCTTTTCTTTCGTCTTTAGTCTTTCTTCAACTTGAGAGAGAGAGAGGATATATAATTGGGTATAGTTAGAAACAGTTTTAAAGTCTACTTATCTTTAGACGACTTTCCTTTGGAGAGCATTTTTCTCTTTTTTTTTTTTTTTTTTTTTCGGGTTGACGGCATTTATTTTATTTTTGGGGTTTGGCTTGAAGGTAGGGTTCCTTTTCCTTCTTGTCCAAGATATTTCCGTCTTTCTTTTCCCGGAGTCTTGACATGCGCTTCACCCCATCTGGTCACGACGATGTCTGATCCAAGACTAATTTTCTTATTTCCTATTTCCGCTGACAGGGAGAAGGTGCCACTTCCGTTTTAGGGTCCTAGCCAACCATTTAGCTTCTACCTTCTTCCTTCCCCTGTCAGGCGATTCGTTAGGGCTACTATATGTCACCCGAGTCAGGTTACTAAGTACAGATAGCTTGACTCACATTACTATCATGTCTTAACAGTCATTCTTTTGGGTGACCTGCTAACTCAAACACGGAGGGGTAGGGGACATTCTTTATCTCTCCCCTCTCGGTGGGAGACAACGTGACAGCAATACTTGAAACTGTTAACGGTTTGCAAAAAAGTGATCAATATTAAATAGAATAGTTAGTGTTGGAAATACTTGAAATCTGTGTACAAGCAAATAGTCTCTTTCTCTTTGAAAATAAAGTTACCGCCAAACCATTTACTTACAGATATTTCTATGTATGAATAGGATTTGGCATAAAATAACCGTGAAGAGTTGACATGCCATTAAACCGAAGAACCTCATCTTGATATATAAAAAACTCTTGAGAAACTACGCAAAAAATGTTAATATAAATTAATAAATGTATGCAATTCTTTAACATCTAGGAATAAAATAACCCCAGACAGGTTGACATGCCTTTAAAACCAATCAGTCAATTTACTTGGTTTTTAATTTTTTACCTTTAACTTTTTGCATGTTTCTTGATAGCATTTACATTTCTATCATTTAGTATTTTGTGAATTTGACAGAAAGAGTACCTTTTAAGGTAAAACTCTCGTTCCTCTTTAAATCCTTTAATTTTGTATCTTATTTTTATATTAAATAACAATATTTCTTCTGTTTCCACAGCTGTGGCTGTACAGACAGCTTTTACGGACCTGTACGGAATCCTTGGAAATATGATTTCTTCCAGAATAGGCATCCAGTTGCAAATGAAATATTACAGAAAGAATCCCATCCTACAGTTGGTCCCAAGGATGATTCCCAGAAATCCTATTCTCGAAACTTTTCCACCTCTGTCAACAATAACTCCAAACCTGTTTCAAATTACATGAGGGACCCGAACAGTCTGCATCATAGTTCAAATTCTAACTGGTTTATTGCTGGTGGAAGCTCCGGCGGAAGTGCAGTTGCTGTCGCAACTGGTACCTGCTTTGGGTTAGTTATTTAAATTCACTTTGTGTATTCTTTTATTTTTAGTCAATAATTCAATCTTATCCACTTAAAGGAAGATGCCGTCACTTGAAATATTGATTTTGATTTCAGATTGGATTCAGATGGTCCTGGAGACTCGCCAATCTTTGTATATGTTTCTTTATATTTCATGTTTATGTTATATGCCAAACTTTTTTGCTTCATGGAATGCACCGCTAATTAATTAAAATAATTTATTTCTATTCATCATCATCTTCATCACGTTGCGCTATCAGCGCGGATATTCCTGACCCTCTCTCACCACACCTCCCCATCGTCCATTGCTTTCGACAGATCCTCAGGGCTACATCCCGTATTAGCACAGAGCTGTTTTATGTAGGTTCGAACTGGATGTCCTGCCTTTGCTCATCCATGTGAAGAGGTCTACAGGAGTACATCACTTATGATCTTGTCCCTACTTCTCCAGCAGTGTCCTGCATATCTGGTTTGTCTAAGGACTTGTTTAATATTGCTCACAGCATGCTTGTGTAGTTGCCATCAAGCTTTTTCTCCATCCGTTTAGTTAGTGTCCATGTGGTGCATCTATATAGCAGTATTGACACGATCGCTGCTTGGAAGAAACTGCACTTCATTTTATCGGTCAGGTCTGACTTCCATATGACCGAAAGCCTATCGATAGCTGTCCATGCCTTTGCTAGTCACATGTAGATGTCTGTCTCGGTTGATGAGACATTGCTCCCTAGGTAGGTGAACTTGTCAACTAGTTTCAGAGTGCTACCGTTTTGTGTGGAGATGTCGCCTGTTTGATTAAAGCACTTATATTCCGTCTTGTCTGCATTGACATGGAGGCTGATGCCTGCAGCTGCTCATTCCAGACTATGTAGCAGGGTTTTGGCTTGGGCAGGTGCATTTGTCAGAAGCACTGTATCATTGGCATAGTTGGCATCGGTAATTTTTTTTGCTGAGTACCTTCTGCTTCTCTTTCAACTTATGGTAGAAAAACAAATTATGGATTAGAAATTACAAAAAATGTATTAAGTATATTTTTTCTAGGAGTTTGTGTATATCATATTGCTTCTAAAAATTTTATGAAAAAATAATCTTTAATAAATTATCTATCTACGTCTACACAACATACAACCCATTGGCAATATGTTGCCAGCAAGTGCTCTTATTGGGGCCCTTGAAATTTTTCCAAATAATAAACCTTTTACACTCACTAAAATAAACCCTCCTTGCTCTATAAACTAAACATTCCATGCTCTATAAGTAAGTTAAGTTGGCGACCATAGTCGAGGGTGAACAGAAGGCTCCCTTTTCTATAGCTAGAACACCGAAGTGTAGGAGAGGGCACTACTCCTTTCCCTGGAGTTCTCCATTTTACCCTCGATACATACCTTATATTGCTGAGTGTTACTCAAGTACCATTTTTAAAGTCTTTGGTATGATGTGACCTGGGATTTAACCCAGGTCTCCTGGGCCATTGGCGAACACTCTACCCACTTGGCCAATAAGCAGGTTATGCTCTATAAAATAAACTGATATGCAAAAAATTTTGTTTTTAAGGACACAATTTAAATAAACAATTATTGCATATAATTGACTCTCTTAAATTCTAAAATCGTTTTTATCTTGAGTAGACCTGATTAAAACCACACTTACTTGTGGGTAGACTGTTCATCAAGGCCCGGGAGACTGGGGTTCAATCCCAGGTCGAGTCATACCAAAGACTCAAAAAAATGGTAGTTGATGTCACCTTGCTTAACACTCAGCATTATAAGGTATGTATCAAGAGTAAAGTAAGAGCAATCCAGGGAAAGGAGTAGTGCTCTCCCCTACACCTTAGTGTAGTAGCTATTGAAAAGGGAGCTTTCAGGACGCCTTCAACTATGGTTGCCAACTTTACTTACTTTCTTACATAATATCAGGTTTACACTAGTGCTAAATGCTGTTATGTAGTTGGATGTATATTTTAATTTTAGCCAGAAGCAATACTTGATAATTGAGTAAGTAGAAATTAGTCAAAAATTTGTTAGGTATTATGAAAATGAAGTCAAGTCATTATTATTTTAGTCAGTACTGAAAGAAGTCGGTTGGTTGGTTTTATGGTATGACAACTTTTGTTGGATTATCCTCAGTCCTTTTTTTTTTCAAATAATATAGCTTCAAGTAACTAGTAATCCTTAATAAGTAGTTATAACTTCAAGTAACTATTCTAAAAACAAATACTTTGCTCACAGTTAAGTGGTTTCAAGTATTCCTATCTAATACTAATAATTTTCAAGCTATTTAACCCATAAATGGGATTCTAACTGGTACTACCACTCTAAGTTAGAGTGGATCTGTAGAAATGGCAAAAAAAGGTACTCCTCATTCTGCAGAGCTCCAGAACTGTAGCCTCACTACCAGATGCAGTTTAGTGTCATAACCAGGACACTCATTGGGATGGATGGGAGTCAAAAAGTTAAAATTTGACATATTTTTTGTTGTCAAATTTTTTATAGATACCAATAAGAAACAAAGTTTTTGCTGGAATGAGTCAAACTTTTTGCTGTATTTTGGTAGTATGTGCTAGTTGGCGGCATGTATATCATGTGAACAAACCAGTTCAAGCCATTGAAGGTACCTATTGGGATTTGTAAATTTGTGGTAGTTGGTGAGTTGATATGTTATACATTGCTTTACTCCATGTGTGATTTGAAAGCCGCACAGATGAACATATAACATTGTCTAATTCAAGAATGTTTGCTTTACAAGTTCAAACGGGGCCATAAACGCTGCTGAAGCCACCGAAAATATTTGTTGAGCAAAAGGTGAAGGGATAGTTAATTACAGTACAGTAACCAGATGGTTCAAGAAATTTTGCTTGAATTGCAAGACCTTGATAATCGGGCAAGGTTAGGAAGGCCTAAAAACAATGGATTTTAAGTAATAAAGCCAAATTTTATGAGTAGCACTCAGAGAGTATCAGGTGAGCTCAGCATCTCACATTCCAGTGTGGCTTGTCACTTTCACGACCTCAGGAAAAGCTTCCCGAGTTGCCAAATTGTGTCTCCCGTTACCAAAATATTGCATGGATCATGGAGTGAAAACTGCTTATTCAAATGATACAAAAGGCATGGATGGTTTATCTGGTGTAGAAAATTTGTAACCTTCTTTATTTAGGTAAGTGGTATGAACAGGTATGTTGGTAACTCAAAGTTCTGAATAGAGGTCTGCTGAGAGGTAAGTTTCCCACCCCCAAAGGTATGACACTAAACAACATCCAGTAGTAAGGTTCCATATATATAAATATATATATAATCACGACAATCTTTTCTTATGTTATCTTTTCATATACACACACAAAAATTTGTGAATCAATATATATATATATATATATATATATAGTTTAATTAGAAGGAAATTCAAACCTGGTTAAGTTGTCATGATAAATTTATTTCAGTAAAGAATATTATTATACTCTCCATCTCATCAGATGACATTTTACATGTCCAGTAAAAAGTCATCTGACGAGATGGAGTGTATAATAATATTCTCCACTGAAATAAATTTATTATGACAACTTAACCAGGTTTGAGTTTCCTTCTAATTACACTATATACACTCTGAATGTGAATTTAGTTTTATGCTTGCAAGGGAATAAGTGATGTAACAATAGCCATACATCGAGCCCTCACATAGATTTATATGATATTCCTCATATATTCTATACAAGAATAATCCACACCCAACTGTCTTGGGACGCTGACTGGATATTACACGCACAAACACACACACATATATATATAACAATAGCAGTTTTATGTCTACTGCTGGACAAAGTCCTTTTTCAATTCCTTTCTGCCAGTAAACTCCACTCTCTCAGCTCTCCAATTTTCCTCGTTATTTCTTGGGTAACCATTTTAATCTTTTGTACCATCTGACACAACTGCTTCTAAGGATGTTCACTTCCATTTTTGCTAATTAACAAATTCTGTACCTCTTAAGTTGATCAGCTCTCAGATCCATATTGATCTCTTTTTACCCTTGTCCAATAAAAGATGTTACATTTACTATAAGAAATACATACAGAAATGTACCAGCTATTATTGGATAAAAATAGTTTTATTCGTTGTTCATTTCTGTCTCAATAAATTCAACTTGTTATAAACCTTTTTGGACACTAGATTTTCTGCACTTTTATATTTTGTAGCGCTCTTGGATCTGACACTGGGGGTTCCACACGTAATCCAGCATCTTTCTGCGGAGTTGTTGGATTTAAACCAACCTATGGACGCTTATCTCGATATGGACTCATTCCTTTGGCCAATTCCTTAGAAGTTCCAGGAATTTTTGCCAAAACTGTTGAGGATGCTGCCATAATTTTCAGTAAGTCTCTCTTAAAGAAAATCTCTTTTATTTACATCAATAAAGATGAAGCAAAAGAAAGTGATGCTTACATACTACAAGATGAATTTGTATGCTAAACTCAAAACAATGAAGATAAGGTGAGTAGTCAAAATATTTCACTGAACAACAGCTATAAAGACTTATCTCAGATACTACTCCATATTTTGTATGACATGAAACTGCATCTGATGGTGAGGCTCCAATTCTTGATTTCTGGGAAATGTAGACTCATCTTTTCATTACTGTTACTTTCTGGTTCACTCTGATCTGAAGCGGTAGCATCTGCTAGGCTTCCATCTGTTGGTCAAAGAGAATGATTAAAATGATTTTGAACTACATTAATTATTGACTCTTAAAATAAATTATGAAGTGTTGACCCATTTAAAATGATTGTGAATTTTATTAATACATTGGTTCTTAAAACATTGATATTGCAACTAAGTATGAAGTGTTTACCAGTTTAAAATGATTGTGAAGTTACATTTTTGCACCATATATATGACTTGCTGTACCGAGCCATTGGCCAAACAAGTAGTGTGTTCGGCTATGGTCCAGTAGACAGGGGATTAATCCTAACCCTAACCCATACCAAAGACTCAAAAAATGGTAGTTGATGCCACCTTACTTAACACTCAGCATTATAAGGTACAGATCAAGAGTAAAGTGGAGCAAACCAGGAAATGGAATCGTGCCCTCCCTTACACCCTGGTGTAGTAGCTATTGAAAAAGGAGCCTTCTGGTTGCCCTCAACTACAGTTGCCAACTTTACTTTGACCTGTTGACAAATTATGTTGTGAGATAGGAATACCTGAAACCATATGTGTGCAAATTACTTGTTTTAGGTTGGAATAATTACTCAAAACATAAAGGCTTATATATTATTTGTATTAGATAAGAAGATTTATAATCATTCGCAAATTATTATTATTATTGTAGAGAGATAAAAATGAGAGATTCTTCATAGCATATGGCAAAAGGGCAGGACTGCAGCTTGGTAGTTAGTAAGTTTGAACTCTACAAGTGCTACTTTATTCACTTTTGGACTAATATCCCTGGTAAATGTATGACCTCTCTTATCTTCACATACTATGGGTTTAATAGTATGACTTCTATTCCTAAAGAATGTCTTTGGCATTGAATAACCTACAAAGATTGATATGCCATTAAACAAATAAACCAAAACCAGAGACAAAAATAATTGTCTTTCTTTGAATTGTGAGCATATCTTACCCCATCTCATGCCAGTTAGTCACATGAGATTTCAGACCCCTCAATCTTCTACGATTGGTAGTACCTGATAGGGTTCTATCTATGGGTCAGATAGAACTAAACTGCATACTTATGCTAAACTGAATTGTTTGGAATAGAACTGTTTTTAAATAGAATTAAACTGTGTACTTATGCTAAACTGAATTGTTTGGAATAGAACTGTTTTTAAATAGAATTAAACTGTGTACTTATGCTAAACTGAATTGTTTGGAATAGAACTGTTTTTAAATAGAATTAAACTGTGTACTTATGCTAAACTGAATTGTTTGGAATAGAACTGTTTTTAAATAGAAATAAACTGTGTACTTATGCTAAACTGAATTGTTTGAAATAGAACTGTTTTTAAATAGAAATAAACTGTGTATTTATGCTAAACTGAATTGTTTGGAATATAACTGTTTTTAGATAGAATTAAACTGTGTACTTATGCTAAACTAAACTGTTTTGACGTTTAACTGTTTGTAAACCAAAACTATACTTGTGCTAAACCGAATTGTTTGAAATTTAATTCGGTGTTAAATAACCCAAGAAATGTTAACACACCATTAAACGAAATAACCAACCAACCAATACCTCAAGCCTTGTGCTAAACTAAACTAATAACAAATGATATTTTTTATATAATGAATATGAAAAATTTCATGTACTATTGTTGTGAAATATATTCAGTGTGAGTGAGTGACACTTAGATGAATCATTAATTCAAAATTTGTTTTTCGTCCTGATTATTAGTCCTGTTTAAAAAAGGTTTATTATTATTGGTTACTTGAATTGCTTAAAACCACTTCTTTAAAAATTGTTAGACTTAAATAGGATTATTTGAATTCAAATACAAAATTAGCTGGGGCTGTAAAATACACAGACTGTATCACTGCAGAAGGTGTAGACTCCCATCCATCCCAACTAGTGTCCTGGGTATGACACTAAAATGCATCTGATAGTCAGGTTCCTCTCCTGGAGCTTTGAAGAATGCGGAGTAGCCCTACATTGCTATTACTCCCAGGTCCACTCTGACCCAGAGTAGTAGTCTATGTTAGGTCTTATAGAAATATCTAATTATTTACTATGCTTGAAGCCATTTAACTGTATGCAAAAACTTATAAGTATAACATAGCAATACCTCGAACCAATTGTGTACAAACAGACAAATCATTTTAAATAGAATTACTAGTGTTGAATAACAATACTTGAAACCATTAACTGTGTGCAAATAAAACTATTTGCTTTAGCTAACAATTTAAGTGTGTGTAAATAAAACTAGTTGTGCTTGCTATCAATACTTGAGACCATTTAACTGTGTGCAAATAAAACTATTCGTATTAGATAGCAATATTTGAAATCATATAAGTGTGTGCATTAAAAGATCTACAAGGTTTGATATGCCGTAAAATACAACCAACCAACCCATCCATAAAATAACAATGCAAATTCTTTCTATTAAGAAGAATCACTTGAAGACATAATAGTTGGCTAATAATTATTATTCAATTGGAATAGTGACTTGAAACTTTATAATTAATTTTTCCTCATTAGAAAATGAATCGGTAAAATCAGTACTTTTTTTGGTTGGTAGAAAAATTACAACAGCTCTCTTCTAAGACCAATGGAAAAAATGAGGGTGAAATATAAATACTTAGAAAAAATAACTGGTAGAATTTCTTGATAGCAAATAGGTTTTAACATAATCCTTGTAGTGTATATCAAAATAGAAAATACACCTAAATAAAACCAGTGGGGGGGGGTCCTCATGGTGTAATGGTTAAAGCGATGGACTGCAGAATCGTAGTACGCAAGTTCGTACTCCAGTCGTGCTATTGCGTTCACTTTCGGGCAAATCCCCTTGGGAAAGGTATGAACCCCCTTATCCTCCCAGCTATGGGTTAAATAGTACCACGACTATTCTTCTAGGAGAATGGCTTTGGCATTAAATAACCTAAAAAGAGTTGATATGCCATTAAACAAAGAAACCAAACCAAAACCAGTGGGTATAAAAACCATGATGTGTAATATATAATTATTTTATAAGTCTATAAGTCCTCTCGGAAGCAATGGATGATAGGGACGAATGGCAAGAGAATGTCTGGCAAACTGATGATGATGATATACATATATAACAATTGTAAATTAATTTCTAAGAATTATAGATTACAGTTTTTTTTTATAAAAACACTAATTTTTTAAAACAACCTAATTAAAGGGGAGTAATAGACATGAAAATTTCCTCCCTTTATTTTTGACTTGATTTAATAGTTCTTTATTTTTCTTGCCCAGTCTGCTGGGGCTGTAGAATACACCGCCTGCACCTCTGCAGAGTGGTAAAACCCCCGCCCCCACCCCAACGAGTGTCCAGCATATGACCCTAAACAATCTGATAGGGAGGTTCCAGTGATACTGGGGCTTTGGGGAATGCAGAGCACCCCTTCATTGCCATTGCTCCCAGGTCTACTCTGGCCCGGAATGGTAGCCCCTGATAGGGCCCTATCTATGGGTTAAATAGAACTAAACTGCATACTTATGCTAAACTGAATTGTTTGATTTAGAACTGTTTGACTAAACTGTAAAGCTTGAAATAGAAATGTTTTTGACAATTAAACTGTGTACTTACATTTAAATTGCGTATTTATGCTAAACTAAATTGTTTGAAATGGAACTGTTTTGACACATAACTGTGTGTAAACAAAATTTGTACTTATACTAAATTGAATTGGTTGAATTAAAACTATTTGACTAAACTGAATTGCTTGAACTGAACCAAATATTGGTTTACTTAAGACTTCTATTGAGGAGGAATGCAATGAAATGTCTGAAGAATTTATTTTGAAGGCATGAAATTCGTTTCAAAGGCGTGTTGATACAATAATTTTAAAAAATGGTGGCTATATCAAGTAAATTTACTGTTTTTCTGCCTACCTTCTTATTTTGTTGTTTATTTTTTGAGGTTAAAATTAATCTTGTTTTTTAATAGAGTCATTTATTATTATATTAGAATATTCCTAATTTTATTTCCAGGAGTCGGTCCATGAAGAGATTTGTATTCTTTTAGGATTACATATATGTTTCCAGCTTGTTGCTTTCATCAGAGAACATATATAACACAAGGCTTTGTTAATGGGGTACTCAATGAGACTTGCAGTTTGAATGGTTTTCAGTTGGTTATGGGTTTATATGGAGGTCATTCCGCTCTTTTTCTTAGAGTGTATTTACTTTTGCCTGCTTTACCCCTCATTGGTATTTGATATTTAATATATGTTTGTCTTTGTGTGTGTATGAGTGTGTTGGAGTGGTTTTGGATTTCACTCACAGTTATTTTTTTATTGTGTGAGTGTGTGTCTTGAGATTTTGTGTGTGTGTGTTTGGTTTGAAATTTACTTAATTTATTTTTTTACTAATAATTTTTGTATGTGTCTATATATACATATCTATGTATGTTTGTGTCCATTTGTGTGTGTGTTGTTGTGTGTAGAATTTCTTTGATTTTGTCATTGTTTTTAAGTTTTTCTAGATTTTTTATTATTTCTGTGAATAGTTCTGGATTATTTTTATTGTAGGTTGCAATGTATGCTAGGGGTTTCTTGTTGTTGTACTTTTTCATGTTCCATAATTCTCTTTGGGGTATTTTTCCTACTAATTCGAATCCCTTATTTATTTAGTGTTGTTGGGTATTCTCTTTGATGTAAAATTGTATGTAATTTTTTAAGGCAAGTTTTTTTTTTTAGATTTTCATCCGTGATTATGGTGTATATTCTACATGCTAGTGAGGAAGGGATGGATTTTATACAGTTTTTTTGGGGGGGTGGCTTTCAAAGTGGAGGTATTGTTGGGTGTCTGTTGGTTTGTGGTAGATATCTGTGATGATTTGGCCATTTATTTTTTTGATAAGGATGTCTAAAAATGGTAGTTCTTTTGACCTGTTTCATTGTAAATTTTATTTTGGTTGTGTTGGTTTTGTAGTAGGTTGTGTAATATCTCCTCATGAGCATTTCCAGAATATGAAGCTATCATCTAAATATCTTTTCCATGATTTAGTGAATTCTTCTTTTATGCCGTATATATATATATATATATATATTCTAATAGTGAATATGAATTGAATTATTAAAAGTTTATAAAATATATATATATATATATATATATATATATATTAAATGATAAATATATGAATGAATATATCTATGTTTGTAATTATAAATATATAATAAATTCTACTTATTATAAAAAGTCTCTTTTTTTTTTTTTTAACCACTCTGTTTAAAGGGGAATATTGCCCAGTTGGCTGGGGCTGTAGAATACACTGACTGCTTCTCTGCAGAGGGGTAAGACCCCACCCCTAAGGAGTGTCCTGTATATGACACTAAACAATCAGATGGTGAGGTTCCAGCAATGCTGGAGCTTTGGGAAATGCGGAGTACCCCTTCATTAACATCGCTCCCAGGTCCACTCTGGCCCGGCGTGGTAGCACCTGATAAGGCCCTATCTATGGGTTAAATAGAACTAACAGCATTCTTATGCTCAACTGAATTGTTAGTGTAAACTGAATAGCTTAAAATAGAAATGTTTTTGACAATTAAACCGTACTTACATTTAAACTGCGTGCTTATGCTTAACTGAATTATTTGAAAAAGAACTGTTTTTCGACATTAAAATTGTATTTACACTTAACTGAATTGTTACATATAACTGATTGAATAGTTTGAAATAAATGTTTTTGACAATTAAACTGTACTTATGCTAATCTGAATTGTTTTAAAAAGAGCAGATTATTTACATAAAAATGGATTTGGCGTTAAATAACCTACAAAGGTTGATATGCCAAAAAACCCAACAAACCAAACCAAACTAAAGGGGAATAATAGATATAACACTTTTCTCCCTTGGTACCTGTATGGTACTAACAAATGTGTTTCTTAATTCATTTTAATCTATCTATCTATCCATCTATCTCTTTCTTTCTTTATTTATTTATTTTCCCTTTCTTTTTATCTTTTTTCTTTCTACTTTCCTTTCATTCTATTCCATTTAGCAGACAATATTTGTCTGATGTATAGCGTTAGTACTTTTATTTCTATTTCTATTATAGATTATAATATAAAGTAAAAGTAAAGCTGGCAACCGTAGTCGAGGGCAACCAAAAGGCTCCCTTTTCAATAGCTACTACACTGTAGTGTCGGGGAGAGCGCTACTCGTTTCCCTGGATTGCTCCACTTTACCCTTGATACATACCTTGTATTGCTGAGTGCTAAGCAAGGAGGTATCACGTACCATTTTTAAAGTCTTTGGTATGACGCGACCTGAGATTGAACCCCGGTCTCCCTGACCATTGGCAAACACTCTACCCACTAGACCAATGAGCCAGTTGTTAGATTAAAATATAAAATAACAATATGTAGTTATTGTTTAATAATTATGATATGTATATATATATATATATATATATGTATAAAAAGAAGAGTTGGTTTAAACTATGAATACTTTCATGAATGCATATTTGCTTAGAAAGAATGTACAAGGAAAAATGAATTAATTTTTTTAAAGTTTTTTTTTCTAATTATGACATAAATTTGATTTAAATGAATGTAGAAAATGCCTAAAAAATTTAGGGTTTTGATAAAATGTGTGCTAAAGAATTATTTTTATTTGAGTAGATGTTTGTTTTTAAGGCTGTTCAAAATGTCCACAAATCAAACAGTGAGCACCAGGCTTGAACAGAGGTCTGTCATCAAATTTTTGGTGGCTAAGAAATGCAAACCAGGGGAAATTTCTTGAACAAGGATGTTTATGGAGAAGCATCTTTAAGTCCAAAAATATTTACAGATAGGCTAAACATGGGTTTGCCACTCAGAACCAAAATCAAACAACTGTCCTGTAAAGAAAAGGTCCCAGGTGCAGCAGTCAGTAAAGAAGGTCATGCTGACAGTGTTCTGGAACATAAAAAGACCCAACTATAGATAGCACTTCTTATTGCCAATTCCTTAGGCAATATTTCACCTTATTTATTGAATGACCCTTTTATTATTTCTGTAATAGCTCTTATCATAGTCTTTTAATTTCTTTTAGATGTCTTAGCTGGACATGATGTGCAGGACTCCTCAACAGTTACTGACCCATTTGAGCCTGTTGTCTTACCAGACATCCCAGGGGTCAAAGGTCTCACAGTTGGTATTCCTCAGGTGAGTCACATGTTAGTGCTCAAATCATGAAGGTTCAATATGTTTGCAGTGTGTTCAAAAATATTGAGTGTTCTCCCATATTTGGTACATTTCTTTTTGTTGTAGGTGACTCGCCTATGACCAGAATAATGGACTTAACCAAAGGGTATATTAATCAAGAACTAAGCTGGTAGAGAGGAGAGCAGCAGTTGTAGTAAACACCTTGCTTGTCTTTGTTTACTTTGAACCAAGGAAATCTTCCTCAGAGACTTGGATACATTTGTGTGGCGCCTCATATCTCCATGTTGAGTTATTTATTTATTGACCCCTAATAACACTTATAACACTTATATGAATTTAACTTCCATTATGAAACATTATGTAAGCTGTGTTAAAAAATATCCAGGGTTCTCCCATAATATTTACAACATCCAAGGTTCTCCCATAATATGTGGTACATTTCTTACATAGATTTAACCTCCTTTATGAAACATTATAATAGCTGTGTTCAAAATATATCAAACTTTTTTTATCCTGACAGATATGAACAATTAATGAAGCTAGTTTTGTCCTTTCAATAAAGGAGATTTTTTTCATTGAAACTTACTGAATATCATGGTAATATCATTAAGACTTTTGGCAAAAATTCCTAGAACTTCTAAGGAACTGGCCAAAGAATTGAGTTGGTGTCAAGATGTATGTTCATAGGTTGGTTTAAATCCAACAACTCTGCAGAAAGATGCTGGATTATGTGTTGAAACCCCCAGTGTCAGATCCAAAAGTACTTCAAAATATGAAAGTATGAAGAAAGTCAAATATGATGTCCCAAATGTTCACGACTCAAGTTGTATTGATCAAAACAGAAATGAACAATGAATGAAACTATTTTTATCCCATAATAGCTGGTATATTTCTATATGCATTTAACTTGTGTTTTCTTCCTGCTAAAATGAAATTTGTATAATGATAATTATTATAATAATCCTGGCCAAAAGATCGGACCTGGTGTAAATTAACTTGAAGAAAAAAACTTGTCATCTTGTGAATATTACCATTTCAGCCGTCCATTGAGTGAAAATAAAAGAAAGTAAAAAAATAAACAAATTCTTAGATCTTTGCCAGAGAGATGAAAAAGTTGTGGAACATGAAAATGATGGTTATAGCAATTCTTGTTGGTGTGCAGGGAATAGTCCCCAAAGGCTTCGAAAAGATGCAAGAGGATTTGGAAATTAGAGGAAGAATTGATTCTATCTAGACCACAGCACTGCTAGAATACTTACAAGATCCTAGAGACATGAGGAGATTTGTTGTCACTTAGACTCTGATGAAAGACCAACTGTTGTGAAAAACTTGCTTGGAAAACATAGCATATTCAAATTCCTTCCAACTGGGTATATTTGTTGCATATGTGTTAAAAAAACTCAACATGCAGATGACTAATAATGTCCTCCTAAGAGGAGAATTCTTAATGACTGTATAGTATGACCACATTGTGAGATTTGTACAAATTCATTTTATATAGCAGTAGATTATTTTCTATTTTTCTCTTTTTTTCTATAGGTTCATGCCCCTGGGACAAGTGATGATGTTATAGGCCTCTGGTCAAAAGTTGCTGATATGTTTGAGAATGCAGGTGCCAAAGTTGTTTCCGTCTCACTTCCGCATTCATTATATGGTATCAGTTGTTATGTTATCCTTTGTTGTTGTGAGGTTGCTTCAAACATGGCCCGCTACGATGGAATCGAATTTGGTAAGCTAAAAACAGGTTATATTATTGTTATACATTAATCATTTAATTTCTAGCTGATAAAAATTATCTTTTGATTTTTTAGATTGGATGATCTTAAAGATTGTAAACCTTTAAGAGTATCCAATCATAAAATCAACTCTATCCACTTAGGTGTCTTGTATACTGGTCGCTACTAATATAACATAACCCTCTGACCTTAAACAGGTCGTATTTCTCGTTGACATGCTGCTCAGTTTGAACCCCATGTAAAATCTCACACTTTACACAGCTGTCGGAATAGTGGGGCATTTATAATTCAAAACTATCCGAATGGCACTGCCTCAGTTGTGGATTGTCCAGCTGGATATTCGAAAAGTTTTGTGATTCTTTGAGACCAAGGAAATAAGTGTTTCCCAAATCAATAAGCCATGGTAATCTCCTCTGGTGATAGATGTTTGGAACAGGATAAAATGATCCCTTCTTTGGAAGAACAATAATGCCAGTTGATTAAATATAAACAGTTTAATAACAGTAGATTAAGTGAAATACAATCAACTATCATATGGCATGTATAGTTATACAAAACAGAATACAGAGTCTGAACTCACCTTATGTATGTCAGTCTTAAGTTAGCTTTAGCAACTTAGTGAAATCCTTGAATTATTCACTGATGAGTGTGTAGGTATGTGAGTTGGCTGACTAGAACATATATGCTTACACAGGGTTTTATCTTGGTCGACTGATCTCAAAATGTTGTGTGTTCTATATCTCTACATATGAGTTGATTTGTTCTCTTCACAGTCAAAACACCAACTAACTTGTCATGTCAACATATGTCATTATATGAATATCTCTTCATAATCTAATTCTATTCCCATGCTGAAAATACATCTCAAATCAGCTATTGTTCAAATCAAATTCAAAGGTCATTTCCCCTATACTTATTAACCTAAAACAATATTCCTGTCAGTCCTAGCCAGCTTCAAAATCCACAACACGGTTTGACCTCTCATTATACAGGGTCACAACTAGTCTTCTCAACAATCAATCTGTTCTCTGAGAAAACTGCAAAAATATAATTTTTCACATTAACCCACTCCAGACAGCTGGGAAAATTATAACTATGACTTTGAAATGACTTTGAGTTCATCACATATCAATCATACCAAATGACTCAACTGTTTTTTGACACTATTTTAAATCATTATACACGACCTACCAAACAATAGATTCCACCAATCTATTATTGAAGAGATGTTGCTAAAAAGTTAGGTATCTCAGGATGACATTGTATCGTAATATAGCACCCAGTTAAAAAAGGGTGTATAGAGGAAGGACTCTCCACAATAAATATCAGCCTGAGATGTTCAAAAAGTTAGAAATAATGATATTCAACAATTTTTTGTTGAGCAAAGCTTTTAAAATTTTGAGTTATGAAAATAATTCTTCTACTTCTGACCACTTCAACTGACCAACATTAAAAAAAATGCTACGCAGTGAAAGATGCAGTTAAATTGTTATTTTTGTCATAATGTACAATATTAATAGAATACGACATGATCACGTATGTTTGAGTGTCCTGATTATGAGATTAAACTGTATCTGATTGTGAGGCTCCAGTCTTGGTGCTATGGAAAATATAGAGTACCCCTTCAGTGCCATTACTCTCAGGCCCACTCTGACCTGGAGTGATAATAACTATTAGAGTTCTATCTTTTGATCAAACAGAATTATATAATCATTTACTATACTTGAACCCATTTAACTGTGAGCAAACAAATGATTAATATTAAATTGAATTATTTGTATTTGATAGCAATACTTGATTCTATTTAACAGTGTTCAAACAATTGAAAAATATTGAATAGAATTATTAGTTCTTGATAGGAATACTTGAAAGTATCTAGTGTTCTGGGTATTACACTAAACTGATTCTGATGGTGAGGCTCCTGTCCTGAAGCTTTGGAGAATGTGAAGTACTCCTTCATTGCCATTACTACTAGTTCCACACTGACCTGGAGTGAAAGTACCTGTTAGGGTCCTATTTATGGGTCAAATAGAACTATTTAACCATTTACTATACTTGGAACCATTTAACCGTGTGCAAACTAAGGGTTAATATTAAATTGAGTTATTATTAGTAGTAATAGTAATTTACTAAGCTCTTTGCTTCAATGTGGCACAAGGCCGAATGATTGGGGTGCCCAATGAGACTCAAACTCACTCATGTAGGTTTGCTAGTCTAGCTTGCTAACCGTTACACCACCAGAGTAGTAATACTTGAAAACATTTAACTGTGTGCAAACGAGTTAATAATATTGAATAGAATTATTAGTGTTGGATAGCAATACTTGAAACCATTTAACTGAATGCAAACAAATGAGCTCTGGTTCATTTAAAAATAATATTACCCACAAAGTATTTGTTTACAAATCATATATGTTTAATATATATATATATATATATATATATATAAAGGACTTGGTATTAAATAACCTACAAGGGTTGATATGCCATAAAACAGAACCACTCAATCAACCAATATATTTTTGAATGTAATACCCTGTAATTATCTCAGATGAATAATTATATTTCCAGGGTTTAGAATATGCTGACTGTATTCCCTGCAGAGGATTAATACCCTCTCTTCTTTTAAGGGTAAGATCCTCTTCCCTTAAAGGGGTATCCAAGATATGACACTAAGTTACATCTGATGGTGAGGTTCTGCTTCTGGAGATCTGAAGAGTGTGAAGTACCCCTTCATTGCCTATCACTCCCTGGTCCACTCTGACCTGGATTGGTTGTACCTGTTAGGGTCCTGTTTATGGGTCAAATAGATCTGTTTAAAAATTATTCATATTCAATTTGACCATGTGGAAAAATACTTTTCAAGAAACAAGTGCACAAAAATGTAATTATGATAAACATACAATGAATGTGATTCCCTAACCATTTGGCATGAAATAACCCTAGATTGGTTCACATGCCGTTAAAATCAATCAAGCAGATAAAGGAAGAAAAAGAAGAAGTTTTATATCAGAAAGAAAAAGAAAGTAAGTGTAATAAAAATGCAAAAAAGAGAGAAATGAAGAGGTGATGCTATACATCAGATGCTTATCGTTGAATTCAAGGAAATAGATGGGAAGAAGAAAAGAAAAAAGAAAAGAAAGATAAAGAAAGAAATGGGATTGATAGAAAGATAGATAGAAAGACAACTATGCATCTATATTATTGATAGAATATTACATGAACACAGGTTTTCAAATATGACTTTCTCTCCTCTAATAAATAAGGAACCTTTCTATTTTGATTGTAATGGAAAACAAAAAATAATGCACTATACACCAGAGAGAAAAAAAAAAGTAAATATAATAAGAAAAAAATATAAAAAAAATAGAACAGAAAGAGAGAGAAAGGAATTAGATGCTTTTCATTGAATTCAAAAGAACAGACGTAAAAAAGAAAAGAAGGTAAGAAAGAGAAAGAAAGAGGATAAGTAGATAGCTAAATAGCTACAGAAATATATAAAAAAAAGATTTTTTTTAAAGCACCTCTCGTAAACTCTCATAGACAGATAGTGTTGTAACCTAACAAAAAGGTTACTGAATGAGGAATAACCGAATTCAACAGTTTTATGCTAGGGAAGTACACAGGCATGAACACAAAATTTAGCATATGTTTTCTTATTACGTTTCAGTGTCAATTAGCCAATCGAGTTCATCATCAGTTGAAAAAGATTTTTCTGAAGAAAAGTTTTTTGGTATTATTTTACTCATACATCCATTCAAGTTCACCAGGAAAAAAATTTTCTTGTCATTTTTTTCTTTTTGTTTTTTAGACTGTCAAACTCACTGGAATTTTTTTGTTTCAAAAAAAAAAATTTTACATTTTGTAAGGACGATGTGGGGGGGGGGTCTCTTTTACATTCTAATTCAGTGAAGAACGTTTGCCTATTTCTTGAACAAGTATTTAAAAAAATGGGTAACCCCCTCCTCCCCATCCCCAGAAATAGAAAAAAAATAAAATAAAATAATTCGACCTACCTGGTTTGGTTTGGTTTTATAGCATATCAACCATTGTTGGTCATTCAATGCCACATATTTTTTTTACATATACATTAAATATATAATTTCTAAACATACTTTTTTGATAACATTTTTAAACAAGCCTGAGCTTGTTCTTTTTTTTTTTTTTTGGCATACAGTTAAATGGCTTCACTTTTTCTATCTAATATGAATAATTCTATCAAACATTTGCACAGAGTTTTATGGCTTTAATCTCTAACAATTAATTAAACATCAGTCATTTGTTTACACACAGTTAAATGATCAAACAGTTCTATTTCAAACAATTTAATTTAGTATAAGTCATTTGTTTGCTCTCAGTTTAAATGTCAAACAGTTCTATTTGATCCATAGATAGAACCCTATCAGGTGCTACCACTCCAGGCCAAAGTGAACTTGGGAGCAATGGCAATAAAAGGGTACTCCACATTCTCCAAAGCTCCAGCATTTCTGGAGCATTACCATCAGATTGTTTAGTATCATATCCAGGACACTCATTGGGGAGTCTTGCCCCTCTGCAGAGATTCAGTCAGTGTATTCAACAGCCCCAGCTGATTGGGCCATTGAACTGTCTGGATTTTAGTCTTTTCTGACTTTATCAGAAATGGGCAATCATTGAATAAAAAATGTTAAAGTGAACTCCCTTATCAAATGTGAAATAATTGGAGTTTTTGGGAGGTTTTATTCTTAGAAAGAAAAAAAAATTGCAGTGAGTTTGAGGGTCTAATTTGTTCACATAACAAAAAAAATTACTTGAAAATTTTTTTCATGGACAAACTTGAACGGGTATACTTGTAAAATATTACTATTTTTAAGATTGTTATTAAAGTATGCTATAAATAAAATGACAAAAAATAAACTGGTAATACAGCATATTCATTTATTAAATGAAAATTATCATATTTTTATGTTTTTACTTATTTTTTTAAATTTCATGCAGGTTTGATTACAAAGAATACATAAAGAAGAATGTATTGAATTGAAAATAGTTTTTCTTGTTTATGAACAGTGGATTGTTATTCTAGATTGAATGAATGTTGAAACTGTCTCCTCAAAAAAAGTGAAAAACAAACGTGAAAAAAAAAAAGCCAAATCACACTATTCTTTAAAATCACTTGAGACACAGGGAAAATTAACCTTGTTTAAATTCCTTTAAAAACAAATTAGGGACAGTTACCTTGACACAATGGCTTTCATGCAATATCATAGCAAGTTTGAATTCTATTTACATTATGCCATTCACTTTCAAACTGTATAATATTCAAAAGTATAAATCCCCTTATATCCCCAGCTTCAGTTAAATAGTACAATTACTGTTCTTCTACAAAGTTGCCCTGTCAACTGGGGCTGTAGAATACACCGACTGCACCTCTGCAATCCAATGAGTGTCCTGGATATGACACTAAACAATCTGATAATGAGGATCCAGTAATGCTGGAGTTTTGGGGAATGTGGAGTTCCTCTTCATTGCCATCCCTCCCAGGTCCACTCTGGCCAGGGTTGGTAGCACCTGGTAGGGTCATATCTATGTGTCAAATAGAACTAAACTGAGTTCTTATGCTTAACTGAATAGCTTGAAATAGAACTGTTTTTGACATTGAAACTCTTCTACACTAAATTGACTTGTTTGAAGTAGAACTGTTTTGACATTTAACTGTGTGTAAACAAAATCTATACTTATACTAAACTAAATTGTTTTAATTAGAACTGTTTGACTAAACTGAATAGCTTGAAATAGAAATGTTTTTGACAATTAAATTGTTTACTTATGCTAAACTGAATTGTTTGAAATAGAACTGTTTATTTGTTTAAAAATGGATTTGGCATTAAGTAACTTACAAAGGTTGATATGCCATTAAACCCAAACAAACAAACAAAACTTCTTCAAGGATGGCTCTTAACTTTAAATAACCCTCAAAGATTGATTTGCCATTTAACAAAGAAACCAAATCAAAAACCAAATTATATCATTTTAGAAAATTGCTAGTAAGACTGACAAAAACAAACAAAACCTTGAATTTTTCTGGCATTTTCTAATCATTTAAACCAGATTTATGTTCCTTTGTTTATAAATGAAAAAAACTTTAAATTCATCCATATTTCATCATTCATTCTTTCTAAACAAATATGCATATAATATATATATATATAATCATAATTATTATACATTACTTACATATTATATTATTGTAATCTATCATAGAAATCGTTAAATAACAGAAGTACCAATGCTATACATCAGACACATATTGTCTGCTTAATGAAATAGGATGGAAGGAAGGAAAAAAAAAAAAAGAAAAAAGAAAGGCAGGGAAACTAAAGAAAGAAACTGAAGAGGTAGGTAGATATATTGAGATGAATAAAGAAACACATTTGTAAGTACTATTAAACTAATTAAGAAAGGAAGAAGAGGTGTCCATCTATTACTCCCCTTTAGATATATTGTTTTAAAAAAGGAGATTTTTGTAATAAGTAAAATTTATGATATATCTATAATAACAGACATATACATATTCATTTAGTTATCATTTAATATCTTTTTATAAATTCATTATCTTAATATATATACATTTATAACATATATTTTCATACATATTCATAATTATAATATATATATATGTATATTTATATTGTATATATTTTCATACATATTTATGATTATAGTATATATGTATTTTATATATATTTATAATGTGTGTGTGTGTGTGTGTGTGTGTGTGTGTGTGTGTGTGTGTGTGTATATATATAATCCATTAATTACTTATTGTTATTTTATGTTAAAATCTTATCAGTAGTTAAGTTGGCGATCTTAGTCGAGGGCGACCAGAAGGCTCTCTTTTCAATAGCTACTACACCGAGGTGTAGGGGAGGGTGCTACTCTTTTCCCTGGATTGCTCCACTTTACCCTTGACATGTACTTTATAATGCTGAGCATTAGGCAAGGAGGTATCAAGTACCATCTTTTAAGTCTATAGTATGACTCGACCTGGGATTGAACCCTGGTCTCCTAGACCATTGGCGAACACTCTACCCACTAGACCAATGAGCCGGTAAAATCTTATAGAAGTAGATAAATAAAGGGAGTACCAATGCTATACGCCAGACATATATTGTCTGCTTAATAAAATAAAATAGAAGGAAGGAAGAAAGAAGAAAAAAGAAAGGAAGAAACAGTAGAGATAAATGAACTGATGAACTGAAACAAGTAATAAAAAATGAAGAACAATATTGTTTATGATATTAAACTAAAAAATAAAAGGAGCTAATTATGTCTATTATTTCCTTTTAATTAGGTTTTAATTTGGTTTTATTTCTTTGTTTAATGACATATTAACTTTCACGGGTTATTTAATGCCAAAGCCATCCTTGTTGAAGAATAGCAGTGAAAGTAATTAAGCCATAGCTGGGAGGATAAATGGGTTCATGCCTTTCCCTAGAATTTTAACCTAAAAGTGAATATAATAGCACATCTGGATTTTGAACTTATTATTGAATAGGATTGATTATTTAAACCATACAATTGTGTATAAATTATTAGTATTAGATAAGAATACTTGAAACCACATAACTGTAGGAAAACAAATAATTATTATTTAAAAAGTAAGTTGGCCAACCATTGATGAGAATAACTCAAAGGCTCCATTTTTAATAGCTACTACATGGAGGTGTAGGCAAGAGCGTTACTGCTTTCCCCCAGATTGATCCATATTTTTAATACTGAGTATTAAGCTAGGAGGCATCGAGTACCATTTTTTGAGTTTTTGGTATGACTCAATCTGGGATTGAACCCCGGTGTCCCAGACCATTGATGAACACTCTAACCATTATACCAATGTGAATAAATTTTTAGTATTTGATTAGAGTACTTAAAACCATATATCTGTGCAAACAGATGATTATTATTATATCAACTAAGACATTTTTTCCCCACCTCATTTTTATACTTCAAGGTGATTTTCATTTTTTCATTTAGATATTCCATTTCTGTTGATCAAGTCCTTGATGAAATTTGATACACTTGAAGATGGCTTTAGCCTCCCTACTCTCCCCTTAGCCATGGCCCAAATGTTCCAAAAATGAATCACAGTCTCCTATATATCTCTTTCTTTCCCTTTTATCTCTTTTTCTTATAACCCCTCTCTCTCTCTTTCTATTTTTCATTTATCTATTTCCTCCTTTGCTGAACATTTGAAAAATTCATCATTCTGATGAAGTATTTTGAAATAAAGATGAAATATCATTTTTGAATATGAATCAAATTTCGGTATTAAATAACATGTAAGGTTTTGATAATCTGTTAAACAATAGAACAAAATAGTACTAATAGTATTTATAAATATTTAATTGAAAACAAAAACTGTAAAAAAAAACTATTATTAAGAAAAATAAAATTAGTAGAAAAGATTTTTTTTCATATTTGTTTGTATTATTGAATCTGCCTGAACATGCAATTTTTGTATTGTTCTTCCTATTGTTGGCTGAATGATGTCAAATTTCTAATATTCAGAAATCTTTCATTTGCTTTATTTTGCTAAATCGGATTAAAACTCAACTATAATGTTAAAAATCGGAAAAATTCATAATCTGTAAAAACCCTGTACGATGTATTGAAATTTCAGCCACAGATATATCCATCCCAGACATTTCGAAAAAGCTTTAATTTTAAAGATGAAAATTCCTTAGACTAACAGTACTTATTCATATCACAAATGGGTTGTAAAATTGTCATTATCAACAATAAAAAGGATGTGGTCACTTTTGTTAAAATTTAGGATGAACTGGGCCATTGGCCAAATGAGTAGAGTGTGGTAGCTGTTAAAAAGGGAGCCTCCTAGTCACCCTCGACTAAGGTCACCTACTTTACTTATTTATATTTAAAGGAGTCAAAATAGCAGTACTTACCCATATTATTTATGAGTTCTAAGAGGACCTTTAGAAAAAATATCATTTTTATCAAAGTGTAGGATAATTATTTATATTCCAAATAGAAATACTTGCCTATATTTTTAATAAAACTGAAATTAATGAGTTGTCTTAGAAAATCTTATTCTATGTAAATTTTACTAATCAAATTAGATGCAATAATTGATGGAAATATTTGTACTTATTTTGAATTATGATTTTCATTGACTTTGTAGCAATTTTTTTCCTTTTTTTTTCATGATAAACATTAAAGATTTTAAACAGTATAGATTTATGATTTATTAGATTGGGTAGCACTCACTCAATCCATGTAGATTGTCAGATGGCCTTTATTATATGTGAAAAACCTTGAGTTTTATTCAAATTTAGGATAATCATTTGCATTTTAAGGATTTTTCATTCAATTTAATAGTTTATTTAGGGCATATTAACTGCCTTGTTTACAACAAGCATTACATCAGAAAGATGGCTTCAGGGTTGTTTGGCAATATCTTTAAAAAACAAAACTAATAAATATTTTGAATAAATAGTTAATTTTATTATTTTCCAGAGCTGAAGTGGTAATATTAATTTGATTTTTTTTTTAAATAGCCTTCTAAGCCTTTTTTAATCCAAGTCACCTTTTAGATTAAATTGATTAACTCTGAATATCTCTACACCTGGTCAAAATAGTGAGGGCAGTTGAGTTTATATATATATATACGAGGATCATTAAATAAGTTTCCAGACTTTTTTTTGTATGGGCACTTTTATTGATAGTCCACATATGAAACTCTAGTCCCCTTCAAAGTAATCCCCTCCGGCTGCAATGCACTTGTACTGTTCCAACAACTTCTGGAAGGCCCCGTGGAAGTCCTCTTGTGTGAGCATATCAATGACCTTCGTCACAGCCTCTTTCATCTCCTCAATTGTCGCATAACGACAGCCTCTGAGCTTAGGCAATAAGCAAAAGTCACAGGGAGCAAGGTCTGGACTATAGGTAAGGTGAGGAACTGTCTTGATGCCCATCTTGGTCAAATAGTCTGTGACAAGGATGGAGTTGTGGACTGGTGTATTGTCCTGGTGGAAATGCCACTGACCCGATTTGAAGAGTGCTGGCCTCTTCCCTAGGAATCTCTTTCTGAACTCCCTTAAAACCTCAACATAGTAACCCTAACTCTAACTGTTTGGCCAATCAACTCTAGTGTTCTGACTTCCTTACTCCTCCCACACCTCTCATCATCCCTCACAGACTCCCTACCTTTCTTGAATCTCTTATGCCACTCAAAAACTCGATTCATGCAAGATGGTTAAAAAGCAGTCTGAAGCATTCCATATGTTTCTGTGGCATTTTTTCCAAGTTTAAAACATAATTTTATTGCATATCGATCTTCTAAAGTGTCCTCAAGTCCACATTGCATTTTTGAAATTCCCCAGCTGTGACAATCAGGCTTTAGTAGGGTGTATTCCAATTGCTGCTGTAGCTGTTCATTTGAACCTGAAATCATAAAAACTGGTCAGTCATCTCTTAAGATGTATAACAATAACATACTGAATTTTCATGAGTCTACGACAATTTTAAATGCCTTTACAAAAAAAGTCCAGAAATTTATTGAATACACAATGTATATATGTAGAGAGAGAGGAAGAGAGAGTGTGTGTGAACCATCTGTCACTTGTTATAATTAATTAGAGAGTGGGTAATTCGTGAGATGGAGTTTTTATATGAGAAATTATAATGACTAGTAGTATTTACTCATATTATAAATTGGTTGTAAGATGGCGATCATTGAAAATAAATGACATAGAATCACTTTTATCAGTTTAGAATAATTATTCTTATTTAAAAAAGTTAAGTTAATAGTAATTAGCTATATTACATTCAGGTTGTAAAATGGTCGTTATTAATAAATGATGTAGAATCACTTTATTTTTAAAAATAACAATTTTACAACCCATTTGTATATACTTCAATACATTTCATTTCATTTCTATAATAATTTCCGTACAATGTACAGGGTTTCTGCAGACAATGAATTTTTCAGATTTTTAGGATTATAGTTAAGTTTAAATCTGACTTAGCAAAATAAAACAAATAAAAGATTTCTGAATACTAAATATTTGACATCATTCAGCCATCAATAGGAAGAACAATACAAAAATTTCATGTTCAGACAGATTCAGCAATACTAACCAAGTGTCACTTTTATTAAAGTTTCAAAAATATTTACGATCAGTTTTTTTTTATATATGTATTGTAAGGTGACCATTATTAAAAATAAAGGATAAAGACTCACTTTTATGAAAATGTAGGATAATTATTTATAGGAGTCAAACTCGCACTACTTGTCTATATTTTGAATAAAAATAAAGTTTATGATTTATTCTTCAAAATTTTATTCTTTGCAAATTTTACTGATAGAATTATATCAATAATATTTTTAATTATTTGTAAATATAATTTTCAGTGACTGAGTTGCAAATTTTTTTTATTCTTTTTATTGATAAATATTCATTTGCCTAGTGGGTAGAGTGTTCGCCAATGGTCCTGGAGACCTGGGTTCAATCCCAGGTCGCGTCATACCAAAGACTTTAAAAATGGTACTTCATACCTCCTTGTTTAACACTCAGCAATATGAGGTACATATCAAGGGTAAAGTGGAGCAATCCAGAGAAAGGAGTAGCGCCCTCCCTTAAATTTCAGTGTAGTAGCTATTGAAAAGGGAGCCTTCTGGTCACCCTCAACTAAAGGGAGACAACTTTACTTTTACTTATTTGTATTTAAAGAATTTTTTATTTGTTTTTATCGTTTATTTATTATTGGTTACTGCTTACTTTACACTAAGAGTGCTCTACGAACAACAGCTTCAGCTTCATCCAAAAGATTCTGTTAATCTGGAAAAACCCTCTAAAAATTTATATTTGGAATATATATTTAAGTTTTTCTTATTTTCCAGTCTTGTTGGGGTAATCTTAACCTAATTTTTTTCTTCTTAATATTGGATTTCTAAGCCCCCACTCCCATTTTTTTTAAAGTTATGGGACAACCGTTTTGATTAAATGAATTTCCTCCTAGTTTGACACCTTGTTATGAAAAAGAGAGTATCTACATGCAAATAGGGACATGAGGACCATCTGACCCTTGTAATAACAAGAGAGTGGATAAGCACTCTTTACAAGTAAACAGATGCCCCTTTTACAGTGAGTGAGGCCAGCAAGACATAAAAGAGTGGGAAATGAGATCCTGGATTAACATTCATTTTTACCCAAATACTACTTTATCACAGCTCAGAATAGGTTTAATATATCTCCTGTTGAGAGGCAAGATAGTCACTTCCCCCCTTGTCAACCCCAAAAAGTCGTTGGGTCCTGGATGTGACTCTAAACTGCATCTAGTGGTGAGGCTCCTCTTCAGAAGCTCTGGGAAGTATGGAGTAACTGTTGTCATTACTCCTAGGTTCACTCTGACCCAGAGCAGTTTTACCAGTTAAGTTCCACACTAGATCAAATAGATCTGTGTGAAAATGATTAGTATTAAATTACAATGCCTAAAACCATATTACTATGTGCAAATTATTTGTATTAGATAAGAATACTCTCTGTTGTATAAATTGTTGCCATTACTCCAAGGTCCAGTTTTATTGGTATGATAGTCCCTATTATCTGTCAAATAGGTCTATTTGAAAATAATAATCAGTATTAGACAGAAATACTCAATGCTGTACAACTTGTTGCCATTACTCCCAAGTCCACTATAATCTGGTATAATAGTACCTATTATCAGCCAAATAGGTCTACTTAAAAATTTTCAGTATTAGATAGAAATACTTCAAAGCATATGCAGATTATTTGTACTAAATAGTATCGGATACTCGGGTCTCTTTTCCTGACAATAGTGGTAATCGTTTTGACTTCTACCTTGTGCTGTTTTTTTCTTGATGTCCTATCTCCTTTCTTTCAATGTGGGCCATCCACTGTTTTATTGTGAGGAATAAACATGGAGTCATCTCTTGTTGAGAAGAAACAAATACCAAGCCAATTTTGTGTGCACACTGTTTTTATTACTTTCTTATCTAAAATAACCTGACTACATTCGGTGGGTAGCACACAGAACATAGACAGAAAAATATGTGCACACAATTTTTCATACATGTACCTATCTCAACTCTTTGGAACCAATTAATTAAAGTTCTAATTATCTTTTGAAATTTTTAGATTTTTTGATCATATGACAGTCCCAACCAGGCTCTCAGATTTATCCCAGGGTCATAGCCTGTCACTCATTCCTAGTTGACCTTATGTCTCTGTTTATGATTTCTTATTCACTTTTTCAAATTCTACACTATCTCTCAAATAATAGATACAGCTACTCTAATATTTAACAATAGAAATACTTGAAACCATATAACAGTCAGCAAATTATTTGTATTAGATTGGAATACTTGATACTATCTGTGTGCAAACAAATGATTATTATTATTCAATTGGAATAGTTACTAGAAACTGTAGTTCCACTTTGTTAGGAGGGCTTAGAATACACTGTGTATCTCTTATAGAGGTGTAACAACTATCATTTATCCAGGTCTCTACCTCTTACCTGGCATAAAAGAATACTTCAACTAGTATGAAATGCCTTATTTAAAATTCTTTTTTTTATCCTCAGCACTAACTTAATTAAATTCTCCATGGTATTTTACAATCACTATCAACCTCTTACCTGACATAGATTGGTACTTCAACTAGTATGATTTTTTCTTTCTTTCTCTCTCTCTCTTCCCCAATTTCCTTTTTATTTGTTTTTGTTGTTTGGCTCAGTGGTAACTTGTATTTTGTTAAATTCTCTATGGTGTTTCTTGACGTGTTAGACCTGATCAATATTTTTTTTCACCTAACCCAAACAATAAAACAGATTTAATACATATTGGCTTAGATACATAAATAATATTGATTAGCATTTGTCAATTCTTTGTTCTTTTTTTTTTTTCTTTTTTTGTTTGTCTACATTTTTTAGGCCACAGAGCAAAAGACACGATCTCCACTGAACAGCTGTTTGCAACAACACGTCATGAAGGCTTCAATGATGTCGTGAGAGGAAGAATACTGGCTGGCAACTATTTCCTTTTGAAAAGGTAAAACCTCAATAATAAAATAATATTTAAATACCTACATCCAAGGGTAGTATACCACCCCTTGCAAAAATTATGGAAGTAACACACTTGGAGTATATTCACTTAAATTTTTTATTTAGTACTTAAATAAACTAGCAACAGATAAGATGAAAAACATTTTCTTTTATAACTGAATATTCAGGCTTCATAAAATATACCTAAAACTAACTTGATTGAATGTTATAGTCATGAGTTGTTGTTGGCGACCATTGTCAAAGGAGACCAGAAGGCTCCTTTTTCAATATCTACTACACTGAGGTGTAGGGGAGGGCGCTACTCCTTTCCCTGGATTGCTCCATTTTACCCTTGATAATAAACACTAAAAGCTAAATTACTTTTGAGACTCTGAAACGTAAATGATTATGATCTTTATTATTGTATTGGCTTTTAAAACATTGATGTATCCCAAAGAATGAAAGAGTCAGAGAGAATTCAAATAAGACATGTCTTGTTGAAGTCATCAAGGCGGAGCTGAGCAAAAGAAAACCCCATTCTTCTTCTTTCCTTTTATTTTCTTTCTTACTTTTCTTCTTTTTTTTATTCTCTAACCATTCTTCTTCTTCTTATATGAAAAGATTCTAAAAAGCAGAAATGTATAGCAAACAAATTATAATAATAATAATAATACTTGTTTTAGGAGGGTCTTACCCTTCTGCAGGGGATATACTTCCCTTTGAGGAGGGTCTTCCCTTTTTTTTGCGTGTCCGGTACTGTATATTTCTATTATCAATTTCAATCATTCATTTTAAGGGGGTGTCCTCATGGTGTAATGGTTAAAGCGATGGACTGTCGGATTGTAGTAAGCAAGTTCACTTTTAAGCTAATACCCTTGGGAAAGGTATGAACCCCCATATCCTCCCAGCTATGGGTTAGATAGTACCACTAATGTTCTTCTTGGAGAATAGCTTTGGCATTAAATGACCTACAAAGGTTGATATGCCATTAAACAAAGAAACCAAACCATTCATTTTAAGTCTCTTTGGGGTTCAGATCAAGAACTGCTATCTGACTTAATCCACAAGATTATTGAATGTAAGTGTCAGCACAGATTTCTTTTTCTATTTCATGAAAGTAAGTAAGTAGGAAAGAAGTTAAAGCCAACAAACAACAAATAAGAATGAAAGTCCAAAAATAAACTTTCTCAGCCACCTGAGATAAATCAACTCTTGAACAGTTTGAAGATTGTTGGAAAATTGAAAAGCTGAAGATCGAACCTCTCTTAGAAAGCAATTATATGCACCTGGGTAAAAAAATTGTGCTGTGGGAATTTTCAGTTCACAGCTGTTCAGTACTTTATCAGTCGTTAAGCTTCTGTGTATGTTCTTGTTTCTTTAGCAATCTTGCCAGATAGTTTGGCTGATGTTCTAAGAACGGCAGTCGCTTAGAAAAACATAGCATATCAGTTAATCAATATTTGGTGAAGAGGTAGTATTAAAGGTAGGATTTTAATCTAGTAACACTGAAATGTTTTTGTGAAGACTTATAAGTTTATAAATATCATTAAGAGGTTAATGTTTTTTAGCCATTTGGTGCAAATTGTTTATACTACAAGTATAAGAACAGCACAAACTTTTTTTTTTCTTTTGCTTAGAGCCTTAATTTTCCAGTGATCAAAGAAGAAGAAAATTGAAATGAGGTTATAACTTTGGGTTCTTACTAAATCTTCACCTTCATCTTTATACAGTTTAACAAAAGATGATTTTGTTTAGCTAACGGGATGGACACAAAGTCAGGGTTCTGTGTAACATTGTATTTACCTTGTAAATTGAACCCTCTTGCTAAAAGAATTTAGAGATCTAGGAATTTTTAAAAACGTCATATCCTAGACACTTCAGAGATGCAACTGGTGTATTCTATTGCCCCAGCTAACTAAGCTGATTTGATTTTTTTAAATCTTGGAGTTTATATAGATTTGGTTTTCTACAAACTGTCCTCTATCTTTACAATTATCATCATATCCGAATTTACATTTTGATGTTTTCACAGTATGAATCATAACTAATTAACCATTATTTATATTTACCTTCTTGATGAGGCTTAAAATATTCTGATCATACTACCCACCCACACACCAAAACAGCAATATCCTAGGGATGACAATGAACTACATCTAATGGTGAGGCTCCAGTTCTGGAGATCCAGAGAGTGTGGAGTACCACTCTTTTGTCATTACTCCCAGGTACTCTCTGACTCAGAGTGGTAGTACCTGTTAGGAGGTGCCCGTGGTATAATGGTTATCGTTGTTGGAAATGGACATGGCGACACGAGTTCAAATCCTGGACGAGGCTGATTGCATTTCACATAGCACTAATAACCCAGGGAAAGGTATGAATTCAATTATTCTCCCTCCAGCTATGGGTAAATAGTAGAACAGACTGGGTTCTTCAGCCTTGGTGAGGCAACTAGTTTAGGAGAAGGAAAACTTTAAATTGAAACCTGTTAAACTCTGCTTAAAAATTGACCTTGTGTCATATCCGGACCAAGCGGAGGGGTTGGTAAATAGGGTAGTACCTGTTAGGGTACCATTTATAAGTCAAACAGATCTGTTTAAAAATTATTTGTATTAGATAGGAATACTTTATCCTATTAGAATATGCAAAAACTCTTGAAATACTAAACAAACTACATGAAATAAATGTAAATGTACACAATTATCTAATTTCTTGGCTTTAAATAACCCCAGATAGATTGATATGCCATTAAAATCTATCACACAATCAATCATTATCTGATAAAACTGATAACCTTCCTAGTCTTTTGTTTTATAACTTTGAACTAAATGTGGAAAAAGTTTGTGATGTCCACTGACACTTCTTCCACAAGTAAGCAGCAAAGTACATGTAAGAAAGCAATAGAGAATCCGCAAGAGAGTGGCAAAGGACATGTCTTATAGAAAGACATTAGATTATTTTATCTTCTGAGGTTGGGTGTAACCTAAAAAAAAGTTTAGTAGCCTCTGGATTTACCAAGAAAGATTTTTATGGTGGATATCACTTGATGGTATTAAGTGTGTTTAGTTTCAATTAATATCTTGAAAAAGATTCTCTTGGCCATTCTTATTACCATTAGGTTGCATTTCTCTTTGGATTCAGCTGGATTTTGCTAGAAAATGGTAAAGGTGAAAACATTCTGACAAAAAAATCTTTCTTTGTCTAAATCTATCGTATTCTCTTGATTGTTTTATCTAATATTGGATACTTATTTACCTAGCTGATATACAATTTATAACAGCTGTTTTCTAAGACCACAGTTTTGCTTCTTATTGATCAATTCATTGATCTAACAGCCAAAGTATAAACAGACCCAAACACTCATTCATTGTTACTATAGAAATGCAGTGTTTAAAATTTTACTATAGAAATACTCTGAGAATTAGGAAGAAAGATATAATCAGTGGTCAGGAAAATTGACTGACAGAACATGGCTAATATATATATAGTGTAAGAATTTTCCCAAATCCTCTTAGCCCAGTCTGCTAGGGCTGTAGAATATGCTGTATGCATCTCTGCTGAGGGTCAATTCTCCCCACATCCATACCCTTAATTTGTGCCCTTACTATGACACTAAACTGGATTTGATGGTGAGACTCCAGTCCTGGAACTTGAGGGAATGTGGAATACCCATTCATTGCCGTTACTCCCAGGTCAACTCTGACCCTGAGTGGTAGTAGCCATTAGGGTCCCTTCTAAGGGTCTTATAGAAATATTTAATCATTTACTTAAAACCATTTAACTATATGCTAATCAATGAATAACGTTGAATGCCATAAAACTTAACTAGCAACCATATATATGTATCAAAAAGTTCAGAGATATAAAAAAAACACATGGTCTCCCAAAGATGATTTTATTTGTAGAAATATTTGCCAACGTTACGGTTTTTAGACTTTCATCAGAGCATGTAAGTTATTAAATAATTCAATAATTTCCATGCCTTGATGAAGTACTAAAAACTGAAATATTTAATGTTAGCAAATATTTCTATAAATAAAATCATCCTCTAATGTCCTAGTGTTTTTTCATCCTCATACATTTTCATACAATCAAATTTATTTCTAGATTTTCCATATAAGTATATATGCCCGTGCATGTGTGTATATATATATATATATATATATATATATATGAGTGTGTGTGTGTGTACACATATATATGTATGTATATATATATATATATATAGATATATGATAACCCATAACAGACAGTAATTATTTAATCAAACCACTGACCTATTGGCAGAGCTGAGAATTTACTGACTGTATTACCCGCCGAGGGATAAGACCCCCTACCTCTAAAAAAAAAGAGGCATTCTGGGTAAGACACCAAACAGTGTCTGGTGGTGAGACTCTAGTTATGGAACTCTGAGGAGTGTGGAGTACCTTTTCATTTCGATTACTCCTAGGTCCGCTGTCCTGGAAATGTTTATACCTTCTAGGATCCCATTTATTAGTCGAATTGATCTTTTATAATATTATTTATACTGTATAGAAATACTTTGTATTATATAAAAAATGTGTAAAATGTGTAAAAAAACCTCTTAAGCTTTTTTAAACAGATCTATGTGACCCCTAGATGGGACCCTAACAAATCTATTTGACCTCTAGATGGGACCCTACCCAATCAGATATATTTGACCCCTAGTTGGGACCCTAACAGATCTATTTGACCTCTCGATGGAACCCTAACAGATCTATTTGACCTCTAGATGGGATCATAACAGATCTATTTGGCCCCTAGATGGAACCCTAACAGATCTATTTGGCCCCTAGATGGAACCCTAACAGATCTATTTGACGTCTAGATGGGATCATAACAGATCTATTTGACCCCTAGATGGGATCATAACAGTTACTATTTTTCTAGGTCAGAGTGGACCTGCGAGTAATGGCAATAAAGATGTACTCTACACTTCCCAGATTAATATGATAGCAATACTTGATTTCATATAAATGTCTACATGACATTCTAAAGAAATTACAACACAAAATAATATAAATGTATATGATTTCCTAATCTGTAAGCATTAAATAACCCTACAGAGATTGATATGCTATTAGAATTAATTAATCATAGACACAATCCCATTGAAGTTGAAGGTATTTTTATTATGTATTTCCTGACATCTTTATTATTCATTTTTAGCTAGTGTTTTTCTTCATATTAAATTTGATTGCTTTTTTTATTTCCTGTTTTTATCACAACTCAAACAGACTTTTTTCTCAGTGACAACAAGAGGACAGCGCCAATCATAAAGATACAAACACAAGTGAGTGGTAATTTAAAAAGAAAAACATCCTAGATGAAGAAAAATATTAATTTTAAAAAACATTATTTGAAAGTAAATAAAATATATTCCCTGTCTCTTTATATGCTTTTAACCCTTTTGGTAATGAGAGCAACTCATGTTGCCCAAATATACTTAATATGAGAGAGCAAGATTCAACTTAACTCCTCATTACTTAAAAATTTTTAATCTTCTTCAATATACGTCATCTCCCAAAAGTGCCTCTTGTTTGATATTATAGCGATGGGGAGGTCATTATTTACTCCTTTAGAGTTTTTCACATCAGTGTTAGCTGATGGTTTTTCACTGGAGTTTGAGTGACAGCAAGTCTCCTCAAGTCTCCAGGACTCGTCTCAATATTCTGGCTGTCCTCAGCAATGCTGTCGTTTGGATAGTCTCCACCCATCCGCTAATTTCCAAGTCCTCCAGGCCCTTTAATAATCCTTTAGTTACTGTGCCTAACACACCAATCACAATTGGCACAATCATTACTTTCATGTTCCTCAGCTTTTTTATTTCTCTAGCAAGGTCGAGGTACTTATCCTTTTTTTCACTTTCCTTCAGATTTATTCTGTGGTCCGCCGGGACAGCAAAGTCGACAATTTTGCTGAATCTCATTTTATTATTATTATTATCAGGTTTTTGATTTAAGGTTTAAGTTGGTTTTGCATTGGTATTACATTGGTTGCGTTGGTATTATGTTGGTTGTTTTGGTATTACGTTGGCTGCGTTGGTATTATGTTGGCAGCATTGATATTACGTTGGTTGTTATCCCCTCACTAAATGTTGATGGAAAATAAAGGTGGTGGAGAAGAATGAAGATGTCGGTAGGTTTTATATGAAGGTTTAATGGCAGAATGAAGAAGAGGGTTTACGCTGGTATGCTGAGAGTCTCGTAGGGAGGAAAGAAGGAAGGAAGCTGTTATGGAGTATCATCCAATTCATTTTTAACTAGGATCCCTTGGTCTAGAAGAATAGACGCAAAGAGATCAATAAACTAGACGGCTCTCCTCATTGTGTATGATGCTGCTACTGCTATTCAAGAGGAGATGATAAGACGTCCGCTCCCATTGAGGATTTCAGAGGAAGAGAGAGTTTCGTGGGCTTTCTTCAATTTTTGGTGCTGCTAGGAAAGATGGTTTGGGTTAAATAGGATAAGTCATCCTGATTGGGTGAAAATGTTCAGCAATCCTAACAGTCAAATTAAATTACACACCAAACAAGAAATACAAGGTTCTTTCTGCTACAATATAACCAAGCCTTAAAATAAAACAAAAAATATTTTATTATGTCTAAGTAAAAAATAATTAATATTAAACAAAACTAGATTGGTTGTTTGTATTTTATGGCATATTAACTCTTGCAGGTTATTTAAAGCTAAATATTATTCATTCCTGTATATACTATCATCAAATCATGCTGAGAGCACAAATTCTCTTGACTCTTTCTCACCATCCATCCCTATCATCCCTAGTTGGTCATCTTGGCTGCTTTCCTCCTGTATCCGCACAAAGCTGATGTAAGTCTTTGCTGGTTGACCAACACTGGTGCATCCATGTGTAACAACCCCTAAGAGAACATCACTTATGAATTTGTTCTTGTTTCTCTATTTATCAAACATATAGAAACCCATACTACTATATGGAGGCACCACATGGACACAAAACTGTGAGAAAAATCTCGATTGGAAATATACAAGAAGAATGCTGTGAGTGTATTAAAGAAATCCTTGTAGCAACATCCTACTAAACAGCTGCTGGACAACCACCTGCCTTCCATCTCACAAACCCTTCAAGTAAGACAAAGATAACATGTATGAGATATATATATATATATATATATATATATTTATATATGATTTATAAAATGAAATGCAGTTTCTTCCAGGCAGCGGTCATATCGATACTGCAGTACAGATGCACAACTTGGACGCTAACAAAACGGCTGGAGAAGAAGTTAGACGGCAATTACATAAGAATGCTGCGGCCAATATTGAACAAGTCCTAGCGGCAACACCCCACAAGGCACCAACTATACCGCCACCGGCTTCCCATCACAAAAACTATCCAAGTTAGACGAACCAGACATGCAGGACACAGCTGGAGAATCAGGGACGAGCTCATAAGTGATGTACTCCTATGGACCAATACATATGGCTGGGCAAAAGCAGGACGACCAGCTCGAACATACATACAGCAGCTATGTGAGGATACGGGATGAAGCCCTGAATACCTGCCAGAGGCGATGAACAATAGAGAAAAGTGATGAGAGAGGGTCAGGGATATCTGTGCTGGCGGCACGTCATGATGATGATGATAAGTGAATAGTTTGTCAGAAACATTATTTTTTAATGAGCCAGAGCTCATTTGTTTCCACACAGTTAAATGGTTTCAAGTGTTGCTATTTATTGTTTGCACACAGTTAAATGGCTTCAGGTATTGTTTTCTAACACTAGTCGTACTATTTGCACACAGTTAAATGGTTTTAAGTGTTGTTATTTATTGTTTGCACACAGTTAAATGGTTTCAGGTATTGTTTTCTAACACTAGTTGTACTATTTGCACACAGTTAAATGGTTTCAAGTGTTGCTATTTATTGTTTGCACACAGTTAAATGGTTTCAGGTATTGTTTTCTAACAATAGTTGTACTATTTGCACAAAGTTAAATGGTTTCAAGTGTTGCTATTTATTGTTTGCACACAGTTAAATGGTTTCAGGTATTGTTATCTAACACTAGTCGTACTATTTGCACAGAGTTAAATGGTTTCAAACATTGCTATTTAACATTAGTAATTGTATTTATCAAGTATTTTTATACAAGTTAACAGTAATCAATTGTTTGCGCACAGTTAAATGGTTTTAAGTATTACTATTTAACACTAATATATTTGATATCAATAATCCCTTGTAAAATATTGAACAGTTCTATTTAACCCATGGATGGAACCCTAACAGGTATAACCACTCTATGTCAAAGGGGATTTGCGAGTAATAGTAATGAAGAGATTCTTCAAAGCTCAAGGACTGGAGCCTCACCATCAGATGGTTTAGTGTCATACCCAGGACAATAGATAAAGTTATTATTATTGAATAACAATACTTGAAACCATTTAACTGTGTACAAATGAATGAGCTGCAACTCATTTAAAAATAATGTTACCTAAAAACTATTCAAATAATTAATATTGATTTCAGTTTGGTTTGGTTTGGTTTATTTAATGGCATTTCAACCTTTGTAGGTTATTTAATGCCAAAGCCATCATACTAGAACAGTAGTGGTTCTATTTAACCCATAGCTGGGAGGATAAGCATGATCATACCTTTCACAAGGGTATTTGTCTGAAAGTGAATGTAATAGCGTGACTGAAGTTCGAACTCGCTTACTAAAATTTCGCAGTCCATCGCTTTAACCATTACACTACAATGACACCCCCAGATTAATATTAAGTAGAATTATTAGTGTTAGCAATACTTGAAACCATTTAACTGTGTGCAAACAAAAAATAGCAATACTTGAAACCATTTAACTGTGTGCAAACAAATGAGCTTCAAGTCATTTAAAAATAAAGTTACTTACAAACTATTCACTTGAAAATATATATGTATTCTAGATTTTTTATCATACGCGTGAAAATACATGCGATAACCCTGTACTCATCAGCCACCAACCAAGGGTGATGCCACAGTTTCAGTGGCTAAGGCCATCTGGGGTGCCACCTGCAAGTTTTGTCAATGGACAGGGTATGCAGACAGAGTGAAAGTTCCTCTTGTCAAATCCGTGAGGAACTTTTGCTATGTATATCTTCATATATATATATATATGAGACCAGTTCACATACCTCAGGAGTAATATCTTATCTACTGAAAGTGATGTCAACACAGAAGTCAAATGAGTCATCTTCTAACATGGCTGCCTTCGTGAATCTTCTTGGTAAAAGCAAACCAGCTAAGCTTACCTCATTTATAGGAGAACACCTAATGCAGCAGGTGGGTTGGTCTATGGTGCCAAGATGACCTGCCCAACACATTTGGATGAGTGGTGTTTATTCACCCATATATTCATCCTGTAAATGGCAATGGGAATCATTTTCTACTTGTGATTCAGACCACTTTCAAGTCAACCAATATTCATCAAGGAGACCAGTTCACATACCTCTGGAGTAATATCTTATCTACTGAAAGTGATGTCAACACATGTCTAGTGAAATCATGTACGTTTATTGACCAGTTATCAATGGAAATCTGATATCTCTGATAAAATAAAACTGGATTTCTACCAAACTGATGCTGTATCAATACTACTGTAGGGATACACCAAACATACTAATGAAATGCATGTAGAAAAAGCTAGACAGGAACTTCATTAGAATACTACTTGCTGTTTTGAGCAAATCCTGTGAGCAACACCCCACAAAACAGCTGTACGGCCACCTACCTCCTATCTTACAAATATCCCGAAGAAGATGAACAAGACATGCCGGGTACTGCTGGAGAAGCAAGGATAAACTCAAAAGTGACATTCCCTTATGGACTACTACACATGGACACACCAGCAAGGAATTACATCAGCTCTGAGCGGATAATTTTATTGTTTGGATGACCTGCCAGGAGCGATGGATTGTCAGGACTGATAGCAAAAGAGAGTCAGGGAAATCTGTGCTGTAAGTGCAACTTGAGGATGATGTATAAACGGGATTTGTCATTAAATAATCATCTAGGGTTGATATGCCATTAAACCAAACAAAAAATTGTGCAATATACACACTGTTGCCAGTTGTGTATTGTAATTGTAAAACGCCAATAAATTTTTTCATAGTCAAAAGTGTATTGCAGCCGTTAAATTTGTTGCTAAATGTGCTACGCCAAAAGGGTTAAATTCATCATTGATTTCAATTAATCTGGGCTTGCAACTCTGCTGTAATCATAAATATAATATACATTAGAAAATAATAATTTTATTCGTAATCATCTCCTACCCAACAACAAATCAGCCTGGTTTCTATTGGTAACAGTCATGTACGCCTGGAATCTAGGGAGTTTGTATTCCTATTATGCATATTAATTAATCATCATTACAACAGGATAAGTAGCATTGTTTTCGGAGATGTATATAGGGGGAATACCCCATGGTATAATGACTAAACTGCTGGACCGCTACCTCTAAGTAAACGTGTTCAAATACAAGTCCAGCTATTATGTTCACTTTCAGACTAATACTCTTGGGAAAGGCATGTACCCCCTTATTCCTCCCCCTCGCCTTCTGTTCTTCTATGATGATAGCTTTGGCCTGGAATAAGATTGATATGCAATTAAATTAAGAATAAAAGAACTATTTACTTTTGTATATATGCAGTACTGGACAAAAAATCCAGATTGCTGACATAAAAAATAATTTTTATATAGACAATTAATGAAGTTTATGACATGTTAAGACAATTTATGACTCCTTGATATTTGGTATGTTATCCATTAGCATCAATTACTGTCTAATAGCAGCTGGTCATGTTTTCAACAAGTGATTGACTAAGATAATTATTGCCAACAATCTTCCATATGTTAAATAATTCACCTTCATTTGAAGGTTTCGATTCATGGGCTTTCTATCAAATATTGACCATAAATTTATAGGCTTTCTATCAAATATGGACCATAAATTTATAGGCTTTCTATCAAATATTGACCATATATTTATAGGCTTTCTATCAAATAGTGACCATAAATTTATAGGCTTTCTACCAAATAGTGACCATAAATTTATAGGCTTTCTATCAAATATCAACCATAGATTTTTGGTTGGATTTTCTTTTGATGATAATTTCCATTTTTTTAAATAATTTTTGAGGAAAACATCAATTGATGAATGATGGTGATTCAATTTCCTTACAATATCACAAAGTAACCATCCATGATCATTGTATGCTACAATTGGATCTTTTTCAAAATTGGACAACTGCTTACTCATCATTAGCAAAGGACTAATCAAAAGTTAGGGGATCAAATCAAGGAAAAGAAAATTCTAAGAAATTTTCTACTTTTTGGTATTTCTGAGAATTTTCTTTTTTAGAAAATTATGATTTTTCACAACTAAGGGACTTTGTGAGATGTGAGGCAGGTAGCCATATAACTGCTGTTTTGTGTGATATTGCTTCTATGATTTGTTCAAAAAAATATGTTGTATTCTTTTGAAGTTTCCATCTTGTTTTTTATTGTCCGTGTTTCATTAGCGTTTATGTGATGCATCAATACAGTACTATTATCAGTAGCAGGTGTATGTTTACATTACTTTCAGTAGATGAGATGTTGCTGCTAAGGTATGTGAATTGGTCTACTAATTTTAGAGGCTTACCACTTACAAGTGGAGATGGCTCTTCTTTGTTTGAAATGCATGAACTCTGCCTCCCATCTCACAAACCATACAAGATGAACAGAACATGGAGGCCATTGCTCGAGAAGACAAACTCATCAGCAATGTTCTCTTATAGATGTGCCAGTGTTGGCTGGCAAACAAAAACATACTGCTCTGTAAGGACACTGGGTGCTGTCTAGAAGACCTACCAAGAGCGATGGATGATAAGGACAGGTAGTGAGAGAGTTAGGAAACTCTGTATTATCAGTACAACTTGATGATGATGATGATGGGAACTTTGACAACAGTAATCAAGGAAAATAATCACTTCCTATGTGTGTTAGCCATTAAAGTTTTCATTTCGAACAGCACTAATACCCTTATGAAAGGTATTTATCCAACTATTCTCCCTTCAGCTATGGATAAATAGTAAGGTAGACAGGGATCTTTGAAAACCAGTTAAGAAGGAAAACTCTCAGTTCAAAACTGTCAGACTCCACTTAAAACTGACCTTGTGTCACTTCCTGCTTAGGATAGAGAGGGGTTGGATAAATACACGTGAGTCATTGAAGTTTCATTAAAATTTGTGGCAATAAGTTTTTTTTTCACTGTTTTTTTTTCTGTCCAATACTATATATACAGTAGCTGCTGTACCCATCATCATCATCATATCACGCTGGTAGCACGGATATCCCTGACCCTCTCTCGCCACTCCTCCCTATCGTTCATCACCCTTGGTAGGTCTTCAGGACAGCATCCCGTGTCCTCACATAGCTGCTGAATGTATGTTCGCGCTGGTCGTCCTGCTTTTGCACGGCCATGTGTGGGGGTCCATAGGAGTACATCTCTTATGAGTTCATCCCTGCTTCTCCAGCAGTGTCCTGCATGTCTGGTTCGTCTAACTTGAATAATTTTCGTGATAGGTGGCAGGTGGCCGTACAGTTGGTGTCTTGTGGGGTGTTGCCGCCAGGACTTGTTTAAGATTGCACGCAGCATTCTTCTGTAATTGCCGTCTAGTTTCTTCTCCAGCCATTTTGTTAGCATCCATGTAGTGCAGCCATATAGCAGTATCGATGTGACCGCTGCCTGGAAGAAACTGCGTTTCATTTTGTCGGTTAGGTCTGATTTCCATATAATCGATAGCCTATTGATAGCTATCCATGCTTTCGTTAACCTGGTTTCGATGTCCTTTTCGGTTGATTCGACGCTGCTTCCTAGGTATGTGAATTTGTCTACTAGTTTAAGAGGGGTTCCTTCTAGAGTGGAGATGTCCCCCGTTTGATTATAACACATGTATTCCGTTTTGTGTGCATTAACATAGAGGCCTATGCTTGTTGCTGCTCGTTCCAAACTATGCAGTAGTGTTTCGGCTTGGTCAGGTGTATTTGCCAGTATCGCTATGTCATCGGCGTAGTCAGCATTGGTAATTGTTGTTGCGGGGTATCTTCTGCTTCTTTTCTTCGTCAGTTCGAAGCCATTCTCTCTGATTTTGTCAATCGATGTTCTAAGTACGTAGTCTAGACAAATGATAAAGAGGTACGGGGCCAGCGTGTCCCCTTGTAGTACTCCTGCTACAATGTCAAAGTATTCTGTGTCTCCATCTGGTGATCGTACTTTCACTTTAGTGTTTCTATAGAGAATCGTTATTGCCGCTACGGTTTCTTAAGGTATGCCGTACGCTAGTAGGATTTGTTCCATCTTTCCTCTGTGAATGGAATCGAAAGCCTTGGTAAAGTCAACAAATATTAATGTCGCTTGTAGGTTTTTTTGCCCGTACACCTTCAAGGATTCTACGGATGGTTAATATTTGTGAGGTCGTGGATCTATTTCTTCGGAAGCCATTTTGGTTTTTTCTAAGTATGTTGTCGATTTTGGGTTCTATGCGGTTTCGTAGTAGAGCATTGTAGATTTTGGCAGCTATGGATGTAAGTGTTATGCCTCGGTAGTTTTTGGCTAATCCGAGGTCCCCCTTTTTAGGGAAGGGGAGTATGCATCCCTTCATCCATCTATCTATCGGTTTTTTATTGTATACTGCATTGCAGTGTCGGAGCAGTATGTCGTCGAATTTTCTGGTCTTCCATACTTCCGGGGGAATTTCGTCCAGTCCTGCAGCTTTCCTATTTTTAATTTTTCTGAGAACCGAGTCGAGTTCTCCTTGTGTGAACGGTCCAAGTTTAATGTCTAATTGTTTGTTAATTATTCTGGTGATTGGTTCATGTGTTATTTTTGGTGGGTTTCCTCGTAAGTTTTTGAAGTGCTGTTTCCACAGTTTTATTCTTTCTTGTTGGTTTGCTGCTTTCAGTTTTGCTTTGGCTGTGTTCTTTTTTCTACTCACTTCGTTTATTGTTTGCCAGGCTATCCTAGATTGTCTATCTTCCACTGAGTCTCTAATCTTATCTATCTGATTTTGAATGTATTCTGTCTGTTCCTTTATATATATGCCTGCTAATTGATATCGTGCCGTTTTTAGTTTTAAGGCATTTGTGTTTGTTGGGGTTTTTTTTCGATAGTTTTTGGAGGCTGTTTTCACTAGTGCACGTTTGTCTCTCACCGCTAAAGTTTCCCATGGGACTCTATATTTAGTTTTGAGTTTTGTTGGAATGCATTTCGCTGCTGCCTCAAGGTGTGCATTGACGAAATTTTCATATTCGTCGTTTGGTGTACTTGTTTCCGTCTTTTCTTGTAGTGTTTCGAATCTGTTTCTTAATTCTAATACGTACTTATCTCTTATATCTCTGTTGTTCAATAGAGCCCAGTCATAGTATTTGGTGGTCGCTGTTCGTTTGCCGTTTTTTCGTAGGCTTAACCGTATTTTCGCTGTGACTATTCGGCGATCGGTGGACACACCCTCAAAAGACGAGTATGCCTCGCAATTCATTGCACTATTTTTCCATTTCTTGTTTATAAGGACGTAGTCTATCTGAGCTTTAGTATTGTTTGCGTACATGTATGTCCATAGTTTGCCCTTCCTTTTTTGGTAGTTTGTATTGAGGCAGTCTAATCTATTTTCTATCATGAAATCTGTTAGATGTTGCCCATTCCTATTTGACGTGTTGTGGAGGCAACGTGTTTGTTGTTTCCGTTTTTCCCGATTTGGGCATTCATGTCTCCGCCAATGACTAACATGTTGTGTTTCAGGATGCTACGCACTAATGAGGATAGCTCATCGTAGAAGGTGACTAGTTCAGTTTCTTCACTAACATTGGTAGGTCTGTAGCATGAGATGATTGTTGCTCTGGGGTTTCCGTTAAATGTAGCTGCCATCATTCGAGGTTGTATTTTCTCAATGCTATTTAGCGTTTTTAATGCTCTAGGTCCTATAAGTAATCCTACCCCTCCTACTGCGGCATTGACAGAGTTTTTCCATGCGGATACAGTGGCGAGCGACCAGCCATTGCCAGTTTCGTGATATTTGATATCTTCGGTGTGCGTGTATCTGTGTTCTTGTATGCATATTATGTCAATCTTATGTTCTTCGGCCAATGCGATTAGCTCTGGTAGTTGTCCTATTCTATTTAAGGTTCTTACGTTAAATGTCGCTATTTGTAGTGTTTGCTTGCATTTTAGTAGTTTTGACTGTAGCTGATTTTTCGAACACTGAGGCCAGGGCTCCAACCTCAGCAGGACGTGCCCCTTTTTTACCCGCGCGAAGAGCGATGCGGTTTGTGTATGGGTCATGGTTATCTTTCGATGGCTGTTTTATTCTCTTCTATAGAAGCCACTCTTATAGAGGAGCAGCAGTAGTTCCCCGATCGAACTAACGATCCTGAGCGTAAAGTCGTCGAACTCACGTCCCGGACCTGTTTAGGTATTGAGTTTGGTCGTCCATGGGTTTATTCAAATACCTTTACGTACATCATGCTGCTTCCCATGTGTACGTAGTAAAAAAAAAGGGGGGGTAGTTTTGATCTAGATTTTCTTAAGTTTTAACTTAGTTAAAGTCCTAGATTAGGGTACTTTTGTCAGACTTTCCCTGGTACTGAATTTTTTTTTTTTTTTTTTTTTTTGGCGGTATTGGGACATGTTCCTAGGCTTTTTTTTTTTTTTTTCTTCTTCTATACTACCATTGGTAACCGAGGAGGCTTCAGGAATTATAGAGCTGTTAGAAATGACTTTTTTTGGGGGTGTTTTAGGCTTTTACTTTTTCTTCTAAACTACTGTTAGGGCTTTCTTTAAGAATTTTTAAATTATATTATAGAAGAGATTCAAAAACGTTTTGCCATTTTCGCTGACATTTGGACAGAAGTTTTATAATCAATTTGGGTTTATAGTAGAGTAAGCGTGTCTTTACATTTAAAACGCATAGTTTAAGCATTATTTTACAAACAAAAATACAGCATAACATTTTGTAAAATTCAGCATTTTAAGTTAATAGGACTTAAAGACATACTGACCAATATTGATACATTCTTTCCTGTAGGCACGTGAGCTCGAATCCTTCCTTTTCCCTTTAAAGTTTATTTACTACTGAAATTTTGGGTAGTTTTGGAGACGGTCTACTCTTCTAGTCAGTTGGTGGGGGGGGTATTAATTTCATCATCATTTTTTTTTACTTCACTACAAAATTTGTTTGATGGCATATCAACTATTTTAATGCCAAAATTTAATTAATTTGTAAATATTTTATTGTAATAGAAGAGAAGAAGGAGAGAGAAAGAGAAAGATTTGTTTTGTTTAATGGGATATCAATCCCTTAAGGGTTATTTGATGCCAAAATTTCATTCACTTGTACGAAATGGTTTGGTTTGGTATATTTCTTTAATGGTAGATCAACTCTTTAAGGGTTATTTTATGCTGAAATCAGATTCATTTATAAAGTTTTTATTGTAATTATAACTACATATCATGCATTTTGCCCTGATACCGCAGACTGAAGCATCCATCCCTGGCCAGTACACTAATTCATTGGCATGTGCTTTCATGCCGACTACTCCTTGGTGTGTGCAAAATGTAGGCAGTGCAGGACTTTTCTCCATTGCTTTTTGGGGATGACAATCCTTCGATCCAACTGCACCAGGCCATTGTTAGTGCTGAGGTGGTGCCTCACCTCCAAATACTCACGGACCTCGAGTGCAGTTAGATTAAATGTCTTTGGAAAGCCTTGTTGTATCACACTAAAATAAAGCTTGAATATGCAGAGGGCTCGTTTAGTTGTCTTTCCTCTAACCACAAGTTCAACTGGTAGCCAACCCTGACACATGAGAGTGAAACTTCCAACTGTCCAAATGATCTTCCTTGATGGGACCAGGTTATTCTTTGTGAGACCCATATTAAGCAAGTGTTTTGGCCACCAAAACAAATGGCGGCACCACTGTCGGGGAAGACCTTTAGTGTTGCACTACGATTACTAGGGATATTCATAGCCCGTCTGGGATCCAGTTTATCACTGATTGGTGATATTCCCTCTTTGTCCAGCACTCTGTCGAAAAAGGATTAGGTTTCCCTCAAGTGTTGTACGTTTGACCCCATGCTGGACACATTAAATGGTGGGCACTTGTTCTTGGAGTGCCATGTTGGTGACTACCACAACCTATGCAGACTTGACTGGGTTCTCACTCTGCAATGTTGTTGTGAGTAGCAGTGGTGCTCGTGCCAATATTACCTCTGTTAGTCCATGCAGTCCTTTTTTTTTTGTCTGCAATATGTTGACATCCAGATCGTAGCTATGTCCGAGATATCAGTCATTGCAGTTTGGTCCTGTTGAGCCAACTTAAATGCTTCAGCATAACAGACATTCTGGTCAAGAGATTTTAGCACCCCGGCTTTTGCTAGTCGATTGGTTTGGAGTGTGTCATTTGCTATCCCTCTGATAAATTGGTCCTTGATTTAAATGTCAGACAGATCATGCTCACAGTGGAGACATGAGACATTACAGTCTGTCGCCATAGCCTTAAGGTGAACAGGGTATTGTTGAATAGATTCGTCTTCATGCTGTGATATGGACATGAATGTGATTTGAGATTTGAGTGACTAATCCCTCTATCATATCTAGTAGCTTGTCTGGGTCAGTGGTGGAGAATTTAGGGTAGGTGTTGATAATCACATTTTGGACAGATTCACCAGCACTACTGTATAATTGGATGCTGGTCTGAGAAGTTGGCATATGTGTCATTCTGGTGAACACTTCCTAATCAATTCAAAATTTTCTGAATTTTTGAGGGGTTATTTTGAAGTGGAGTTAGGGAAGCTTGGCGGATGGTGGTTTAGGGTAGATGATCTGGGTAGAGGGCTCCTTAGCTTGTTTAAGGATAGACAGAGCTTTTACATTGCCGTGATTCCCAACTCTTTTAGCATGGCCTGATTCATCATTTGAAGGTTCTCTTTCCTCAGCTATTCCCTTGCAAAGGTTGCAGCATAGCTCTTGGCTAAATTGGACGAGATGCCCACTTTGATGAACTAGTTTTCCCACTCTTCAGTCTCGTATCCTACTCACAGCGTCATGCTGGATTTCTTTCGTAAAGCTCGGTAGGTATGAGTAAACACCCATTTGTGTAAAAAGCAGTGAGTTACAAGTTGAGGTGAGATTGTATGGACATTGGGGTATTCCATTATTCTCAAGTGGCTAACTCCATTCTCTGGACAGTGATTGGTTGCTAGCCCAGTGAATGGGTATATTAGTCTATATATACACCAGCTTGCTTCAGTCATGTTATGGGCTCGGTATTGACTTACGGCACATTGTATTTTTTGTCTGCCAGCTGGACACTAGCTGGGGTCGCTGACCCTTAAGTGTTGTTATTCTTGATGCTTACTCTGCACGTTAGAGCTGTGACTTCTATAAGAACAAAAGTGATTTCAGGTTTTATGTTATGTCAACACTGATTGGATTATTTTATGCTAAGATTAGTCTTTTACACAGGTTTTCAGGCTGCTTACAGTACCAACAATACTAAATCATCTTGCTTAATTTTGGTTACTTGATAATAAATCTCTCTATATTCATGTATAAAAATAACATTGCCCAGTTGGCTGGGGCTGTAGAATACACTGACTGCTTCACTGCAGAAGGATAAGACCCGCCCTCCAACGAGTGTCCTGCATATAACTGCATATGACACTAAACAATCTGATGTTGAGATTCCAGTGATGCTGGAGCTTTGGGGAATGCAGAGTACCCCTTCATTGCCATTGCTCCTAGGTCCATTCTAGCTCAGAATGGTAGCACCTGATAGGGCCCTATCTATGGATTAAATAGAACTAACTGCATACTTATGCTAAACTGAATTGTTTTAATTAGAACTGTTTGACTAAACTGAATTGCTTAAATATAAATGTTTATGACAACTAAACTGTACTTACATTTAAACAGCATGCTTATGCTAAACTGAATTGTTTGAAATGGAACTGTTTTCGACATTGAAACTGTACTTAGACTAAACTGAATGGTTTAATATAGAACTGTTTTGACATTTAACTGTGCATTAACAAAATCTATACTTATACTAAACTAGATGAATTAGAACTGTTTTGACAATTAAACTGGATACTCATGCTAAACTGAATTGTTTGAAATAGAGATGACTATTTGCATAAAAATGGATTTGACATTGAATAACCTTCAAAGGTTGATATGCCATAAAATCTGACCAACCAACCATAAAAATAACAATATAAAATACCTACAAATCCTCAAAGCCATCAGTTTTTGAAATAAACAACCAAACATAAGATAGCATTCAACTAGTTTACTAAATATCTTCAACAACTAACAAACTAACCCAGGCATTTCCACAAGTAATAAACCCTTTCAACAATAGTGCACTTAAATTGTCCAAAAATAACAATACCTACAAAAAAACTTAATCCCTGAAGATGAATGACTGATACAAAAGAAAACAGTTGGGAGCAAAATCTCAGGCAACTCCTCTATCAACTAGATCCTTATATAAAGAAACTAACAAGAAAGCTTGAAAAAAAACATAAGATGTTAAAAAAGGAAATTTCCATCGTCTTTAACCAAAATTGTACGAATAATAACTTTGCTGCTGAAGTGTGTGGAAGTAAATAATCAAAATAAATCTGACTGTATGAAGGAAATAGAAAAACTAAGTCATCCAAATGTAATGAATTTACTATAATGGAAAGTTAAGGGTTTTTTTTTTTTCTTTTTCTTTTCTTCTTTATTTTTTCTTTCTTCTTTTCTTTTCTCAAAAATATTTTGAAAATTTTTGTGTTTATCAGCTTTTAATCCATTATATCTCCTAGAAATTCTACACATTTAAACATCATTGTCTGTGCCAATCATCTGATAGTTTTTCAAAAAAGATCACTTATTGAATGGTTATCTGGTCTTTGTTAGTATTGAAATGATAGATTGTAGTGAATCGGACGGTATGATAGAAATATGTGGAAAGGTGAATAAATCAAATACTTAATTCAAGTTCAAGAAGAAATAAAGCCGAATGAAATATCCCACATCAAAATTTGAGTCAAGTGTTTGATTTATTCAACTTTTCACATAAAACTAAAACATTTTAATGTTTACTTTCCATTATAATAAATTCATCACTTTGGATGATTTTGTTTTTCTATTTTCTTCATTCTAATATATATATAAGTGAACCTTGGCTTTTGTGTTACTATAGAAATAAGTTAGACGACCTTAGTCAAGGATGACCCAATGGTTCCCTTTTCAATAGCTACAACACCAAGGTGTTGGGGAGGGTACTACTCCTTTCCCTGGATTGTTCCACTTACTCTTTATCCATACCTTATTATGCTGAGTATTAAGCAAGGAAGTATCAAGTACCATTTTTTGACTTTTTGGTATGACTCAACCTGGGATTGAACCCTGGTATTCCAGACCATTGGTAAACAGAAGACACACTTGTTCAACATTGTTACTGGAGTTCTGCAATAGGGTATATTAACACCGTATCCATTTATAATCTGTCTAGATGACATACTTCAAACATCAATGGATCTAATGAAAGAAAATAAAAAAGCCAAGAAGCAGATGACACCCTACCGAAACTATTCTGGATGCAGATGACATAATGCTTCATGAAATTACACCTACCCAAATTGAGTCCTTGCTGCTTGGCCTGGAGCAGGCCCATGGAGGCATTGGCCTCTGTGTGAATGCAAACAAAATGTAGTAAATGTGTTTTAATCAAGAAAAAGACATCTTCACTCTGAAGGGTGCTTCTCTGAAATTAGTGGACAAGTTTACATACCTCAGTAGCAGCATCTCATCTACTGAAAATGACATCAATATGTGCATAGCGAAGGTGTAAACTACTATCAATAGGCTATCAATTATATGGAACAAAAATTTCTTCCAAGCTTCCAAGTTGCTTTGATACTACTTTATGGATATACCGCATAAATGCTCTCAAAACATACAGAGGAAAGGTTAGATTGGAACTGCACAAGAAAGGCATGGACAGCTATCGATAAGCTATCAATCATATGGAAATCAGACTTGACCGATAAAATGAAACACAGTTTCTTCAAGGCAGCGGCCGTGTCGATACTGCTGTATGGATGCACCACTTGCACGCTAACAAAACGGCTGGAGAAGAAGCTAGACGGCAATCACACAAGAATGTTGTGAGCAATATTGAATAAGTCCTGGCGGCAACACCCCACAAGGCACCAACTGTACGGCCACCTGCCTCCCATCACGAAAACTATCCAAGTTAGACGAACCAGACATGCAGGACACGGCTGGAGAAGCAGGGACGAGCTCATAAGTGATGTACTCCTATGGACCCCTACATATGGCCGGGCAAAAGCAGGACGAACAGCTCAAACATACATACAGCAGCTATGTAAGGAAATGGGATGTAGCCCTGAGGACCTGCCAGAGGCGATGAACGATAGGGAGAAGTGGCGAGAGAGGGTCAGGGATATCCGTGCTAGCGGCACGGCACGATGATGATATTGAACAAATCTTAAAAACATATAGCTACAAAGCAATAACTTTACAGCTACTTACCCCCCATCTCTAGGACAATCCAAATAAAATGAACAAGACATGCAGGACACTGTTGAAGAAGAAAAGACAAACTCATTCTCTTACGGACTTCTTCAAACGGATATGCCAGTGTTGTCTGACCAACAAAAATTTATTTGCATCAGCTCCGTGCAGACACAAGATGTAATCTGGAAGACTTGCCAAGAACAAGGAATGATAGGGACAAATTGCAAAAGAGAGTCAGGGAAATTTGTGCTAGCAGCATGACTTGATAATGGTATATATATACGTAGTGCATTCAACAAGTTTCCAGACTTTTTTCGTATGTGCATTTAAAATTGTCATAGACTCTTGAAAATTCAGTATGTTATTGCAATCTATCTTGGCTTTCAATTCCATTCACAGAGGAAAGATGGAACAAATCCTACTAGCGTATGGCATACCTAAAGAAACCGTAGCGGCAATAACAATTCTCTATAGAAATACTAAAGTAAAAGTAAGATCATCAGATGGAGACACAGAATACTTCGACATTATAGCAGGAGTACTACAAGGGGACACGCTGGCTCCATACCTCTTTATCATTTGTCTAGACTACGTACTTAGAACATCGATTGACAAAATCAAAGAGAATGGCTTCGAACTGACGAAGAAAAGAAGCAGAAGGTAACCCGCAACAACAATTACCGACGCCGACTACGCCGATGACATAGCAATACTGGCAAATACACCTGACCAAGCCAAAACACTACTGCATAGTTTGGAACGAGCTGCAGCAAACATAGGCCTCTATGTTAATGCACACAAAACAGAATATTTATGCTATAACCAAACGGGGGACATCTCCACTCTAGAAGGAACCCCTCTTAAAGTAGTAGACAAATTCACTTACCTAGGAAGCAGCGTCGAATCAACCGAAAAGGACATCGAAACGAGGTTAGCGAAAGCATGGACAGCTATCAATAGGTTATCGATTATTTGGAAATCAGACCTAACCGATAAAATGAAACGCAGTTTCTTCCAGGCAGCGGTCACATCGATACTGCTATATGGCTGCACTACATGGACGCTAACAAAACGGCTGGAGAAGAAGCTGGACGGCAATTACACAAGAATGCTACGTGCAGTCTTAAACAGGTCCTGGCGGCAACACCCCAAAAGACACCAACTGTACAGCCACCTACCCCCATCACGAAAACTATTCAAGTTAGACGAGCCAGACATGCAGGACACTGCTGGAGAAGCAGGGACGAACTCATAAGTGATGTACTCTTATGGACCCCCACACATGGCCGTGCAAAAGCAGGATAACCAGCACGAACATACATCCAGCAGCTATGTGAGGATACAGGATGTTGTCCTGAAGACCTACCTGGGGTGATGAACGATAGGGAGGAGTGGCGAGAGAGGGTCAGGGATATCCGTGCTACCAGCACGATATGATGATCTTATGAGATGATTGGCCAACTTTTTGATTTCATGTTCAAATGAACAGCTACAGCAGGAATTGGAATACACCCTACTAAAGCCTGATTGTCACAGCTAGTGAATTTCAAAAATGCAATGTGGACTTGAGGACACTTTAGAAGAATGATATGCAATAAAATTCTGTTTTAAACTTGGAAAAAATGCCACAGAAATGTATGGAATGCTTCAGACTGCTTTTGGAACATCTTGCATGAATTGAGTACCAGTTTTTGAGTGGCATAAGATATTCAAGGAAGGCAGAGAGTCTGTGAGGGATGATGAGAGGTGTGGGAGGAGTAAGGAAGTCAGAACAATAGAGTTGATTGGCCAAACAGTTAGGGTCAGGCTTACTATGTTGAGGTTTTAAGGGAGTTCAGAAAGAGATTCCGTCGGAAGAGGCCAGCACTCTTCAAATTGGGTCGGTGGCATTTACACCAGGACAATACACCAGTCCATAACTCCATCCTTGTCACAGACTATTTGACCAAGATGGGCATCAAGACAGTTCCTCAGCCTTCCTATAGTCCAGACCTTGCTCCCTGTGACTTCTGGTTATTCCCTAAGCTCAGAGGCTGTCGTTATGAGACAATTGAGGAAATGAAAGAGGCTGTGACGAAGGTCATTGACCCGCTCACAACAGTGCATTGCAGCTGGAGGTGATTACTTCGAAGGGGACTAGAGTTTCATGTGTGTACTATCAATAAAAGTGCTGATACGAAAAAAGTCTGGAAACTTATTTAATTATCCTCGTATATAGATAGATAGATAGATAGATAGATAGATAAATAGGTATGTCTGGTTTTAAATCGTGTCAACCCTTGTTGGGTTGTTTTATGCTGAGGTCAATCTTTTACATTGGCTTTCAGGTTGCATACAGTACTTGTTTTAAGTGGTCACCCATTTAAGTTATAAACCTCCATGATGCTCTCCAATCCAATGTTTATATATATATGTATATATATAACCAGCCCATTGGATTAGTGGGAAGTGTGTTTGCCAATGCCCCCGGAGACCCGGATTCAATCCCAGGTCGAGTCATACTAAAGACTCAAAAAATGGTACTTAATACCTCCTTGTTTAACACTCAGCATTATAAGGTACATATCAAGGGTAAAGTGGGGCAATTCAGGGAAAGAAGTATGCCCCCTCCTACACCTTAGTGTAGTAACATCCTCATCTACACCTCAGTGTAGTAGCTATTGAATAGGGAGCCATTGAGTTGTCCTCAACTTTGTTTGGCCAACTTTACTTACTTTATATATATATATTGTTGTTGGTCCAACTAGGAAAAAGTGAATATCTTAAAATGAATGTTATCAGATGATTTCAAATTTGGTATTAAGGTTTTATTTCATATGGATTGAAATCTCTTGAAGAAGTCATTAAGTCTAAAACACATCATTTGGATATATATATATATATATATATATATATATATATATATATATATATATATATATATATATATATATATCTGTTAAAATTTCATAGAATTCATATAAAAGTTGAGACTATAGTGTTCCGGTTCTAATGAACCATCATCAGGACTGTGAAGGATGATATTAGTGATGTTCAATCAACAATAGATGTTTAAAAATACAAAAACTTAGGGAAAATCTAGGTTTTTGTATTTTTAAACATCCATCACTGACTTAACATCACTAATATCATCTTTCCCTGTCCTGATGATGGTTCATTAGAACCGAAACGCTATAGTGTCAACTTTGCTTATCAATAAATTTCTCCTACTTTATTATCAATTTTCCTCTATATTGGCGGATTTTACTCCCATTATTTACTTCCATAGAATACATGAATAATAATAATAATAATTGCATGAATTTACACTATAAATAACATTTCAAGATAAATTGTTTATGATTTCTATTTCTATTTCTGTTTTAAAATTTGCTAAATTCATAAATGCGCACACATACACACACACTCATATATATATATATATATATATATATATATATATATATATATATATATATATATAATGAAGAAAAATAAAAGAAAAACAACCTTATGATACTAAAGAACAATAGTTAAATAGAAAAATTGAAGATTTGGGTTTGTAAGTAAATAACTGACTTGTCAGTGAATATGATTAGCATCAAGTTCTGTGATCAGCACGGATTTCTCTGACTCTTTCTATTCATTCCTATTGTCCATCATTCATAGCAGTTGTTCTAGGTTGCAGTGAGTACCTGCACATAAGCGGATATATGTAAGTCCTTGAAGATCAATCAACATTGGTGTATCCATTTATAGGAGTCTATAAGAGAACGTTGCATATGAGTTTTTCCTTACTTCTCTAACCAGTGCTCCATATGTCCTGTTCATCTTATTATATTTTGCAAATATTTCAATGCTCTAAAAACTCTCCAAGATGTAACTCCATGAAGAAGAATATCATTGACTAAATTAAAAGGCAAAAAGAAAAGCCAAAAGAAGCACTGTATTCTACCCCCCCCCACTACACACCCATCAGCCCTGATCATGTGTCCCTTATGAAAATGAAAACAATTAACCCCAGAAATATTCAGTATTGATGTAAAATTGCTCACAAATAAGACCTAAATATAAAAATATTAAAAAAATGGATTAATCTACTTATTAGTAAATTAAAAGCTTGTATTTTTGTATAAATTTTTAATGTTGAAAAGCATAGTTCGGTTTAAAAAGTGGAGAACTTTACTTTTTATATTGTGCAAATATATTTCTACTCCAAAAATCTATCCAACATGTATGACTACGAAAGAGAATATCATTGACAGAATTAAAAGGCAAAAAAAACAAAACAGAAAGTGCTCTGTCTTATTTTTTAAATAAAAATAGATGCCTTGTTTGACTGAGAAAAATAACCACTATTGTTGACAGTTCATAAATGTCCAAGGTTAATAGCAACACTATCATCACCAAGAATGATTTTAAAAGCTACCAACAAAGTAATCATTCATCTAAAAGAAAAAAAAACCCAGCTTATTAAAAAATAAGATTAATAATTGAAGAATAATAAAACTTAATTTTCATTTTTTTTCCTGTTAACCATATTTTGTTTAATAAGTGATTTTTGAAGCCAAATAGGCAAATCAACTAACCCCATTTGAAAAAAAAAATTGCTATCTTTAAGTTATATAGCAGGTTATCCAGAAACTTATTCAAGACCAAAAGAAGCACTGCCCTGTGTGTAGGGCTTGGAATATAGTGATTATGTCTCTGCAGAGGAGTAAGACCCCCCTCAAAAAAAAAGGAATGTCCAGAATATAACTACATCTGATAGTGAGGCTCCAGTTCTGGAAACCTGGGGAGTATGGAGTACCCCTTCATTGCCATTACTCTCAGGTTCACTTTAATTCAGACTGATAAAACATGTAATGATCCATTTAAGGGTCAAATAGATCTGTTTGAAAATTATCAGAATTTGATAGGTACGCTTGATACTATATAAATGCAAATACATTGTATTAAGAATTGGTATTTGAAGCTATAATTATTTTTACTAAGGATTTAGTTGTAGTTGTTACTTGAAATCATTTAATTTTCTGCAATGAAATGACAATGAATAGAGAAATGAATAGATATAATGTCTGTGGCATTTAAACAGTTAAATTTAACACGATTAAATTTTTTGAATTTGTAGACCTTATATTTCAGTCTCAGAAAGATCATATAAGATACTAATAATACAAATGACCATACATAACAGTGTTTCTAAATAGAGACTATACTGCTCCCTAGTTAGGTTTTAGGGGTATAAGCAAGGAGTGACTAAAATTATATCAGTATTAGTATTAGATCAGAATACTTGAAACCATACAACTGTGTAAATTATTTGTATTATATAGGAATACTTGATATCATATAATTGTATACAAAACAACTACACAAAAAATATAAATATACAATGAATGTAATTTTGTATCTTCTCAGCATAAAATGATCCTAGAAGAGTTGTCAATAATTTTATGTAGAACAGGACACAGACAAACCAATACAGCAGCTTTATATACAAGAAGGACGTATTTATACAGCAATTTTTCTTTCTGGCCTGTTTTATAAGAGAACTATTATCTTTTTTTATGAGGTTTGGGGTTTTTTTTTGTTTGTGTTAGTTGGTATCAAAATTATAAAAGGACTGTCTAGTTGTGATACAGGATACTGTTGATTTTTTTATTTTTTTTTTATTTTCATGAACAATAGAATCTTGTTTAAGATATTAAACTTCAGATTCTTTCATAACCATGGCTGATGAAAGCCGGAAGTACTTGTAAATTATCTATTTATAGATCTTATGAAGTGTTCTTATATAATCCTAACACCCCAATTAGATTAACTAATGCGAAGCAAAGGAAAACTTGCAAAAGAATTGACTAATTTTAATTGTTTGTCATCTTCTCTATAATATATGAACTATATAAATGTACAACCATTTTGACAAATAAAATAACATTTGAAAAAAAATGCCCTATCAACTGAGACTGTCAATATGCCAACTACCAATCTACAGAGAGGTATGACCCACTTTGAGTTTCATAGGTATGACACTAAACTGTATCTGATGGTGTGCTTTCAGTCCTGGAATTTGGGGATTGTGGAGTACCCCTTTCATTGTCATTATTCTGGGAGGAATGGCAATGAAGGGGTACTCCTCATTCACTTTGACCCAGACTGGTTATTCTGGTTTGGGTTCTATTTTGCAGATCTAATAGAATGCTTGAATCATTTACTAAGGATTATTATTATTTGTTATTTGAAACCTTACAGCAGTGTGCAAATTACTTATATTACATATATATATATATATATGAAAGTACCTGTACACATACATACACACACACACTCATGTAATATAGATGTATACAGGCACTTTCATATATATATATATATATATATATATATATATGGAAGTGCCTGTATACATACATATATATATATATATATATATATGCAAATTTCATTAAACATAATAGACATTTTATGCCTACATATTTTCTTCTGGATCCGTTCGAATTCCCGTATTACTTTTATTGTATTCGAGGGGAATTGATTTAGGTATTGTCCATAGTTGTATGTATCCCTAGTACTTTCTGCCCAACATCAGGGCCATCATCAGGGGAGAATCTATTACAAAAGTGATGTAACTTTTGTTTTAGCAAATTACTACTGTGTAAGGACGTCTTTGCTATTGGAGATTATGGCGTTTGCTTTTAAATGTAATTCTGTAAATAGTGCCAGTACCCTGTCGAGGAGACTTACAAGGCACCTTTCTGACACAAGTTCAATAGCTCAGCATTTAAAAAAACATTCATGCCTAACAACACAACTACGAAAAATTCTCACCAACAACACAACAATACTCGAACATCAAAATAATAAACAAAAACTTCAGATTCTCGAAGCACTATATATTAGAAACCTGCAACCAGCACTTAATTGAATTAATTTTCAAACCAGTGCTAACGTACTTAAATGTCTTTAGATAACAAGGAAAAAAACACTTTGCTGTACATATTCTTCTTGAGATGATCACTCTGGCCTTATGTATTTTTATATTGATTGGAATAAAATTTAGTTCTTCTTGTGTAATATTTCTATGTTGAACTCTCAAAATCAAATTGTTTTTCATTTGAAGCAAATAGTCAGTCTGATCAACTACTAAGGCACAGTACTATATATATATATATATATATACATAAGAAAAGAGATAGACACATGTACACTTGTATAAGTAAAGCTCCCATCTGACACAATCTCATTACTCAACTTAAATGGCCTGAAAATATGTGCCCTCAAATATCTTAGCTAGCTTGTTTATTTTACTATTTATTTGTTGTTGCTTTATACTCATTCTGCTCATAAATATTTGAAGGTTGTTTCTAAGTGCTTAGTGAAGTAGAAAAAAAGGAACATTGCTTAGAAAAGAACTTTGTTCAAATACATATATCCGACTTGCTCATAAAGGCTTGAGAAATTACTGCTAAAAAGTAGCTGAAGAAGAACAAAGTCTATTTTTATTGCCTAAGATGATAAAATGAAACAGAAATCCTATAGATGATTATGATGATATACTGGAGGTGTCCCCATCATGTAATGACTAACTAGCTGAACTGTGACATCAGAGTAAGCGAGATTGAACTCCCGACATACTCTTATGTTCGCTTTCATACTAATACACTTGCCCAGCACCATACTCCTTCTCTACATAGGAGTAAGACCCTCCCCCAATGAGTGTCCTTTGCCAAGTCAGCTGGGGCTGTTGAATACACCAACTGTATATCTGCAGAGGGTTAAGACTACCCCCCCAACGAGTGTCCTAGATATGACACTAAACAGTCTGATGGTGAGGTTCCAGTAATGCTAGAGCTTTGGGGAATGCAGAGTACCTCTTCATTGCCATTACTCCCAGGTCTACTTTGGCCCGGAGTGGCAGCATCATATAGGGTCCTATCTTTGGGTCAAATAGAACTAAACTGCATACTTATGCTAAACTGAATTGTTAAAAATAGAACTGTTTTGACATTGAACCGTGTGTAATCAAAAAATTATACTTTTACTAAACTGAATTGTTTGAAACTTTTATCAAAATGACCTGAAAAGAGTTGATAGATGGTAAAAAAAACAACCACCCTACCAACCAAATGCTAATACCCTTAGAAAATGCATGAACCTCCTTTTCCCCTTTCCAAGTTCTGGGTTAAATACTATCCCTACTGTTCTCCCAGAAGAATAGCTTTAACATTGAATAACCCACAAAGGTTGATATGCCATTGAACAAAGTATATTTAGTATATGTATAGTATATATCAATGTAAATATATATATATATATATATATAGTATGAATTTATACTATGTATGTACGTAATATATATGTAATATATGTATATATATACAGGGGCCCGACAATATTTTTCGGACACTTTAGTATTCGACTTTCCGAGTACCATAGAGTGGTGAAATTCCTTCAATAGAATAGCATAAACGTATAAAGACAATACCTGTAACAAAAATGGAAGAAAATCGATTAGGTAAGGAAAAATATTTAATTTTCATCATTTTTTACAAAACACACGCAATATTTTTCGGACATCGTTGAAAAACTATAAATTGTCTGTAATATCACCTTTCTTCTCAATAACTTTCATCAATCTCTCTTCATAATGATCAAACATATGCACAATAACATCTCTACGTGTTTCTATTAGTTGATTTTTGGCTCCTAGTATTCATTCCCATAGTTGAGCCTCTTTCATTATTTCAGGTCCATCATAGACAAGTTGCCCAAGCATTTCCCAAACATTTTTTATTAAATTTAGATCTGGGCTTCTTGCAGGCCATTCCAAAGTAGTCATATTCACTTTAGCCATCCATTCTTTCATGAGTTTTGACACATGGATGCTGCAATTGTCTTGCTGTAGAACGAAATCATTCCCCATCTCTCTTCTTATCCTTGGTAGGGCTTTCTCGTCCAGCAACTGTTTGTAGCTTTCGCTGTTCTATCATCCTTTCAGCCACTCCAACCATATATTTCCATTAGCAAAGATCATACCCCAAACCATAACTCCTCCTCCTCCCATCTGTCATTTGTTCAGTACAACAGGCTCACCCCTTCTCGACCAAGTAAACCATCCATCGGGCCCATCAAACTTGAAACGCTTCTCATCAGTAAATATAACCTTCTTAAAGTCAATATGCTTTGTTAACCACACTCCAGTCTTGCTCCTTTGTGTTTCTTTGTTAGTATAATTTTTTTCTTAGCCTTTGCATACTTCAAACCAATCCTATGCAGCTTTCTTTGTACTGTTCGGACGTTTACATCCAATTCACATTCTTCCTTCACTTTTCTTGCTGTAACTTTTTCTCCAGATGTCAAAAGCCGTGTCACAGTCCTCTTCATTCTCCTTTCAGTCCTCTTGCCAATTGATCTTTTCCGATCTCTCTTCTTTTTTCTGCTCAGAGTTTGTCTTCAGCATGTATTCGACCGTTGATTTTGACAGCTTTAAATCCATGGCAATCCTTCTGATGCTAAGGCCATCTTCCCGCTTCTTCCATGCCAAACAAACGACTTCTTTTGAATGCATTTACCTCATTAAACTTAATTGTTTTGCCAAGAAATGTCCATACTATTAATGCTATTAGATTGTCCTATGTTAACATAGTAGTAGGGGCACCAGTGCCCCAGAACAGTGTACAAGCTGAAAATTTGCATACAGCAACATATACATGAACATAGCTCTTAATAAAATAGGATTTTTTGTCATGTCTGAAAAATAGTGTCGCGCAAGTTTTCGCAAAAATCACAAAAAACTAAAATTATCAAAGCCAAACTAAAAAAAAAGATGACACTAGTAGTGGATTTTCACTCCTCAACTACGTACTTACAATCTCAAAAGTTTTTGGCACTAGTGACCACCTTGAAGTACTTTTTTCAAAGTGTCCGAAAAATATTGTCGGGCCTTTGTATATATAGTATGAATATTTACTATGCTATGTAATATATATATAGTTTGAATATATAGTATATATATATATATATATATATATGGTGTAAATTTTGTCAGTACTATTGCTGATGCAGACTATACAGATGATCTAGGGATTCTTACAAATACACCTGCCCAAGCTTATTCCCAGCAGCAAAGCCTAGAGCAGGCAGCAAGAATCATTGGTCACTACATGAACTGAGATTAAATAGAGTTCATGTGTTTTAAAGATGGAGCCATCTCCTCATTAAATGACAAGTCCCTGAAATCAGTTGACAAGTTCTGATACCTCAACAGCAATATCTCATTTACTGAAAGCAATATTTACATATACATAGGTAAGGCATAGACTGCAATTGACAAGTTAATGACCATATGGAAATCTGCACTTTCTGATAAAATAAAACTTGATTTCTTCCAAGCTGTAGTCATGTAAGTACTACTGTATTGTTGCACCACCTATACAAGGGTCATTCAAGGTGATATTTGCTAAGGTGATGTCTATAGGAAACTTTGTTTACAGTTGCACTTTTTTCAAAGAAATCAATAATGATGGGTTCTTTCATAACCCAGAAGACTGTCAACAGGACCTTCTTTACTGACCACTGTGCCCGGAACTTTTTGTTTACAGGAAAGTTGGTATGCTTCCACATCATGGACTATCTTTTTAACTCATTCTTGTATTAGCAAATCCTTGTTTAGCCCATTTGAAAACATTTTTTGACTAAAACATGCTTCTCCATACACATCACATCGTCAAATTCTTGGCGGTTAAGAAGTGCAAACCATGTGAAATTTACGGAACTGTAGAAGTCATTGCTCTAACATACAGAATAAACAGCAATAATAACAACACTGACCAGCTCAGTGACCCCATCTAGCATCCAGCCGGCAGACTGTCCCTCATGATCTCCTTACTAGAGAATGTCTGTGTATAGATCTTGGCTGAGGCAGCTGATATGCCCGCCTCGATGAATGTGTTTTCCTTACCTCAACTCATAAATTACCCCTCAACAGTACCGGAAATTCAAGATAGATTGGTACATGTTCACATTAGGAGGTGCCCGTGGTGTAATGGTTATCATCACAGGAAATGGACACGGCGACATGAGTTCAAATCCAGGATGAAACAATTCACATAGCACTAATACCCTTGGGAAAGGTATGAATCCAATTATTATCCCTCTAGCTATGGGTAAATAGTAGGGCCGACTAGGTTCTTCAGCCTTGGTGAGGCAACTAGTCTAGAAGAAGGAAAACTCTGAATTCAAACCTGTTAAACTCCGCTAAAAAAAATTGACCCTGTGTCATATCCTGCCTGAGCAGAGGGGGTTGGTAAATATGATTGGTACATGTTCACAAAAGTGACTAATCTCACTATTGTACCGACCAACATTCATCTAGAATACCATCATCAATACCGACCCTGAGTTTTTAACACGAACCATAACAAACAACTTGATATGCTTGAGGTCTTAGTCATGAAAAAATTAAATCCCATGGTACACCAGATCTCATTTTTGTCAATTGTACAAAGTGATCGTGAGTATTTTCAAAATTACCTCGTTGGGCTGCAGTCAGGAGCACAGGATTAAAACTTCATATGCCCCAACTGTAATCATGATCTGTCCAACATATATGTCAAGGACCAGTTCATCCGGGGTATAGCTAACGATGTGCTACAGTCTGCATATGCTGGACCATACAATGCTCACGGAGCTGGGCATCAAGACTATAGGCGGCATGCTTGCCATACACAAGTTAACCAAGGAACCCTCTGTATCACTGGCTATTCACATAAAACCACCGACTGCAAAACTCTCTCATTTCAACTTGTAACTTAACTGGTTATGCAACTGAGTGCTAACTCATAGCTACTAGGCTCTACATTTCAACACAAGTGAAATCTGACATGGAGAAGTTTGACATGGTACTGTGAACAGGATCTGCCCTAGTAAGTTGAGAAAAACACATTCATCATGACAGGCATATCTGCTGCCTCAGCCAAGATTTATACTCAGACATTCTCTTGCAAGGAGATCATGAGAAGCAGTCAGCTGGCTGGATGCTAGCTGGGGTCGTTAAGCCAGTAAGTGTTGTTATTATTGTTGTTTATTCTGCACATTAGAGCAGTGACTTCTACAGTTTCATAAATTTCACATGGTTTGCACTTCTTAGCTGCCAAGTATTTGATGATAGACCTCTCTTCAAGCACTTTGTTTGATTTTCCTCAATTTTGAATTGCTTGAAAACAAATAATTTTTGCTATGAACAAATTATAAACAATTCTGACTTTATATGTATAGAAAAAAATTTTCTATTTTTAAAAGAATTTCCCCCTTATCTAATGAATGACCCACATGTGTGCCCTGTGTATGTATATATACACATTCTGTATTATACTGCATTGGATTAGCCATGTTATTACTACTGTATAATTGCACAAATTGGACTCTAACAAAGCACTTGCAGAAAAAGCTGTTTAGTAGAAATCCTGGTTTGGTTTGGTTGGTTTGGTTAATGGCATATCAACCTTTGTAGGTTATTTAATGTCAGAGCCATTCTTCTAGAAGAACAGTAGTGGTACTATTTAACCCATAGCTGGGAGGATAAGGAGGTTCATACCTTTCCCAAGAGTATTTGCCAGAAAGTGAACGTAATAGCGTGACTGGAGTACGAACTCACTTACTACGATTCCGCAGTCCATCGCTTTAACCATTACACCACGAGGACACCACCCAGAAATCCTGGAAGCCCCTTACAAAACATCAGTTGTACACTTACCATCCATCTCACAAACCATCCAAGACAGATCATCCAAACAAAAGAACTATTTGTGACATTCTCCGATGGACTCCTGCCCATAGACATTCCAGTGTTGGCTGATCAGCAAAAACTTATATTCATCAGCTATGTTTTCACTGGATGCCATCTAGAGGACTTACAAATTGTTCATCTCACAGTACTATGGATCTTTACTCAGATCTCAGCATTGGTCTAGTTAGGGTTGTGTGGAAAACTACCAGTTGCTCATGCTGCACATTTCCCCTCTTTGCAATTTTATCCAAGGAAAGAAGATGTTGATACAGCTTGACAGCAGTGTCAGTACACAAACTACCAGAATAAGTTTGAAGACAATTATGGACACCTACTGCCAGTTTCTTGAATTCAGTTGCCTTTCTCCTTGACTGATCCCCCACTAAGTCGAGAAAGCTCGACCAGCACTACTATTTTTCCATAACTGGGCAGAGAAGAAATGAATTCATTCATGTTTTTTTTTGTTTTTATTATATAGATAAATAGAAACCCCAACTAGGGGTTCATTAGTACCATCATTATTATTTTACATGAATGGCTTTGGTATTAAATAACCCACAAAGGTTGTTATGCACTTAAACAAAGAAGCCAAAATCAAACTGAGGAAATGCATACAGCTTTTGTCTGTAATTGTAACGTGGTTAGACAAATCCATTTAATCTCAGTAATCACCAATATGCCAAAAGTCAATAGGACAGAATGGAAGTAAATAATGGAGTGTAATCCAACAATATATAAAGAAAAGTTGATAACAAGGTAATCCAAGTAGCTATATGAAATATCCGAGTGGAAGTCCTATTGAGTAACGAGATTCAAACTCATTCTTCCACTCGGATATTTCATATGGCTACTTGGATTACCTTGTTATCAATTTTTCTGTATATATTGTCGGATTACACCCCATTATTTACTTCCATTCTGTCCTATTAACTAACAAGATCCAAACCCATTCCTCCACTCGGATATTTTATATGGCTACTTGGATTACCTTGTTATCAATTTTTCTTTTATATATTGTCAGATTACACCCCATTATTTACTTCCATTCTGTCCTATTAACTAACAAGATCCAAACCCATTCCTCCACTCGGATATTTTATATGGCTACTTGGATTACCTTGTTATCAATTTTTCTTTTATATATTGTCAGATTACACCCCATTATTTACTTCCATATCATTTTGTATAATCTTTATTTGAAAATTGTATCAACTTCATTTTTTTCACATTATCAGAATCTTATTGGTTAATCATATATATCTATATATACACATACACATGTGTGTGTGTGTGTGTGTGTGTGTGTGTGTGTGTGTGTGTGTGTGTGTGTGTGTGTGTGTGTGTGTTGCAATTATTAAGGACACTGTATGTTTCAAGGTTTCATGAAACATAATACATTAAAGTAATCTGGCTTTTATTTTCTCATTGTCATGGGAACATAAGTTTTTTTAGCTAACCAGAGAACAGTACTCTTCATTTCTGATTGTCTAGTGCATACCAGTATGTGGGTTTGTTTACTTGTGTGTCTGTGTGGTAAAAAAATGTTTGACTGTATATTTAGCATAGTATATATATATATATATATATATAAAATTGATGTTATTCATTCAAAGATGATAGTTCAGGCTTTCTTCTTCTTAATAAGTTTCTGTTTTTTTCATTTATTTGATATGTTTATTCTTTTTTTAATTATTACATGTGTTTATTTTTTATGTTCTCGTGTTAATTTTTCTATTTACTTGGTGTGTTTATTTTTTTTTTTCATCTATTAGGTGTGTTTATTTTTTCATTTATTAGATTGTTTAATTTTTTATTTATTTGGCATTAAATAACCCTCAAGGGTTGATATGTCCTAAAATACTACCAACAAACTTAACTGTGTGCAAACAAATGTCAATTGACAAATAATAGAATAGAACATTGAAAATGTACTTATGATTGCATTAAGAAACGGATACACAAAAAATGTAAGTATAAAATACAATGAATGTCATTCCCTTACCTCTTGGCATAAAATAACCCCAGATATATTGACATGCTGTTACACTAAACCAATCAGAAACTATAATATCTTCTATTCAATCTCTAGGTTTCAAAAACAAAAAATAGAGACTCCTGGGAACTTTTGGCCCCTGCCTAAATGTCAACACAAACAAAACAGAATACATGTGCTTTAATCAAAGTGGCGACATCTCCACACTAAAGGGTGGTCTTTTGAAACTAGTGGACAAATTCACCTACCTCAGAAGCAGCATCTCATCCACCAAGAATGATATCAACGTTTAAAGATATAGACAGCTATCTATGGGCTATTAGTCATATGTAAGTCAAAGCTGACCGCTAAATTAAAATGCAGTTTTTTTCCAAGCAGCAATCATATCAATACTGTTATATGGATGCACTACATGGATGCTAACTAAGCATATGGAAAAAAAGCTTGATGTCGGTTACACAAGAATTCTGCGAGCAATATTGAACAACACCATACAAAATAGCAGCTGTGCAACCATCTACCACCACTCATGAAAACTATCCAAGTTAAATGAACCAGACATGCTGGATACTGCTGGAGAAGTAAGGACAAACTCATAAGTGATTTACTCCTGTAGACCCCTTCACATAGACGAGCAAAGGTTGGACAACCAGCGAGAACCTATCTACTACAGCTCTGTGCCGATACAGGGTGTAACCTGTAGGACCTGCTGGGAGCAATAGATGATAGAGATGGGTGGTGAGAGAGGATCAGGGGAATCCATGCTAGCACCGCAAAATGATGATCTATATATATAAGACTAACGTTTTGTGTCTGCCTATTCTGTCATTGATCCATTCAAATCTTCCTAGTGGTCGTTTAATTTTTGGATGGAATAAATTTATGAAGGCACCGTATCTTCTTCCTCCAGCTTTTTTTATATTAATGTATATGACTTGTCATATATTTGTCATTTCATTATTTATTCTGCCAAGGATGGTTCCAGTTGATGCCGAAAGTACTTGGGAAACATCAAAGATAAAATAAACCAACATAAATCATCCTGGATATGACACTAAACTATCTGATAGTGAGGCTCCTGTCCTGGAGATTTGCGAAATGTGGAGTACCTCTTCTTGCCATTACTCCCGCGTCCACTGACCCTGAGTGGTAGTATGTTTTAGGTTCTAATCTGTGAATCAAATAAAACTTTTTAACCATTTCTCTGTGAGCAAACAAATTACTGATGCTAAATTGTTTGTGTTTCATAGCAATAGTTGAAACCTTTTGACTGTGTGCAAATAAAACTATTGATGTTATACAGCAGTATTTGCAGCCATTTAAATATGTGCAAACCAATGATTAATACTGAATAGAATTATTTATAAAATTTATGAAACCACTTAGCAGTGTGCAAAAATCAAAATATTGGTTAAACATAACAATACTTAAAACCATTTAATTGTGTGCAAAGAAATTAATAATATTGAATTGAATTATTAGTGCTGAATTGCAATACTTGAAACCATTTAACTATGTGCAAATAAAACTATTAGTAAGATCAATACTTGAAACCACTTCAGTTTGTGCAAATCAATCATTAATACTAAATAGAATTATTAGTGTTAGATAACAATACTTGAAATCATTTCACTGTGCGCAAGCAATAGCAATACTTAATTGTGTGGAAACAAATTACCTCTTTTTCAAAAATTAAATCATCTACAAACAGTTCAAATCATATGTATATCCATTTAACGGTGTGCAAACAAATGACTGATGCAAAAATTAAATTGTTAGTGTTATATAGCAATACTTGAAATCATTTAACTATGTGCAAACAAATGAGCTCTGGTTCTTTTAAAAATAATCTCAAAAAAATATTCATTTACAGATAATATATATATATATATATATATATATATATATATATATAATTTGTTTTTTTGTTTTTTTCGAAAAACCAACAATCGCTCACATTAGGCTAATAAATTTATTTCCATCCTGTTAAAAGCATTAATATAAACCAATGCTCTAAAAATATTAACAGGACTTCATTAGATCAATTATGAAATGAAAATCAAATAAATTTTACACATTTACAACTAGACAAAAAATAACAAACTTATTTTTTCCTATCTATTAAAGGAAGCCTAAACCTTCAAGTAACAATAAGTAGCAAGAATTATGACAAGTAAAACTACATCCGGTGTCATCCTACTCGAAATCAGAGACAACAATAACAGTTACAGTAACACATGTCAGAAATTCAAACATTTATAACAAAATTATTCACACAGTCTAAATTTTGTATATCATTTTTTATCATAAAAAACCCCAAAACAACTAAAACTAATGTTAATCATAGTAAACCCGCCCCAAATTACAATAATAAAATAAAGCTCACTGATATAAATTACAAATTCCAATATCTTTACCAATTTAATAAATCATAGTGAATCACTCTCTATTTATTTATTTATTTATTTAATTATTCACTTATTTTTGAAAATTGTCTAAATTTATTTTTATCATCTAGCAATTAAATCACATTTCTAATCAGTTACCAGGATCAAAGTATAACATAATTTGTATCTTTTCTTCCAGACACAAATTACATCTACCATCAAAGCAGCTTGGAGTAGTAGATCTTTTCAATATTCTCCATTGAATTTCAGGGGTTAAACCCTTATTTTTTAACTTCCAAAAATGTTTAGAGAAAGCTGTTTGTTTTTTAAGTGTTCATGAAAGAATGAATAGATATGATTATTAAATCTTAATTTCTATCTAACCGATGAAATTCCAATATAGGTTTTTTTATCTTTAATGTTTTCCTTTGGGAAAATAAGAGCTTGATATACTATGTTATTTAGATTATACAAACTATTCATAGGACAATTAATTTTAGTTTTACACTTATAATTATAATTATTATTATTATTAATTTGGTCATAATATTTCCTAATTACTTCTGTGTTATGAATGTTATTTTTTTTAAATTATTTCTGCAAGAATAACTAATTTTTGATGTTTTCCTATTAAATATTTTATGCAATATATTATACTGGTTAAAATGTTAATCTGTCAATTTTGAAAAATATTTTCTTATGTTTATATTAACAAATTTACAAAAAGGAGGGGGTTGAACCATATAATTTCTATTTAAAACGTTTGTCAAAAACTTATTGAGCTCAAAACCAGGGGAATGTTGCTGGAGAGAAATCAACAAGCTTCCAAATAAATGGCAAGAAATGATTCAAAATAATGGGGAATATACTACTATTCAAAATAATTCCTTGTTAAATTATGAAAGAATTATACTTTACTAAAAAGGAAATTAATTATGATTCAACCCAATATATATATATATATATATATATATATATATATATATATATATAAAATATTAAAAACATTGATTCATAGGAACATACTCACCACTGATCCTAATAAAAAGATAAAACTTATATATTATAATAAATTTAACACCTCCAACTTAGTCATTAAAAATTATTCCTCTCACTCGATAGGGGTTTTGCAAAAAAACAACGTTATATATCAAGTTAAATGTCCTTTAGGTGATTGTATCTCTGATAATAATAATATATATGTTGGTTTAACCTCAACTACCCTATCGAGGAGACTGACAATGCACCATTCTGATACAAGTTCCATAGCACAGCATTTAAAAAAAACATTCATGCCCAACAACAGAATTACAAAAAATTCTCACTGACAACACAACAATATTAAAACATCAAAATAACAAACAAAAACTACAGATTCTCGAAGTACTACATATTCAAAATATGCAACCCACACTCAACAGAATTAATTTTCAAACCAGTGCTAATGTATTTCAATGTCTTTAGCTGCTGACACTATTTATAAAAATACTTTTAAAAGTAAATGCTTCACACTCTGTTCTTACATAGTAGTTAAGCAAAATCAAAAGTTACATCACTTTTGTAATAGATCCTCCCCTGATGATGGCCCAAGGTTGAGCAGAAAGTACGTGGGATATATATACAATTATGGAAAATACATCAATCAATTCCTGCTGAATACAATAAAATCAATACAGCAATATGAAAGGATCAACAAGAAAATATGTATGATGTTCAACGAAATTTGTATTAATGAAGAAATGCTGCCAAAATATACTTATATATAGATATATATATATGGGGAAATGGAAATGTATTTTATGTTATTTTTTTTTTCGCAAAATGTTTGGTAAGGAAATTTTAAACGTATATTTCTATAGTAATATGCGGGGTTTGTATAGTTCATAATTTTATATTTATGTAAAAAAGTGAAGTTGACAACCATAATCGAGGGTGACCTGAAGGTTTCCTTTTCAATAGCTACTACTCTGAGGTGTAGGGGAGAGCACTACTCTTTTCCCTGGATTGCTCCACTTTACCCTTGATATGTACCTTATATCACTGAGTGTTAAGCAAGGCGGTATCAAGTACCATTTTTAAAGTCTTTGGTATGACGTGACCTGGGATCCAACCCAGATCTCCCAGACCATTGACAAACACTCTATCCACTTGGTCATCAGAGGAAAAAAATTAAAAAGTATATTCCAATTTTAAACCAGAGTCAGTTTGTTTTAATCACAATTGTATATTTGTGTACAGTATTTTTATTGTAAGTTGTAACAAAGTTTCGCAGAGGGGAGTTAAAAAACTACATACCGGATTGAACAAATAACCAAATTACAATGTCATTGCGGCAGGGAGAGCAAAATATATATATATATATATATATATATATATATATAGTTGTAAAGAGATTAGATTCTGTTATTGGTGTATTACTAAAGTTTTCATGTAACTAAGTTTGACCTTAAAAAACGCTATACTAAAAATTAACTTTGTAAATTCACAAATGGTTCTTCATCCTCTAAAGTCAATTTCCAATGTTCAGCTTTCATGGATAGTCAGTCACAATACAAAATGGCCACCATATCTCTTGCACTTTACAGTATTTGAAGGATTTATTTTTCCCAGAATAGAATCATTAAAGTGCTATATATTTCCAACTGGAAAATTGATTATAGTTTATACCACTTCAGAGAAATAAGGCTGTAGAATTTGTTTACTGCCTCTCTGCAGAGGAGTAGTACCCCTCCCCCTATGAGTGTCTTGAATATGCCTCTAAACTTTTTTTTGCCTAGTTAACTAAGGCTGTAGAATACACCGACTGCTTCTATGCAGAAGAGTAAGATCACCCCACCCCCAACGAGTTTCCCAAATTTGATATTGAACACTCAGGTGGTGAGGTTCCAGTGATGCTGGAGCTTTGGGGAATGCAGAGTACCCCTTCACTGTCATCATTCCCAGGTCCACTCTGGCCTGGATTGGTAGCACCTGATAGGGTTCTATCTATGGGTCAAATAGAACTAAACTGTAAACTTATGCTTAACTGAACTGTTTGAAATAGAACTAAACTGTGTACTCATGCTAAACTGAATTGCTGGAAATAGAGCTGTTTTAACATTTAACTGTTTGTAAACAACAACTATACTTACACTAAACTGAATTGTTTGAAATTTAATTTGTCATTGAATGACCCAAAAAGGGTTGATAAACCACAAAACAAAACAACCTACCAACCAAACCATTTAATAGTGAGGCTTCAGTCCTGGAACTTTGGAGAATGTGAAGTTTTAGGATCCCATTTATCGGTCAAATAGAACTAGTTAATTATTTTCTAAACCTGAGACCATCTAACCGTGTGCAAACAAATGACTGATGGTAAATAGTATTTCATAGAAAATCTTGTAACCAGTTAACCATTTGCTGTACTTATTTTAAGATATGACCTCCTTGAAATGATTTCAAGTATTGTTATCTAACACTAATAATTCTATTTAGTATTAATCATTGGTTTGCGCAAACTAAAGTGGTTTCAAGTATTGCTCTTACTAATAGTTTTATTTGCACATAGTTGAATGGTTTCAAGTATTGCAATTCAGCACTAATAATTCAATTCAATATTATGAATTTCTTTGCACAAAATTTAGTAGGTAGAGTGTTTGCCAATGGTCCGGGAGATCTTGGTTCAATGCTAGGTCGTGTCATACCAAAGACTTTAAAAATGTTACTCGATACCCCCTTGCTTAACACTCTGCAATATAAGGTACATATCAAGGATAAAGTGGAGCAATCCAGGGAAAGGAGTAGCACCCTCCCCTTCACCTCGGTGTAGTAGCTATTGAAAAGGGAGCCTTCTGGTCACCAACTTTACGTACTTATTCATGTCCAAATCTTATATTTAATGTATATATATATATATATAAACAGGATTGGCATTAAATGACCTTGAAGGGTTGACATGCCATAAAACGCAACCAACCAACAAACTACTTAGATAATCCAACAAACAAAACTGCAAATCAAAAGGGGAATTTTATTAGAGCAATGTTCTTAAAATCTCTAAATTAGAGCAGTAAGTTTAATTCTTAATGATCATTTTGTTAGGCTTACATTTTGTACTAAACTCTATTTTTCTAATCTTCCAAATCCTTGATTTAACAGAGCTTACGAAGAAATGCTAATTAGTATCCTTCACTTCTTTTCTAAATACATTAGGAACTGCTTCTGCTGCAGGAACCCCACAGATTCACAAATCGTCTAGTAATAAATAAAAATTGAAAATTTTCCAAAGGTGTATCTGACTCTCAGATATCTGTCTAATACTTTTACTTAGATTCTGATTTCCAACTGATTTACACTCTTCAGTATTGGATCTAAAAGCTTATCTCCCCCAACATTTTTTTATAAAAATGATAGTATTGTTTACAGGACTCAAAATTTGTCCCCCCTCTTGCTAAACATTTTCACTATTTTATAAATCCAGCTTTGTCTTATACACCAAAAACAAATTTACATACAACACCAGATTAGAAATTGCATCGGTCTTCCAAGTATTTTTAGCTTAGATTTTTAGTGTGCCTGTTTGACAGTTATTTTTTTAAAGCTTTCTTCTTTAAAACAACTCGTCAGCTACCCAGACAATTAATACTATACTAGACTATCCAGTGTGCTGATTACAAATTTGTACCCAGAATTGTCTCCATTTGATGGTTGGGTGGTTGGTTTTATGGCATATCAACCCTTATTGGGTTATTTAATACTGAAATCAATTTGTTTTTGCATTGGTTTTATGGCATGTCGACCCATATTGGGTTATTTAATAACAAAGTCAGTTTTTATATTTTTAATAGATTTTAATGGTGTTGTTTAAACCACAAATCCAAGATAATCTCAAAATGTTGACACCAAAACAAACATCTTCTATCCCAATTCAACCCAAATACATAAACAAAACATAAATTAAATTTCATCATCCTTCTCATTTTTTAAGCACCACTATTATTTCCATATTTACATATATTTCTGCCTTCTATATTCACTTCACCCACTAAAACTCCTTCCTTGTCCTTTCACTCTATCCCACCTGTTTCACCAACACCTTTCTTATTGTCACACCATCTTTCTGCCATTACTGACACAATACTAATTATACAACAGAACCTCCAACTCTAAGTACCATTTTCCCCACATTATCACATTATGAACACCCAGAAGTATTACCAGTGAATAAAAGTAATATTTTTTGTATTGTCAATAATTATGAGCAATATTTTTTCACATTATTGTATTATAAGCACCAAACCATATTGTCAAAGACTATTATGATCATAATTGTTACATTTATTATTATTATTATTACATAAGCTATCCAAAACTTAACATTATTTTATTACCTACCCACAAATACTATACCACATAACCCTTGACAACACAATCATTATATTTTTAAAAAATCTTTCGAAAAAACGTAACAAGGTGATGATTTTAGTATTAATTTTATTGCAGACTTAAAAAGGATTCTCAATAAAAACAATAATGATTTTAATTTTAATCATCATCATCACTCAACAAAATTCACCACAAAACAGACATTTCAAATTCACGTCAAATGAATCTTTAGTTATCATGAATTTAGATAGGATAAATAGAAAAAAATCATTCTGATTGCAACAATTCATTTCTCACCCCCTCCTCATCTACCCTTCCCTTCTCACACTGTCTTTTTTTGCTTCACCTCTTCCCACCAACAGACAGGGGAAATATGTGTACATATGTAAAGATGTATGCCAGTATATATGCAAATATACATATATATGTACATGCAAGTAATGGCAGATACACAAACACACTAACATTCAAAAGCACACAAACTTAGACACACAGACACACAAATAACCCCACCCCTGTTTCAAACAAAAAATTAACCATATTAATCCGGGTTTTTTTTAAATATTCACTCAGTCTGATGAATGTAGAAAGCATGAAACCCAGGGTCACAGACTCAGCCATGTAATATATATATATATATATATATATATATATTAGAATAAGAAGGTCCACAATGAGATTTGTATTTTTTTAATTTATTTTGTTCTTACATACTTGTTATATATATGTATGTTTCCAACTTGTTGCTTTCATCAGAGAACATATGTGGCACAAGGCCTTTTTAATGGAGTTCTCAATGAGACTTGAACTCACTCTTGTTTCCAGTATAAATGACCTTTGGTTGGTTAGGCTGGTTTATGTAGAGGTTGTTGTCCCTCTTTCCTGGAGTGTGTTTACTTTGGTCTGTTTTTGGTCTTATTCTTTCTTTGGACCTACAACAACCATCTTTTTATATATATATATATATTTAGATCTATTATTGATACTGAGCACTATTTAATAGTACTGCAACATTTGGTCCGCCATTAACTACCAAGTCAGCTAGTAAGAACCATAAACCTCTTTGATATATATATATATATATATATATATGCGCACAAACATACTCCCCCATACTGTGCTGCAACATTTTTTCAAGATTGAGTTTTAGTTTGTAATCATGCAAAACAAAAACAAAATAATTCACTGACTGATTTGATTTTCACACTTTTGAAAACAAATCTGTCCCCTACCATTTGTTCATTGTTTATGATATGGTTACACACAGTTATATGGTATCAAGTTTTCCTATCTAATATTAATCCTGGTTAGCTCATTGGAGCTAACCGGGTTTCATCGTTCAAAGTGACAACGAGTGCGTGATGTATATGCAGACAGAACAGCCAACGTTTATCTGAATCTAGCAACCATCCCCGACTGGATAAAAACACACGTGGTGAGCTGGACGAATGAGAGAAATGAAATGTGACCACAAAGCTACGTGGAATTGATTCCTTTCATAGCAACACCGAAAGGAAGAAAGAAAGAGGCAAGAAGTGACGAACGAAATGGCCTACCTCAAAATTCAAAACGAGCACGAATGTGTCTTGCATGTGGAGTGCCGGAAGTATAGAAAAAAAAAGGTAGCATAAGCATCTTTGGGGGTGCAATTTGTATGTCACGCATCTTGTCTCTGGTGGAACGGGGTTTGTGACACGCAAATTTCAGCCAGCCAGAATTGGTATAAAGGGAGTAATCACAGCATCATTGTTAGATTTGTTGCTTCACAGCAGGACTGAGCGGACAAGTGTATTGACGCAGCAAGTGAAAAAGACAGAACCAGTGTATTGAGGCGGCAAGTGAAAAAGACAGAACCAGTGTATTGAGGCGGCAAGTGAAAAAGACAGAACCAGTGTATTGACGCAGCAAGGGAAAAAGACAGAACCAGTGTATTGACGCTGCAAGGGAAAAAGACAGAACCAGTGTATTGACGCAGCAAGGGAAAAAGACAGAACCAATGTATTGATGCAGCAAATGAGAACGACAGGACTAGTTGCCAGCAGGGAAAGTAAGCATTGGAATCCATTTCCTTTACAATCTTCAAATTTATAAATAGTTATTTGGTTTCAAGTTACTCTTCTTATTTAATTCTATGCAATCTGTAGATGGACATCCCACAGGTGCTATCAATCTGACTAAGAGTGCTTATAGATATACAAAAATGTCCCCAGATTGTAAGGAATAAGGAATGGGAAAAAGAAAATAAACAAGAAAAGCAGAAAGAGAAATGAAAAATAATTGTGTCAAAGTGAAGAGATTGGCAGCTATGAGTCAACACTCAGTTGTATAACCAGTAGAGTTATGAGTTGAAGTGAGATGCAGAACTGAGGAAAGAGAGATTTTATGGTCATTGAGGCATTCCATTCTGTGCATATGGTTAAGTCCGTTCTCTGGGCAGTGATTGGTTGTTGGGCCAGAAATGGCTATATTAGTGTATATATATATATATATATATATATATACACTGGTTTGCTTTAATAATGTCACGGGATCTGTATTTACAGCCCATTTTATTTTTGTCTGCCAGCTGGACGCTAGTTGGTACCACTGAACTAGTAAGTGACTTCTACATTTATATAGACAAATATCACAGACAATAAATGCCGCAAATAAATAAAGGATAAACTCTAACTGAAAAATATATCCATATAAGTGAAACAAGTAAAAAATTATTAACACTATAAAGTTAACCGTTCCATCATCATTATCATGTTCCTTGATAGCAAATATTTCCGCTTTAACATTGCTTCGTCCTGTTGTTGGAATTTCAAATACACTGACTGTATCCGCTGCGAAGGAATGAGACCCTTAACAAAGTGATCTTGGTATAACACTTATCTATATATCATCCTGACATTCCACTTCTAGAGATATGGGGGATTGTCAACTACTTCTTCATTGATATTGGTCCAGGTCAACTCTAACCCAAAGTGAAAGTTTCTCTTCAATTTCAAACTATAGGTCAAATAGATATGCTTGGAATGTATTGACATTCAAAAGAACCCTGTGCAAAAAAAAAAAAAAACTCTTAAGAAACTATGGGACTCAGAAAGGTTTGGTCATTTTAAGGATGGAAGGAACAAAAGAGATGAAGATACCTTTCAAGTTTCAATTTTATTTTAGGGTTTAAAATGGTTATTCAGTAAAAAGATGTTTTCCTAAACTAATAGGCGTATTCATGTTTCCCAAACTAGGCATTGAAATATGTTAGTCATTTTCAGTTAGTGATGACATTAAAGTCTGTGGTTATGTCTAGTTAGTATTTTTGTGAGGTATGTTAGCAGAGACGACTACTAACATGAGAGTCATTTTTGGTGAGTTGTCAGTTTAAAGGTCTGTCTTGATGTCTTGTAGATATGTTCAGCAGAGGCTGCTACTGTTAGGAGAGTGAGCCAGTATGATGAAACCCATTAGAAGTTCAGATATCAGAAGAGGTTACCTTGTTGGGTCCCAAAGCAATTGATTAAAGAAATGCCAGTACTTTGGTTGATGCAGTAGGGGCATAGTTCATCGTTCTCACTTGGCTCTTTCAAAAAGATCATCTGTTTGGGCCCCTTTGATAATTTCTATTTTTTTAAAACAAGTTGTAACTATGCATTTTAAACTTCCAGCATTTTAAACCCAACCAGAAATTACCTGATTACTGAGTGCCTTCTTCAGTCATTCTTATTTCAGTAGTGAAATAGTGTGTGTCATAATTTAATCTCTGATCTCATACCTCTAAAATAGAGGAACTTTAAGTGCATATGTGACATCTAATGTTGTGGGAGTTTATAAAAATGCTTAAGAAACAGCTAAGAAAATTACTTGTGTTTATGGCCATGGTAACATTACTGACCACCAATTGCAGAACTGGTTTTCAAATTTTCATTCTGGCTATATGTCATTGAGAGATAAACCCTGAGTTGAACTAGACCTTGATTAAGATATTTTAAGAGAGTTTGTTGAATTCAATCCTCACAAAAGTACTTAAGAATTAGCACATGACCTGAATATATCCCAATCTACAATCTGCTGCCACTTGAAAAAGATAAAATTGCCAGCAAGCTAGGCATTTAGCTTCCTCATACTCTCAGTGAAAAGAATAAGAAAGATTGCATATCCATAGCAACAAATCTTCTTTCAAGGAAGACAAATGATCCATTCCTCAAGAATATTATTACAGGTGATGAAAAAAGTGTATTTTATGACAGTGTTCAATGCAGAAGGCATTGACAAAGATGTATCTTCACATCTAACCCCAAATGTGGAGCTTCATGGAAGAAAAGATATGATGTGTGTATGGTGGGATCACAGTTGTATTATTCCTTTTGAGCTTTTATAAAGAGCAATTAGACACTCAATGCTGACTTATTCTCTCAACAGCTACAACATGTGCATCTAAATCTCAGAAAACACCCCACACTCATTAAAAGGACTTTTCAGTCAGCTGGGGCTGTAGAATACATTAACTGCATTTCTGTAGAGGAATAAGACCCCCACCCCAATTAGTGTCCTGGATATGACTGTAAACAATCTGATTTTAAGGCTTTTGTAATAATGGAGCTTTGGGGAATACGAAATATACCTTCATTACCATCACTCCCAGGTCCACTCTGGCTTGGAGTGGTAGCACCTAATGAGGTCGTATCTATGGGTCAAATAGAAATGTGTGAAATTTAAACTGTGTGCAAACAAATGACTTATGCTAAATTGAATTTCTTGAAATAGAACTGTTTGATCATTTAACTATGTGTGAACAAATGACCGATGCTTAAATGAATTGTTTGTAATACATAGCAATACTTGGAACTATTTAACTGTGTGCAAAAGAATGAGCTTAGGCTCATTTAAAAATGTTATCTACAAAATGTGTTTTCAAATTATACACATTCATAATAAATGTATAAAGAAGAATTGGCATTAAATAACCTAAAATGGTTGATATGCCATAAAACCAAACCCATCTGTGGGTCAAATAGAAATGTTTGACCATTTAACTGTGTACAAACTAATGACTGATATGAAATTGAATTGTTAGTGTTACATAGCAATACTTGAGACCATTTATTTGTGTGCAAACAAATGATTAATATTAAATAGAATTATTTATGTAAGATTGCAATATTTAAACAGCTTACTCAGCTGGGGCTGTAGAATATGCTGACTGAATCTTTGCAAAAGAGTAAGATCCCCAACAAACAAGTGTCTTGGAGCTTTGGGGATTGTGGATTATCCCTTCATTGCAATCACTCCCAGCTCCACTCTGACTCAGAGTGGTAGCACCTGATTGATCAAATAGAACTGTTTGACATTTAAACTGTATACAAACAAATGACTTATGTTGAATTGAATTGTTAGAAATAGGACTGTTTGACCATTGTGTATAAAAAAAATGACTAATTGAATTGTTAGTGATACATAGCAATACTTGAAACCCTTTAACCATCTGCAAATGAATTAGTAATGTTGAATATAATTATTAGTGCTAAATAGTGTGATGTAGTATCACTACTACTACTACAGTCACTTTAAATTTTACATATATATGGAACAAAGAGAAAGTATTGAAATAATTTTTTGTCAAAAATTAAATCCAAGCAAATGTGTACATTTCTTCATATTTCTGATTTTTCCTTCCCTGCCACAATTAGAATCATACAATGTCACTCCAGCATTAACTTTGAAACCAATAAATGCTACAGCCCAACTATATAGTGCATGCACCCTTTCTGCGCGTATGCAAATTTGATCGTGTGACTGATGATAAAGTTTTTCTCGCCAAAAACAAAGTCCCCAACGCAGTTTGTGGCTGGTTGACAAAGCAGCGAGATTGTGATAACAAAACCTCCAGGATGAACAAACAGGAAAATAAAAAGGAAAACAAGAAGAAAACAGTTTGATTGAACCAAGAGGACAAATATCCAAGTTCCACCAACCTCGAAGGAAGACCATCTTGTGTCATTCCCATACCCAAAGAATTGAGATTGCATTCTTTTGAACACCACCCATTTTTCCAAGTGATTTTGATTTATCTCACCATCTTTCTCCTATGGAGAAGATTTATGTATACGTTCAACTCTCATAATCCTGTAATGGTTATCATCGTAGGAAATGGACACGGCGACACGGGTTCAAATCCTGGACGAGACTGATTGCATTTTACATTGCACTAATACCCTTAGGAAAGGTATGAATCCAATTATTCTCCCTCCAGCTATGAGTAAATAGTAGGACAGACTTGGTTCTTCAGCCTTGGTGAGGCAACTAGTCTAGGAGAAGGAAAACTCTGAATTCAAACCTGTTAAACTCCGCTTAAAAATTGACCATGTGTCATATCCTGCCCAAGCGGAGGGGTTGGTAAATATGATAATCCTGTTTTAAATTCTACTCCAAACCCACCTTCTGATATATTGTAAATAAACTTTCTCTTTTCTTCATAAACTGATATTTTTGCATGAATGCTTTCTTTGCTCGTAGGTTGATCTTATCTCATTTAGATCCCATTCCTCTCATTAAATATTGCTTCTTTCCTTTTTGTTTTCCTACCCACCCGCTTTCATTTTTGGTGAAATAGATGTTTGTATTTAAAATTTATGACTGGTGTTGTTTTCTGTAATTTCACAAGCGTGTTTATTGGTTGTTTTCCCTCACATTCACTGGTGTCTTGAGGAGGAGTGCCCATCCCCCACATTTTTTTATTATTTATTTTCAAACTCAGGAATCTCATATCTTTTTATTATTATTGTTGGGCAAACGCCTTCGTCAACCCCAATGAGCATGCGAATGTAACATAATTGGTGGCTCATGTCTGGGAATTCTTTTCTCCTTTTCTATAAGACTCCAGAGGGAAGAATAACACAATTGTGAAATAGCAGAAGGCATAAAACCAAGATGTCAGCAGTAAGAACCTTTTTTGGTTCTCCCACGTATGAAAGATTAGTCAAGCTGAAAAAAGATAGCATCCTCAAGTTAGAGTTGAAATTAGAATTAGAAGTAAGATAATCTATGAAAAAAATACATTTAGTTAGAACAGTTGCAGAACATATGGTCGACAACGACCTCTTTGAAGAAGATGTATTGAACGACCTTGTGACAGACACACCCAAACTTTCACAGGCTCCACTTGAATTGGAGAAAGCCAAAATTGAAGCCGAAAAAGCAGTGAAAATAGAAAAAAAACCAAAATCAAAGCCAAAATAGAAAAAGCAAGAATTGAACAGGAGACTCGACTCCAAGAGATCGAGGATGGAAGAATGCTCCCCAATGAAAGACAGAACAACTTTGACCTTGTCCAGCAGGTCCGACTCATACTAGCATGTAATAAGGCAGATGTAGATGAATACTTTCAGCATTTTGAGAAAATCACCTCAAATCTTAAATGGCCTATAGAAGCCTGGTCAACACTGAAACAAACAACGCTAAGAGGCAAAGCACAAGAGATATACTCCTCTCTCTCTCTCAATTACAGATTGTGCTTTCTATCATATTGTAAAGACTATCACCTTCCAGAGCCATGAAATGGTACCCAAGGCTTACCGACAGAAATTCAGTGCCTACTGAAAAAAAGAAAAACAAACTTACTTAAAGTTTTTCCACCAAAAGGAAGCATATTTTGACAAGTGGAGCTTGGCTAAGGGTGTGGGGTCAGATTACAACAAACTCAGATAGTTAATAATAATGGAGGAGTATAAAAGGTGAATCCATGACGACAACCTCAAGGTGTTCTTCAATAAGAGGCAAATTGACACAGCATACAATATGGTCACCCTCCTAGAGGAATATGCACTAACACACAAGTGAGACAAACCTAAAACTAACGACCCATTCAAGAACGAAAGCTACACAAATACTCAAATGGCAGTTAGTACTGGTCGAATACAAGATCTGGTCAAATAAATCGTGTATACCAATCGCCAAGCCCAAGAAATAAGCCCTCTAGCCACAACCCCTATCCACCCATCTATCAACAGACACCAGCTGGTCTTGCCAAGGAAATTCAGAACTTACGTACTAAGGATGGCCCATGAGATACCTATGGGAGGGCATTTAGGCATTCATAAAATGTATGGATGGATAGCTAAGCTCTTCTACTGGCCAGGGATCCACAGAGATGTATCGGATCACTGTCAGACTTGTCACACAGGCCAAATGGTGGGCAAACCAAACCAAAATATCCCCACTGCTACCTTACACCCAATCCCCACTTTCAAGGAACCTTTCTGCTATATTCTTGCCGACTGTGCTGGTCTGCTCCACCAGACCAAACATGGCAACCAACATACTCTGACCATCATGTGTGGCTTGACTCGGTTTCCTGGAGTGATCCTCCTCAGAAATATATCCGCTTGGAAGATTATGATAGCTCTCCTTAACTTTTCTGTGGTCGGACTACTGAAAGCAGTACAATCCAACCAAGGGTCGAATTTCATGTCTAGTTCCAACAAGCTCTGGGCACCCTAGGCATTAAAATGGTTGGGTCATATACCCACCATCCCCAGTCCCAAGGAACCCTGGAGCACTTCCACTCCACTCTGAAGACAGTGGTCCGGGCATATTGTTTCAACCATCAAAAAGATTGGGATGAAGGCATCCCATTCTTATTTAAAATTTACAAATGGTGTTGCTTTCTGTAATTTCACAAACGCATTTATCGGTTGTTTTCCCTTACATTCACTGACGTCTTGAGAAGGAGTTCCCATCTCCCTCATTCTTTTATTATTTATATTCAAACTCAGAAATCTTGTATCTTTTATTTTATTGTTGTTGCACAAACGCCTTCATTAATTCCAACGATCTTGCACATGTAACAATAGCAATACCTAAAACTCTTTACTGCGTGCCTAAATTGAATAGCAATACTCTGACTCCATGCAAATGAATGAATTGTGTTGATTAGAATAATTAGAGTTATTTATGTTGGATAGAAATACTTGAAACCTTTTACTGTGCACAAGTTGCCCAATCAGCTGGGGCTGTAGAATATACCAACTGCACCTCTGCAGAGGGGTAAGACGCCCCCCCCCACAATGAGTGTCCTGCATATGACACTTAACAATCTGATGGTGAGGTTCCAATGATGCTGGAGCTTTGGGGAATGCAGAGCACTCCTTCATTGCCATTGCTCCCAGGTCCACTCTGGCTCAGAATGGTAGCACCTGATAGGGTCCTATCTATGGGTTAAATAGAACTGTGTACTTATGATAAACTGAATTGTTTGAATTATAACTGTTTGACTAAACTGAATTGCTTTAATAGAAATGTTTTTGACAACTAAACTGTACTTACATTTAAATAGCGTGCTTTTGCTAAACTGAATTGTTGGAAATGGAACTGTTTTTAACATTGAAATTGTACTTACACTAAACTGAATTGTTTGATATAGAACTGTTTTGACATTTAACTGAGTGTAAACAAAATCTGTACTTATACTAAACTGAAGTGTTCGAATAAACTGAATAGCTTGAAATAGAAATGGTTTTGACAATTAAACTGTGTACTCATGCTAAACTGAATTCTGTGAAATAGAACTGATCATTTGCATAAAAATGGATTTGGCATTAAATAACCTACAAGCGTTGATGTGCCATAAAACCAAAACAATACTTGAAACCATTTAAATGTGTTCAAACAAATGAGTTTTGGTTTGTTTCAAATGTTACCTATAAACTATTCTTTCTCAAATCATATATATATATATATATATATATATAAACAGGATTTGACATTAAATAACCCATAAGAATTGATATGCCCGCATAACCCAAATAACCAACTGATGATGAAAAAACAACACTTAATTGATATGTAAAACACACAACCACCACCCTCTCCTGCAGACTAACTTTTCATTTATCTAACATTAACACCATCCATACACTGATCAGCAAACAAATCATAAAGTACTGCAACACCCCCACAAATATTAAGAATATTTAAAGTTTAACAGTTTGACTGTGGACAGTTTTAAACTGTCTTCAACCATGCATATATATATATATATATATGTGTGTGTGTGTGTTTTCTTTGCTTTTAATGGCATATCAACTGTTATGGGTTATTCAAGGCTTGAATTCTGAGCTCTTGTGGGTCTAGTGTCACCTCTTTATTGCCATTACTCCCAGCTCCACTCTGACTTGGAGTGGTTCAACTGATTAGGGTCAAATAGATATGTTTAAAAGTTTTTGATGGGAATACTTGAAACCATCTTACTGTGTGCAAATGATTTGGATTTAGAATTGTTACTCGAAGATCCCTTTAAAAAACGTATTCTGGAAATGACACAAAAGATTAAATAGAGGAAGTCCCCATGACACATTGGCTAATGTGCCGAATTTTGACATCGGAGTAAACAAATTTAAACTCCAGTCACATGTTTGTGTTCATTTTCAGATGAATGACCCTTGGGAAAGACATGAACCCCATTATCCCCCCAGCTATGAGTTAAATTATCCCAAAACTGTTTTTCTACAAGGATGGCTTTGATATTAAATAACCCATGAAGGTTGATATGCCATTAAACAAAGCAAAAAATCAATCAGAAAAAAAATCCCTCACCCTGGGGGGTACACTGCTGAAACAGGATAAAAAATTTTCAAAAAACTGAAACGACAAAAATGGGATAGTTCAATTAATATGAATAATGAGAGTCATCTAACAAAAATTATGACGATCTGCTCTGTTACTCCTGTAAACCCTGACTTATGCGTGGGAAACGAAATTCGTCATTAAACTTTCTTTATTGTATCCTTTTTGTTGTTTTGTTTTTTTATTTCTGTTGTATTTTCAGCCAGAGTTTATGCTTCATGTATCATTTCTAATAAGTTCTATGAAATTATTTCATTTTTGGTTTTTATTATTTCTTTTCTTTAGTTTTTAACACATCTAGATCATTTAATTTAGCCTGTTACTTAAACTAATGTTTCATTTCTATCAACATTCTACGTGTTAATGCAATGCAAATGTTAATTATTCATTGCAACAAACAATTATTATTTGTCATAAAAACCATGGTTACCAGATTTCATTAACATTGACCTTTTCTCACAATTTATCAACTTAGTTACTGGAAACCTGTGAAAGTCTTATGGAATAACAAAAAAACAAAAAACTCATCACATAAAACCTGGTTTGGTTGTAGGCTGTGCTTCTCATGTAGTCTGTCTTGTGTAGAAATAGCTTGGTGGAGCCCATATCTATCCAGGTCCACAAATGGCTTGAATTCAAAGTTTTCCTTCTTCAAGACTAGTTGTCATTCTTAGTTTAAAGAGTCAAATCTGTCCTATTACTTACCCTTAGCTATAAGGAGAATATTTGGATTCATACCTTTCCCAAAGGTATTAGCACTGTGTGACATGCAAACAGCCTTGTTCAGGATTTGAATTTTAATCACCAAGTTCACTTCCTATGGCAATAATCACTACACTACGAGTGCCTCCAACTCTACAGATTTCATACAAAGTGGTCACGTGACCTGCAACATTCTACTCTCTAGTCATGTCAAGCCCTAGCTACTATACAATTGTCCCGACAGTATTCTTCAAATTACTTTAATTGCAAACAAACACCCAAAACTTTTTTTTTAATGGTGCAAGAAGGCCGTGGCTGAGGGTCAAGACATTGAGTGTTCTGGGTATGAGACAAAACTACATCTGATGGTGTTAGGGTTAGGGTTACCCTAACCCTAACCCTCCACTCCTGGAGTTTGGAGAATGTGAAGTACCCCTTTATTACCATTACTCTCAGGTCCACTCTGACCCAAAGTAGTTGTACCTATTAGAGTCCCTTCTATGAATCTAATAGGACTGTACCGTTATTTACTAGGAATTATAATTAATTGTTATATGAAACCATACAGCTGTGTGCAAACCGTTCGTATATTGATTGATATAATTGATAAAAGGAAGTATTAGTGTTTGCAATACTTGAAGCCATTTAACTGTGTGCAAAAAAATGATTAATATCAAATAGGATTATTAGTGTTGAAACCCTTTGTGTGCAATCAAATGAGTAATATTATCTAGAATTATTAGTGTTGGATAGCAATATTTGAAGCCATCAAATGATTGAGATTAAATAGTTATTAGTTTTTGATAGGAATACTTGAAACCATTTAACTGTGTGCAAACAAATGGGTTCTTATAGTTCATTTAAAAATGAAGTTACTTACCAACTATTCACTTACAAATCAAAAGTATAAATAGGATTTGGCATTAAATAACCCACAAGGGTTGATATGCAATAAAACACCCAATCAATGAAAACAATTCTAACTAAACCAGCCAAATTTGAACCTTCCCATCAGTACACAATAAATCATACCCAACCAACCATTAAACAAAAACAAGTGAAAATATCAACCCCCTCACTCATCATCTCTGTCCTGAGACTTCTTAACATTAAGAATAAAATCACCTACAAAAGTTATTAAATAAGTACCTTATAAAGAAAAACAATGCCACTCCTAAGAATCAACTAAAACTCTAAATAACTCCTACAGTGTAGAAAGTTATTGAAATGGACAATATCAAAGCTTCAATCTCATAGATATACAAGGGTTATTCAAAAAGCTCCAAGTCTCACCGAGATTTTAGATTTGTCACACACCTCTTGGCTTTATATTGTCCACACCTGCACAGAAATTCAGACAGAAATCTGATTTTTTTTTTCTATTAGCTTTATAAGTAGTAGTCATGTGTTCCCCCTACAAAAATGTTCTATTATGGCTCCTCTTTCTGAGCGAGGCTTAGGACTCTTTTGACAACCCCTATATGTAAAAAAATGTACAATACATCTCCAAAAGATACGCCTGAGAAAGCAAAACTTGACTAACTTTTATCTTACATTTGGATAATTTGTTAAAAAACAAAAAATATTTTCTTACTAAGTATTCACTGACAAACCTTATTTATAAAAATGTAAAATGATTTGGCATTAAATAATCCACAAGCGGTGATGTACCATTAAATACTAACGTACCAACCATCATTTGTGAAATGCAGGCGTGATAATTATAAATAACGTTCTTTGCTATGTCATTTCTATTTTCTTTGTTTTCAAGTTATTTAATGGCACATCAGCTTTCATGGGTTATTAATGTCAAAGCCACTTTTTCACAAGAACAGTTGTGGTACTATTCAAACTGTAGCAAGAGGAATAAGTGGTTCATACTTTTCCCTGAGATATTAGTTTGAAAGTTAATGTGATTGCATGACCAGAGTTTGAACTTACTTACTAAGATGCCACTGTCTAACACATTAGCCACACAGACTTGTGAATTGATAAACAAATATACATTTATCTTTGGAGGTGCCCGTGGTGTAATGGTTATCGTCGTAGGAAATGGACATGGCGACACAAGTTCAAATCCTGGACGAGACTGATTGCATTTCACATTGCACTAATACCCTTGGGAAAGGTATGAATCCAATTATTCTCCCTCTATGGGTAAATAGTAGGACAGACTAAGTTCTTCAGCCTTGGTGAGGCAACTAGTCTAGGAGAAGGAAAACTCTGAATTCAAACCTGTTAAACTCCGCTTAAAAATTGATCTTGTGTCATATCCTGCCCAAGCAAAGGGGTTGGGTAAATATGATACATTTATCTTTGGAAGTAAATAATGAATTATTATTTACTTCCATTCTGTCCCATTGACTATCAAGATCCAAAACCAATCTTCCACTCTGATATCTCATATGGATGACATGAAGATGGTTCATAGATGCAAAGACTGACTCAAAAAACAGGAAGAATTTTCTAACCAACTATATACAAGAAAAAAATAAAGAATCATACCTACCAGCACGTCCAACGTTCTTCGTCCATCCCAACATTTTCCCGGATTACATACGTCTATACATTGAAATTTCTATTCGTGATTTAAAATTTTCCAAGACACATACATTTGAAAAAGCCAGACTTATAGAATTTGAACTTCGTCGAAAACAAGGAATGATTCGAAATCTTTCTCAATAAACAAACAGAAGATAAATTTCTACACAATATTTCTAATAAATTGAATGACATAATTTAAAACAACAAATGCTGATTCATTTAATCAAACGGACAACTTTTTCTTGTCTTAAACGGACAACTTTTTTCTTGTTATACAAATTTTCCCTAGGTTTTTATATTGTAGACTTTTTACACATCCATCATTAATTTAACATCACTAATATCATCTCTCATAGTCCTAATGATGGTTTCTTAGAACCGAAATGCTAAAATGTCGACTTTGCTTCTCAATAAATCTCTCCTTCTACTTGGATTACCTTGTTATCAATTTTTCTTTACATTTATCTTTATAATTACTAAAAAAAATTAAAAATTTAACCTTTAATTTAATAATGAGAGAAGCTTACTTTTTGGGGCAAATATATCCATCTTTTTTTGAGAAAAATTCAGTTAACTTCTTAGATGGATGGTTTTATTTGCAGTAAGGTGTTGCATACCCATTCAGAATATTTATATTTACTCAACTCTTCTGCACAAGTTAGATGTGACACAAAGTCAATTTTTTTAAGTAGCGTTCAACAGGTTTGAATTCAGACATTTTTTCCCTTCTCCTAGAAGGTACTCTACCAAAGTTAAAGAGCTTAGTCAACTCTCCAGTTTAGTTGGATTCATACCTTTACTGAGATTATTAGTGCTAAGTGAAATGCAGACAGCCTTGACTCGGGCTTTATTTTATATATAGCCTTTACTCTGTGATCAGCTGGCACCCATCTCTTCACTTCACTTTACTTCATTCCTCTGTCATGCTATCATTTATCTCTTTCATGCCATCATCTTTGTTCTTTTTTTGTTGTCTACCAAGTTCTTCTCTGCTAAAATGATGAATAACAACACAGCCACATTTTCATGTGCACATATTACTTTTGTTTCTTTGCAACTTTTCATCACCTGTTATTGCCTCCAGGGAATCATTGAGGAAGATGGAGCATTCAACCACTTGAACTAAGTGTTTCTCACTAACTAACTTATAAACAACTACTACAACTATTTTGGTCACTTGATTGAAACCATCCTATGCTTTCTGCTTAACCTTGCATTCAGTAGCTTTCAATCATACTGATTGAGTCACTTTGTTTTTCCACTTGTTTAATGGCTTTGGATTTAATTTGAATGCTACACTATGTGCCAATAATAGATCTCACCTATTTATTATGTAACAAAGACAAAGGAGATTTCAAGAAGGTCAAAATTATTAAACCCACTATCATAACTGAAAAAGATTGTGAAAGCTCTTAACAAAACATTTTGATTGGTTGCTTAGTTAGGTTTTATGGCATATCAACCTTTGTAGGTTATCTAATGGTAAATCCTATTTATACACACAAATATATATATTAAATATGTATTATATGAAAACAAATAGTTTGTAGGTAACATTATTTTTAATAAGCCAGATCTCATTTGCTTGCACACAGTTAAATGGTGTTAAGTATTGCTGTTTAACATGAGTAATTCTATTCTATCAAGTATTCTTATATAATACAAACAATTTGCACAAAGATGTATGGTTTTAAACATATAATAATTATCATAATCCTTAGTAAACAATTGAATTGTTCTATTTGACCAATGAGTTTTCATGAGGGATGAGGCCTAAACAGGTACTACCACTTTTGGTCAAAATGAACCTTGAAGTAATAACAGTGACGGAGTACTCAAAGTTCCCCAGAGCTTTAGGTCTGAAGCCTCACCATCAGATGCAGTTGAGTGTCATATCTAGGACATTCATTGGTGAGGGTTTTAGCTCTCTGTAGAAATGCAATCAACATATTCTTCAGCCCTAACCAACTTGGGCTGAAGCAATTTGTATTTTCTTCAACAAGTTTTGTTAACTGAACCATTTTGTCAAAGTTTTTATGTTATACAAAGTTCCAACCATATAACCTGCAGACTTCTTTTGGTTTGGTTAGATTTATTTGACTTGTGATATTTGAATTAACATTGGCCACGTAGATATCACTAGTTGAGGAAATCCAACATCACAAGAAGGTCTGAGTGTCGACAGCTGAAACATTGGGAAAAAATTTCAAAAACATAAATAAAGAAAATGGTCAAATGAACAAAAAAATAGGAAAATAGGTTATCGTAAAAAAATAATATTAGCTTTTTCTTTTGTTTAATATCAGCTTAGGTATAAGATCCCCACCTCCCACCAAAAAAAAAAAAAAGAAAAGGGTTTCCTGGGTATGACACCAAACTATCTGATGGTAAGGCTCCTGTTCTGAAGCCCTAGGGAGTGTGAAGTTTCAATTTATTCCTCTCAGGTTCACTCTGACTTGGAGTGGTCGTACCATCTTTGGATAAAGTAGATGTTTGAAAATTATTAGTGTTAAATACCACATCGGTCCAGTCAGCTGGAGCGGTAGAATATACGAACTTCATCTTCTGTTTCTTGCCTTTGTCCACATAAAACTATTTTCTTTCATTAGATCTACTAATGTTCAAAGCACATTGTTAGACAGATAATAAACAGGTATAGGGTTAATATATCTCCTTACAGCACATCTGTGACAATATCAAAAAAGTTTGTGTCTCCATCCAGTGAGCAAACTTTTACTTTCATGTTTTTATATAGCATCATTAGGGCTGTGACGGTTTCTTTGGGGAGACCGTAGGCCAGAATTATTTGCTCCATCTTCCCTCTGTGTATGGATTCAAATGTCTTGAAGAAGTCTTCAAATAATAGTGTCACCTCAAAGTTTTTTGCACGAACACCTTACAATATTCGATAGATTGGATCGATTTCTCCAAAAGCCATTCTTGTTCTCCCTAAGAATTTTCTCAATTTCAGGTTCAGTGCAGTGAAGTAGCTGAGCATTGTAAATCTTCACTGCTATGGAAGTAAGGGTTATACCTTCGTAGTTCTTGGCTATTCCAAGATCACCCTTCTTGGAGAAAGGGAGGATGCAGCTCTTTGTCCATCTATTACGTTCTGGTTATATATGGTATTACAGTATTGGAGCAGTATGTCATCCAATTTCTCTGTTTTCCATACTTCTGGGGATATTTTACCAAGACCTGCAGCTTTCCTATTTTTAATTTTTTTTAGCTCTACATCAAGTTCTTCTTGCGTAAACTATCCTAGTTTGATGTCTAGTGGATGGCAAATGATTTTTGTGATAGGTTCATCCGTAACTTTGGGGGATTTTCCAAGCAGATTCTTCAAATGATGTTTCCACAGGTGTATTCATTCTTCTTGGCTGACAGCTTTTAGTTTGGCTCTCACAAGCTCTTCCTTCTACTCACCTCATTTACTGTCTGCTATGCTATTCTAGATTCTATCTTCAACCGAGGATCTAATCTTATTGATCTGGTTTGATCTTTTAGATATGCGTTATTTAGTTCACTTTGTGCCTTCTTAAGTTTCTGAGCGTTGCTATTAGTTGGGTTTCTCCTATTGCATAGGGATGTTGTTTTCATGTCATCACATCTTTTCTTAACTGCTAATATCTCCCAGGGAACTCTATGTTTTGTTCTTAGTTTGGTTGGTATATATTCAGCAGCCACTTCGATGTGGACATTGATGTAGTTCTCATATTCTTCATTTGTAGTGCATCGAATTTTTTTCTTAGTGTTATCATATATTTATCACTAATATCCTTATTGTTAAGCGGGGGCCAATCATAGTGTGCAGTTGTTGTTGTTGTTCAGGCCGCATTCTTTCATAGGCTCAGTTGTATCTTTGCTCCGACAATTCAGTGATCAGAAGACACACCCTCAAAAGAGGAAAATGCCCCACAATTCAATACACTATTAATCCATTTTTATTCATGAGGATGTAGTCTATCAGTGCTTTAGTGTTATTTGGGTATGTGTACGAGGATCATTAAATAAGTTTCCAGACTTTTTTCGTATCGGCATTTTTATTGATAGTACACTCATATAACTCCAGTCTCCTTTGAACTAATCTCCTCCGGCTGCAATGCACTTGTTGTACCATTCCAACAACATCTGAAAGGCCCCATGGAAGTCCTCTTGTGTGAGCGGGTCAATGACCTTCATCACAACCTCTTTCATCTCCTCAATTTTTTGAGTATTTAGTATGACTCGACCTGGGATTGAATCCGGGTCTCCGGGGGCATTTGTAAACATACTTCCCACTAATCCAATGGGCTGGTTATATATATATACATATATATATATATATAGACATTTGGTTGGAGAGCATCATGGAGCTTTATAACTTAAATGGGTGGCCACTTAAAAACAAGTACTGTATGCAACCTGAAAACTAATGTAAAAGATTGACCTCAGCATAAAACGACCCAACAAGGGTTGACACGATGTAAAACCAGACATACCTATCTATCTATCTATCTATATACGAGGATAATTAAATAAGTTTCCAGACTTTTTTCGTATCAGCACTTTTATTGATAGTACACACATGAAACTCTAGTCCCCTTCAAAGTAATCACCTCCAGCTGCAATGCACTGTTGTGAGCGGGTCAGTGACCTTCGTCACAGCCTCTTTCATCTTCTCAATTGTCTCATAATGACAGCCTCTCAGCTTAGGGAATAACCAAAAGTCACAGAGACCAAGGTCTGGACTGGAGGCTGAGGAACTGTCTTGATGCCCACCTTGGTCAAATAGTCTGTCACAAGGATGGAGTTGTGGACTGGTGTATTGTCCGAGTGGAAATGCCACCGACCCGATTTGAAGAGTGCTGGCCTCTTCCCTAGGAATCTTTTCCTGAACTCCCTTAAAACCTCAACATAGTAACCCTAAACCTTTGGCCAATCAACTCTGGTGTATTGACTTCTTAACTCCTCCCACACCTCTCATCATCCCTCACAGACTCCCTGCCTTCCTTGAATCTCTTATGCCACTCAAAAACCGATGCTCGATTCATGCAAGATCTTCGAAAAGCAGTCTGAAGCAGTCCATACATTTCTGTGGCATTTTTTCCAAGTTTAAAACAGAATTTTATTGCATATCGTCCTTCTAAAGTGTCTTCACGTCCAAATTGCATTTTTGAAATTCACTAGCTCTGACAATCAGGCTTTAGTAGGGTGTATTCTAATTCCTGCTGTAGCTGTTCATTTGAACCTGAAATCATAAAAGTTGGTCAGTCATCTCATAAGATGTATAGCAATAACATACTGAATTTTCAAGAGTCTACATCAGTTTTAAATGCCGATACAAAAAGTCTGGAAACTTATTGAAGGCACCACAAATGTCCAAAGTTTTCCCTTTCTTTACTGAAATTTAGTATTAAGACATGCTAATCCATTTTCTTGTGGGAAGTCCATTAGGTGTTCCCCATTTCTGTTAGTCAAGTTATGTAAGCTGAATTTGTTGTTTACATTTTTACCTATTTGTACATTCATGTCTCCACCGATGATTAGAATGTTTTGTTTTGGGATGCTGTGAACAAGAGACGTTAGCTCATTACTGACGGTGTCAAGGTCTGTTTCATCACTAGCATTGGTAGGGCTGTAGCAGGAGATGATCGTCATACTGGGATTGCTGTTAAACATGGCTACCATCATCCTCGGTTGTATTTTCTCACTGTTAAATGATTTTAGGGCCTGTGGGCCAAGAAGCATACCTACATCTCTTACCATGGCATTAGCAGAGTTTTTCCCTGCAGATGCCAAGTCAAACACATATCCATTGCCAGTATCGTCGTATTTTATATCTTCTTCGCTATGATGGTACCGGTGTTCTTGAACACGTACTTTGTCTATGTTATGATCTGTCATCTACAGTCGTTGGCCTATTCTATTTAAAGTTCTAAAAAATGTTGTCTCTATTTGTATTGTGCTTTTACATTTAAGTAGTTTTTGGTTGTGTTTGAGTTCTGCACCTATATATATATATATATATATATACACACCTATAAGCAGGATGTAACACAAGGTCATTTTTAAAGTCAAGTTAAACAGGTTTGAAATCAGAGTTTTCTTTCTCCTAGACCGGTTTCCATACCAGTGTTAAAGAGTCCAATCTGCCCTACTATTTACCCATAGCTGGAGAGAGAATAATTGATTCATACCTTTCCCAACTGAAATATATGAAATGCAAACAGTCTCATCCAGGATTTGAATTCATTCCACCATGTCCATTTTCTGCGACACTAACCATTACACAATGAACCCCTCCTTTTGAGTATATACAGTGTACGGCAGAACTACTTCTCCCATTTTAAACTGTCTCCTGTGTAGTGCAATTTATCTGTGTTCGTGGTGTAATGGTTATTGTTGTAGGAAATGGACACAGCGACATGATTTCAAATCCTGGACGAGACTAGACTGATTGCATTTCACATAGCACTAATACCCTTGGAAAAGGTATGAATCCAATAATTCTCCCTCCAGCTATGGGTAAATAGTAGGACAGGCTAGGTTCTTCAGCCTTGGTGAGACAACTAGTCTAGGAGAAGGAAAACTCTGAATTCAAACCTGTTAAACTCCGCTTAAAAATTGACCTTGTGTCATATCCTGCCCGAGCGGAGGGGTTGGTAAATAAGGATATTTCCACAGAACTAATTTCTTAATTTCTTACAGATATAATCAGTTACGATGATGACTTGGACTGGTGCACACTGTGCATTTGCCGTTGAAATGCTTTTTAAAACTGGTGAATTTGTAATCGCTACCCAAAGAGCTTTTTGTGTTCATTCCATGTTACGTCAGAATGATGCTGTTCTCTATAAAAAAAAAAGTCAATATTGCTGGTGTAACATGAAATCAGCTGGAAAAAATCAGTGTAATACGTACAGATTCACCAGTCTTAAAAATATTTCAACAGCAAATGTGTAGTATGCACCAGTCCAAGTTCAATTTTTTAGCAGAATTTTTCTTCTCCCAGAGCCTAGTCTGTTGTTCTCTTTACCCATAGTTGAAACACAGATAGTTGGGTTTATACCTTTCTCCAGGATATTTGCTCTATGTAAAAATGCAAACTGCCTCACCCGGGATTGAACTCAAGTTGCCATATCCATTTCCTATAATGGTAACTACTGCTCAACAAATCTCTTGAGCTGTATTCCACTTAAATATTGTGATGGAGGGGTTGGGTAAATGCATGCACTCACTTGATTTTTTAGCTGATAGGAAGAGTTGAAGTGATGTGAGAAAGTTGCAAATCTGTAAATTATTAGTTTGTTTGATCAATTTTAATAGCATTTCAACCTGTCTTGGGTTATTTTATGCTTCACAGTATTTGTTGTATATTTCTATTTACATTTTTTGTGTAATTGTTTCTTAAGCATTTTTGCACATAGTTCTATGATATCAAGTATTCCTATCTAATACAAATAATTTGTACACAGTTCTATGATATCAAGTATTCCTATGTAATACAAATAATTTGCACACAGTTCTATGATATCAAGTATTCCTATCTAATACAAATAATTTGCACACAGTTCTATGATATCAAGTATTCCTATGTAATACAAATAATTTGCACACAGTTCTATGATATCAAGTATTCCTATCTAATACAAATAATTTGCACACAGTTCTATGATATCAAGTATTCCTATCTAATACAAATAATTTGTACACAGTTATATGATATCAAGTATTCCTATGTAATACAAATAATTTGCACACAGTTCTATGATATCAAGTATTCCTATCTAATACAAATAATTTGTACACAGTTATATGATATCAAGTATTCCTATCTAATACAAATAATTTGCACACAGTTCTATGATATCAAGTATTCCTATCTAATACAAATAATTTGCACACAGTTCTATGATATCAAGTATTCCTATCTAATACAAATAATTTGTACACAGTTATATGATATCAAGTATTCCTATCTAATTCTATTGGTTATATGCTTTCAACTGATCATTTCTCTTAAATTATAGTCATTTGTTTGCACACAGTTATATGGTTTCAAGTAACTATTCTTAGTAACCCTTACCCAGACCGGCCCATTGGCATAATGGTTAGAGTCTTTGACAATGGTCCCGGAGACCATGATTCAATCTCAGATCAAGTAATACTTTAGACTCTAAAAATGGTTCTTGATGCCTCCTTGCTTTACACACAGCATTATAAGGTATGGATCATGGGTGAATGGAGCAATCCAGGGAAAGGAGTAGTACCCTTGCCTACACCTCAGTGTAGTAACTATTGAAAAGGGAGCCTTCTGGTCACCCTCATTACTTACTATAATAGATCATTATCATCTCTTCACGCCATCAGCATGGATATCTTTGACTCTCTCTCACCACCCCTCCTATCGTCCATTGCCTCCAGGCAGGTCTTCAGGGCTACATCCCCTATCGGCACAGAGCTGCTCTATGTAGGTTCTAGCTGGTTGTCCAGCCTTTGATCATCCATGTGAGGGGATTCACAGTAGTACATCACTTATGAGCTCTGCCCTACTTCTCCAGCAGTGTCCCGCATATCTGGTTCGAATTTAATTAATAATGAATAATTTGTTCACAGTTTAATGGTTTCAAATATTCCTATCTAATACTAGTAATTATTTCTATCTAATGAAAGTCATTTGTTTGCACATGGTTATATGGTTTCAAATGTTCCTATCTAATATCAGTAAGTAAAGTTGGCAACCATACTCAACGGCGACCAGAAGGCTCCCTTTTCAATAGCTACTACACCGAAGTGCAGAGCAGGGCGCTACTCCTTTCCCTGGATTGCTCCACTTTACCCTTGATATGTACCGTATATTGCTGAGTGTTAAGCAAGGAGGTATCAAGTATCATTTTTAAAGTCTTTGGTATGACTCAAACTGGGATTGAACCCAGGTCTCCTGGACCATTGGCGAACACTCTATCTAATGATAAACTTTTGTTTGCACATGGTTATATGGTATCAAATATTCCTATCTAATACTAGTAATTATTTCTATCTAATGATGATTATTTGTTTGCGCATGGTTATATGGGTTCAAATAATAAACTTAGTAAAGTCTCTAAATTCTTTATGGAAACAACTAGATTTTGATGGTATCAAGTATTCCTATCAAATACAGATAATTTCCAAACTGATCTATTTTCCTCATAGGGGAAACCCTTACAGATACTGCTGCTTCTAGTCCAAGTGGACTTGGCAGTAATGACAATGAAGATGTACTTTACACTCCCCAGATCTTCAGAACAGGAGCCACAACATCAAATGCAATTTAGTGGTCACACCTTGGACACTTCTTTTGGGTGGGGTGCATTCACTTCTGTGCAAGGAATATTGTCAGTATATTCTAAGCCCTGCTGATAGCGCTTAATTTGTTTTAATAATTATTAGATGAGGTTTTATTCCCTCTTTGAAAAAGCAGCATTACTTTTGAGATGGCCTTGATATATTCACCTTGGCACAGTGCAGAATATAAAAGCTGAGTATTTGCATTTAAAATAAGCCCTTTTTTTTTTTTCAACACCAGCTTTGCCAGATTCCCTCGCCTCCTTTTCCTTCATGTTGCTTGGCTACTTCGTTACCATGGCTTCAGACAGGGTAGACCTCGGAATCTTCTTTGGATAATGCAAGCAGTCATAAACAACAACAGCCATCTAACAATTCTCCATGACAAGGTGTTGTTTGTACTCCAAAAATAGTCCGAGGCTGCTTGGTCTGTCAACTGGACAATCTCTTGGCTTGGCCACCAGCTTGGACAGATAGACCTGTGAGACAACTTGCTTGGGTGTGGTCCTCCCTGGGGATTTCATACAGCTTATGTATTAGGACATATCTCTTTTCTCTTCCTATCTATTTTGCAATTGTATATTTTATACTAAGTTATAGTTTGGCACAAGGCTGAATTTTTGGAGTACTTATAAGCAATAACTCTCATTCTCTTCTTTAATGTTTTTTCTTTCTTATCTCTCTCCCTCACTCTCTCTTTCTTTTTCTCTCTTCCTTTTCTTTCTGATCTCTTTTACTCTCAGCCCAGTCAGTTGGGACTATAGAATATGCTGACTGCATCTCTACAGAGGGGTAAGACCCAATCCCCTAGTGTCCTAGATATGATGCTAAATGTCATTTGGTGGTGAGGCTCTAGTCCTGAAGCTTTAGGGAATGTGGAGTACTCCTTCAGTGTCATTACTCCCAGGTCCACTCTGACCTGGTGTGATCGTACCTGTTAGGGTCCTATCTATGGTTCAAATAGAAATATGTAATCATTTTCTAAATTTGAAACCATTTAACTGTGTGCAAACAAAGGAGCGCACTGGCTTGTTTAAAAATGTTATCAATAAACTAATTGTTTACAAATCATGTTTAATACATATGTATAAACAGGATTTGACATTAAATAGCCTACAAGGGTTGATATGCCATAAAACATTGCCAACCACTCAACAACTCTTTCCCTTGCTCACTCTTTCTTTCTTTTTCTGTCTCTTTTTCGTTTCTCTTTTCTTTTTCTTTCTTTTTCCTCTTTCTCACTCTCTTTTTTTCCTTCTTATCACTTTTTTCCTTGGTCTCTCTTCTCTATCTTTTTGGTTCATTTCCTTTCTTTGTTGTATCACTTCCATGTACTTACTCTCTCTCTCTCTTTTGGGAGAGTCCGCATGCTGTAGTTGCTCACATGCTGAACTACAACATCTTAGTGATTTCATAATCCATTCACTTTCAGACTAATACCCTTAGGAAACTAAACCAAACTCTTTCTTTCTCTGTTTTCTCTTAATCTTTCTTTCACTTGCCCTTTCTCCCTTTTTTTTTTGTCTCTTTCTTAACACTTCACTCAATAAGTCCTAGGCCTAACTCATAAAGCAACTACTTTTTTGGCAAAATTCGACTTTATTCATCAACACAGTCTCCTTCTAGGGTGATACACTGATTCCAATGTTTCTCTAACAATTTGATGCCTTTTTTGGAGAACGATTTGTCTTTGGGTTATTTGTCGCTGCCTCCCACCAGACAGGACTTGACACAAGGTCAAAAGCCCGAAGGCCGATTTAAGAGAACGATTTGTCTTTGGCCTCCAAATAAAACCCAGTTTCTAATATCACTCCTTCATTGGAGCCAAATCTCTTTCCTTAGAGCATTCTTTTCAGATCTGCAAACAGCCAATAGTCACTGGGGGCCAGATCTGGAGAACAGAGTGAGTGCAGAAACAATTCAAAATGCAATTCATGTACTTTTGCCATTGTTGTGATAGGCTTGTGACACGGTGCACTGTCTTGATGAAAGAGCACTTTTTACTTCTTCATTTGTGGCCGGGTTTTTTTGCGATTTCTTCTTTCAAACACACCAATAATGCTATGTAATATTTCCTATTGATGGTTCTTCCTTTCTCAAGGTAAGCAATGAACAAAATACCTTGTGCATCCCGAAATACGGAGGCCAAAACCATGCCTGCTGATGTTTGCATCTTTGGTCGCTTTGGACGGCTTTTACCTATTGCTGTCTACTCAGCTGACTGCCTATTTGACTCTGAAGTGAAGTGGTTAATCCATGTTTCATCCATTATCACATATTTATGCAAAAACTCCTTTTTCTTGCATTGAAACAGTTGCAAACAATGCTCTGAATTGACTGTGAGCAAACGCAGCACCCACTTTGAACACAGCTTTCTCATTGAAAAATGTTCATGCAAAATGAATACACTGCCTAGAAGACTCACCAGGAGTGAAGGATGATATGGTTGGATGCCTGGGTAGCAAAAGAGTCTTCTCTTGGCTGGTTTACCTCTTCTCTTTGTGTTCTTTTCTAACCAACATCTTTCACCTGCTGCTATCCACTCAGCTGACACCCTATTTGACTCTGGAGTGAAGTGGTGGATCCAAGCTTCATCCATTGTCACATATTTATGCAAAAACTTCTTTTTGTTGTGTTGAAACAGTTACAAACAAAGCTCTGAATCATCAACGCGTTCTTGTTTTTGATCGACTGTGAGCAAACATGGCACCCATTTTGAACACAACTTTCTCATTGACAAATGTTCATGCAAAATGGTGAATACACTGCCTTCTGATATCTTCAACTCCTCTGCAATCTCACACAACTTCAATACACAATCAATCGGCCAAAACGAATTTGTGGAGTTTTTTGGTATTTTCCTGGACAACTGCCAAATTTGGGCAACCTGAACATTCAGCATCATTTGTGTCTGTACAACCGTGTTTAAACCAGAACAGTGTCTGAATAACACTTATCAAGCTATTGCTTTGCTTGAACAGTATTTTTTCCTATCAGAAAGCAATAATTTATCAACACACGAAATTCAATTATTCCATTGTTTTGAAAATTTGCATTAGTAGCTTCACTTAAATAACTGTAATTTGTAAACTAATCATCTGATTGGGCTCAAATTTTGACACGTGCCATTTGAAGGTTAAGTCTTTGTAAAAATCATATCCATTTTTTATTAATGATGCCATCTATATGTCACAGATCCAGGATTTATTGAGTGATGTGTTATCTTACTTTTACTCATCTTCTCTCTCTCTTTCTTTCTCTTCTTTCACTTGCCCTCTCTCTACTTTTTTTTGTCTTTCTTGCTTTTCTTAAATCTTGTAGAAAAGGGATTGAAACTGTATTCTTTAAAATTTTTTATAAAACTCTCGTTTTTTGGTTAATTTCTTGCACATATTGAAAAAAAATGATCTCAGTTTTTATTTTAACTAATTTTATTAATGTGAAAAAAAATCTTAGATCTTGTCAAAAAGTGAATATATTTTCATTATTTATATATTTTATGTTTTTTTTTTATTCATTTTGATTAAATTTACATCTTATGGAAAAGGCATCAAAGTTATATTATGTTTATATTTTTATAAAACACTTCTTTTTTTTTATTAATATTTAATAAATCTTAACTTTTGTAAAAAAAAAAAAAAATAAATGTTTTACATTCTTGGCCTATTTGCATTATGGTTAGAGTGTTCACTGATGGTCTGGGTAACCTGGGTTCAACCCCAGATCGAGTCATACCAAAGACTCAAAAAATGGTACTTGATGCCTCCTTGCTTAACACTCAGTATTATCAAGTATGGATCAGGGTAAGTAGAATGATCCGGTGAAAGGAGTAGCACCCTCCCCTACACTTCAGTGTCGTAGCTATTGAAAAGGGAGCCTTCTGGTTGCCCTCAACTATAGTTGGCCAACTGACATATTTTTTATTCATTTTGAATAAAGTTTTTATCTTGTAAAAAAGTGATCAAAATCATAGTTATATTATTTTTATATTTTCATGATTCACTTTTTTTTTTTCATTAACTTCCAATAAATCTTACAATTTTCATAAAGGGATTGTATTTCTTGTTTTCTTTTTGTTGGATTGTTTGGGGAGGAGGAACCTATAGGATCGGCTCTCTAAAAATTGTCAGCAAATGTTTATAAGCTTGCCGGTCATCACCAGCAGCAGATTAGCCAATCAATGGAGACTAAGGCATATATGAACAATGGCAAAATTACAAAGTCTAGACTTAATGCAGCCTTGTTACTTAGAAGAAGTATCTTTTGTGCTACTCAACTAAAAACAAGATGCCTACCCGAATTCCAATAGGTTATGGGCCCAGAGCAGCAAAACTTTTTTTAATGGCGAGGAATCCAAGTATGAGTTGTGGGAAGTGAAGTTCCTTGAACATCTTAGATTTCAAATTATACTGTCACCAATAGACCAGAGTGATGATATTGACTTCATAGAAAAGAATGCTCCCGTCTTCACTGAACTGATTCAGTATTTAGATGTTAAAAGTCTGTCATTGGTAATAAGAGATGCAGAAGACAAGGCAAGAAAAACTTTAACAATTTTAAGGGAACATTATCTATCAAAAAGAAAGCCGAAAGTTATTTCCCTCTATACAGAGCTAACAGAGAAGATTGGAATCAGAGTCTATTACGGACTATAAAACAAGGACAGAGAATATTTCTAACACTCTGAAGGAAGCTGGGGAAATTATAAACGACGGACTTCTGATTACTATGGTTTTCAAAGGATTACCTCCAAATTTTAAACCTTTTACAATGGTCATAACCCAGAAAGAGAAAACCTTGACTTTTTCTGAATTTAAAGTATGTTTAAGAAGTTATGAAGAAACAGAGCATATGTGTTCCCCACCTACCAGATGAATCTAACAATATAAAACAAATGAAGACGACATTTACAAAGAATAACCCAAGAAATAAGTACTCATTCTCACTATAATTATAAATCAACAAATAATAATTACAACAATTACCAGAAACCTCAGCATAGTAGAGAGGACTATAAAATTTCCCCCTCCGGGAAAGACAAATATTATTTGTTACGTTTGTAGGAGGAGACACAAAGCATTTGAATGTAAAAATCGAAGACAAAGTGATTTTCGTTATAAACCTATTCTAAAGGCCAAATCTATTTCTTTGCTTTAGGATATGATATTGTTTCAAACAAGACTAATTTATTAGTCAATTACAAGGCTACCAATCATGCAATAACTGATAAGTCAAAATTTATTAACATTGACCAAAATTTTGAACCAGGGAACAATTTCGTTGAATTGGCTGACAGGATCTGAGCAAATAACATAGTGCTGAAAAGAGGTGACACCTGCATTTATGTACTCAATAGCAAAAGACATATGTGTAGATTTATCTTAAAAAATGCTTTATAAATACCAACTTTTAAACAAAATATATTTTCAGTACAAGCGGCGACAAAAAATGGTGCGTACATAAGTTTTGAGCATAATAATTGCCTATTAATTTACCCTAATGGAGCAGTTTTCAACGTAACACAGAGAGGATGTTTGTATTATCTGAAAAATATTGTTTCTGCCAGAAATGCCACTTACGACTTACACACTTGGCATAAAACTTTAGGCCACTGTAATAAATCTGATATTAAAACGTTATCCAACTTAGTAAAAGGACTGAAGATAAAAGTAAGTAAGTAAAGTTGGCAACATTAGTCGGGGGGTGACCCGAAGACTCCCTTTTTTATAGCTACTAAACCGGGACATTGGCCCAGCGGTTAGAGTGTTCGCCAATGGCCTGGGAGACCTGGGTTCAATCCCAGGTCGAGTCATACCAAAGACTTTAAAAATGGTACTTGATACCACCTTGCTTAACACTCAGCATTATAAGGTACGGTTCAAGGGTAAAGTGGAGCAATCCTGGGAATGGAGTAGCGCCCTCCCCTACACCTTGGTGTAGTAGCTATCGAAAAAGGAGCCTTCGGGTCACCCTCGACTATGGTCGCTAACTTTACTTACTGGATTGCTTCACTTTACCCTTGATCCTTACCTTATAATGCTAAGTGTTAAGCAAGGCGGCATCAAGTACCATTTTTTGAGTCTTTGGTATGACTTGACATAGGATTGAACTCTGGTCTCCCAGAACACTCTACTCATTAAGCGAATGACCCAGTCTATGAAGAAAAAACTGACACCAAATTTTACTCTTAACTGTGATATATGCATTCAAGAGAAGATGTCTAATGATAGAAATAAGACTTTGGATTGCAAGGCAACAAAAATCCTAGCGCTTGTACACAGTGATTTAGTAGGCCCCATTCAACCCTTGGCAAAAAATGGTGATAAATTTGTAATTAATTTTATTGATGACTATTCTCGCCTTACAATGTTATATTTCTTAAAACACAAGTCTGATACTTTGCTCGCTACAATGAAATATCTTGCTGACATCACCCCTTACACCCATGAAAAATGTTTATGGATAGACAATGTAACGGAGTTCACTTCTGAACGTTTTCAAAGATTAGAATCAAACATGAGCAGTCAGCTCCTTATTCTCCATGTCATAATGGGACCACTGAATGGTCATAGTGAACTTTTTTTTTCTACGGCAAGGTGTCTCCTTATTGAATCAAAATTACCCCAAACTTGTGTGTTTACGCATTGATGGCTTCAGCGTATATTAGAAACCATTGTTAAAATAAAAACACAAGAAAAACCCCATATGAAAGTTTTACTGGTTCAAAACCAAACTTAAATAAGATGCATATTTTTGGTGCGACTTGTTTTTGTTATGTACAAAATAAAACAAAATTAGATCCTCATTGTGAAAAAGGGATCTTTGTCAGCTATGATAAACAAAGTCCAGCTTACTTGATTTATTTTCTGGAAACAACGGCTATCAAAAGAGTTAGTGATGTAAAATTCACCAACTCTTATGATAGCATACTTTTGAAACCAGATAATAACACCAAAAATCCAGAATCCTTAATCACATATGACATAGAACCAAAAGACAACATAACCATCAAAGAAAAGGGGCAAATAACCCATTATCCCATCCAACTGAGAAAAAAACCCGATTTTTTTGTAGTAGAAAACTTTGAATTTTGTGGGGTTGATTACCGTTGTAGTCTGCGTACAATTCCAATTACTCTGAGGCCGTAAACTCCCCAGATTCAAATAAATAGATTTTAGCAATGAGCAGAAAATTTGATTCCTTTGTAGAAAATAATACTTTTGAATGGCAGAAGGCTCCAAGAAATAAAAATATTGTCAGTCGTAGGTGGACTTTTACTATGAAAAGTAAAAGTAACGGAAGTCATGAGTATAAAGTTCGTTTCATGGCCAAAGGCTTCTCGCAAATATATAGCAAGGATTATAAAGAAACTTTTGCCATAACAACAATTATGGCTTCCATAAGGTTACTATTGCAAATAGCTGTCTATTACGACTTGTTAATTCATCATATGGATGTTAAGATGGATATTTAAATGCCCCCTTAGACTATGAAATATATGTTGAGCCACCAGAAGGCTTTAAAGTTAAGAAAGGGAATTATGTTTGGAAAATTAAAAAATCCCTATATGGGTTAAAACAGAGTGGTCGAACTTGGAATAAAATATTCCATACACAAAATTTTGAGCAGTCACCTGTGGACCCCTGCATATATGTTCAAAATGTCCACACTCAAATATCCATCATTTTATTGTGAGTAAACGATATATTAATTACCTCAAAAACTGAGGCACATCTTATGTAAATTAAGACAAGACTGAACTCAAGATTCAAAATGACTGATCTTGGGAAATTATCCTGGTTTTTATAAATACAATTTGAATGTGAAATAATACTATCAAAATGAATCAATCTTGATATCTCAAGAAGATATTATCAAAGTTCAGCATGGCAGATTGCAAACCACACTCAACTCCATGGCAAAAGGATATAACAAAAACAAGTGATGAAGTCGATTCAATAGAAAGCAAACCTTATTGTGAAATTATTGGCAGTCTAATATATATATATATATATATATATATAATGGTTGCAACAAGACCAAACATTTGTTATTCAGTAACTAGGTTGTCTTAAGACCTAGCAAAACCAAATTCTTTCTGATAATGAAGGCAAAACATGTCTTACATTATTTAAAAGGAACAATCTTTCAGTCACTAATATTTAAGAAATCGCAGAAACCCTTGAAATTAGAAGGATTTTGTGACTCAGATTGGGCTACTTAAGGTGACAGAAAAAGTGTGAGTGGATTTTACTTTAGATTGGCAGAAAATAACCCAATGATTTCATGGAAATCTAAAAATTAGAATTCATTCGGTTTGTCAACAAGTGAAATGGAATTTATCGCTATCTCATTAGCAAGCCAAGAAGCCCTGTATCTTAGAGCACTATTGAGAACTATGACGGAACTTGCGTCACTTAAAAACCCAACAACTATTCATTGTGATAATCAGTCCAGCATTGTTTTGGAAAAAAAACAGTCGTACATCAAAGATTGAAACATATTGATATATAAATTTCCGTTTATATGTGATGAAATAAATGAAGGGTCCATTCTTTTAGAATACATTGAAACAGGGAAAAATGTAGCCCTTTTCACAAAGCCAATGACTGGAATAAAATCAAACACTTTCAGAAAGAATATAGTTGTTAATTGATTCTTAACTTAGTAAATTAGGCATAAATAGCCCAGTCGACGGGGGCAGAAGAATACATCGACTGCATCTCAGCAGAGGGGTAAAACTCCCCCGAATGAGTGTCCAATAAACCAGCCAACTAATCCTTACAGAAAAAAAACAAAAACTAAATTTCTAATCATGTTTTTCTGTCAATTAAACAAAAATTGTATTAATACTAATAATTTTTTAAAAAAATCATTCACATTTTTTTTTTATTTTATTATGTATTTCTTTTAAAGGTGGAAAATTTCATTTTATACTTCCAAACAGTGGCGGAGGTGTTGGGTTGTTTTTGGGTGGGGAACCTATATGATTGGCCTTCTAAAACTTGACATTTATAAACTCACCAGTCAACACCAGCAGTAGATTAGCCAATCAGAAGAGACAAAGGCATATATGAACAAATTCCAAAAGTCTATACATAATGTTGCCTTGTTACTTAGAAGGCGTATCTTTTGTATCACTCAACTAAAAATAAGATGGCTACCCAAATTCCAATACTTTTCAGAGTTTTTTTTTTTTAATAACTTCCAATGAATATTGCATTAACACATATTTTAACAAATGATAACTTCCAATGAATATTGTTACTTAAATATTAAAATAAAAATTATGTTAAATAATAATAATAATATTAAGATATATATTAAACAAATATCAACTTCCAATAAATATTGTATTAACAACAAAAATTACATAAATCAAAAAGGGATTGTATTTCTAGTATATTTTTATAGTTTATTATAGTTTTTTTAAAGTAAATTTTACTTAAATCTTGAATCTTGCGAAATAGTGAATCTATTTAATCATTTTTATAGTTTATAGTTTCTTTTATTTTTATTATCTTAAATAAATCTTGAATCTTTTAAGATTATTATAATCCATTTTTTGTATTCGTTTCTATATTTTGTAGTTTATATTTATATTTTTTTTAATTATTAAAAAATGCATATAAGTAATTAAGTTGCAATTCTTTCCATTTACCAACCATTTTTCTTCTTTTGTTTCTAGTAATTATGACAAGTACCTGGTGAAAGCAATGCAGCTCCGACGTCTTATTAAAGATGACTTCCAGAAAGCATTTTCCAGTGGAATTGACGTACTTCTCACACCAACAACCCTGGGAGAAGCCCCTTTTTACCAGTGGTTTGCCAAACAGGACAATCGGACAAGGACTGCAGAGCAAGATGTTTACACTGTACCAATTAACCTGGCCGGTTTGTTATTTTTTTTTTTTTTTTTTAATCATCTCCTGTCAACCATTACACAGTAACAAAATTGAAGGATAGATTTGTTTTAAGGTTCTACTCCTGTCAAGTCTAACAACAGGTGTAACAGCTTTTCACTGTTACGGTTGTCTAGGTGATTCTCTTCCTCGAACTGTTAGTGAAGCTAAAAATACCCTGACTGTATCCCCTGTTGAAGGGTAAGACTCTCCTTCCCACCAAAAAATGGATTTCTTGTGTCTGACACTAAACTAAATCTGATTGTGAGGCTCCAGTTCTGGAGTTTATTTGAGTGTGGAGTGCCCCTTTATTACTGTCATTCCTAGGGTCCCATCTAAGAGTCAAATAAAAAAAAAACCACTTCAGAAACAATGACACAAATAATTGTGTAATATGAATGTACAATGAACGCAATTCCCTAACCTCTAGGCTTAAAATAACCCTAGATGGGTTGACATCCCATTAAAGTCTTTTCAACCAGTGATGACACCTTTTGTTAAGGTATCTGTTAGAAGAATATAAGAAGAAGAAGTAAGTATTTACCTGTGATAACACCTTTTGTTAAGATATCTGTTAGAATATAAGAAGTATGAATTTGCCTGTGATGACACTTTTTGTTAAGATATCTGATAAGAAGACGTATGTCTTTACTAGTGGTAACACCTTTTATTAAGATATCTGGTTGCAGAAAGAAGTATGTATTTACCTAACCCTTCCACCATAAGCAAGGTGTAAACATAAGGTCAATTTTTAAGCGAAAAAAAAGGGAATTTTCTTCAAAACCAATGATACTAGGATCTTATTATTTCAGTTTAACATTATACAATCAAAATGGATTGACAAATTTTGATACAGTCATCTTGGATGTGTTCGGTTTGCTGGGGGTTTAAGTTTGTATGAACTAACAGCAAAACATTGATCCTTAACTTTTACCATGGAAGATAAAATCGAAACCTATCTCCTCCTTCAATGCATAATATCTGCAAGCTTTAGCTGAAAATTCTTGAAATGAGTCCAGAAAAAATTGTTCTTCTATTTGAACATTTTATAAAAAGTTTAGAGTCAAATTAAAATATTCAAAAATTTGAACTGAGTATTAAGTGTTGCATGCTGGGAGAAGTAAAGGACGATAACACTCGTGTATCAAAATATAAATTTTTTCTTCTGTTTATTACAAAATAGTCAACATGGTTGCATGAAGAGAGAGTCATGACCACTAAGATTGAGATAGGGCATCTTTAGAGAGCCTTACTTCTTCACTTTGCCTCCACAAGACTGGCACAGGGTTGACAAGCATTTAATTATCTCTGCTTCTCTTACTTGCTTCTTTCACAGATGAGTGATACAGGGCCAACTCAAAACATTTAATCATCTCTCTTCTTTTCGGAGATTGCTATAGGACCAACTTAAACATTTAATCATCTTCATTTCTTCTTTGTGCTTCTTTAACAAGACTGGTACAGATCAATTCAATTACAGAGGACTTCTCTAAGTACTCCCATTCTCTTCTTGGATCATCCAAGACTTTGTGAGTTTTGTACATTTCAGACTTTTCTCTAATTTTCAATGCTGGGCTGTCTGCCTATGGTAGTATATTGTCACTCTTCTGTTGGCTCCCTCTTTCTTTCTTCTCCGGATTGAAATCTTCCATCATGATGTATTTTTCAGACACTTACGCACCTCAGGGTTACTCTTCCTTTCAACATACCACTCATCCACTTCACATGGTATTTCTGCTGCCTTTTGTTTACTTTAAGACACAGGTGCATCCTGTTTGATATCCATGTAACTTGAATAGCCTGTCAAAGGTCAAATGTGTAAAACTGTGTCTATTTCATATGACAATATCCTTTATACCATAGGGAGAAGTAGAGTCATGCCTTTTCTTGTATGTCAGTTTCATTTTCAGTGCTTACAATTCTTTATGATATATAAGCATCAAATAATATCATTATAGGGAGAATTAGATTCATGCCTTTCCCAACTGGTCAGTTATTCTGAGCTGACAACTCTATAAAATACAAAGGTCATTCGATAAATAAGAGAAATTTCAAAATAATGAACAATTTTTCTTTTAGAATTTTTTTCCATGAATGGATTGAATGGAATTGGTTTATTGAAAAATTATATCAATTTTGTAAAGATATTTGTTATAAGGCTATTTGAAATCACAGCAAATCAAACAGTGTGCCCCAGGCTTGAACAGAGGTCTGTTATAGAATAGTTGGTGGCTTAGAATTACCAACCATGTGAAATTTACAGAAAAATCTGTGATCTCTATGGAGTAGCATATTTCAATCAAAAAAATATTTACAATTGGGTTAAATATGGGTTTTCCACTCTGAGCCTAAGTTGAAAAGACAGTCTATGGAATAGAAATACATTGACTCTCCTGTAAAAAAAAATCTGGGCACTCCAATCAGTGAAGAAGGTCATGCTGACAGTCTTCTGAGACATGAAAGGACTCATCACTATTTATTTCCTTTGAAAAATCACAACTACAAACAGTGCCTCCAAATCCTTAGGTAAAATGTAAAATTCCCCTTATTTATTGAATGACCCTCATATAATTGCATCAAATAATTAATATCATTATATGTTGACTTGTTAGGAATATGAGGTTTGATTTGATGGCGCATCAATCATTGTGGGTCATTTCATACCAAATCCATTTTATACATATATATTAAATATATAATTTCTAAACGTATTTTGTTGATAAGATTTTTAAATGAGCCTGAACTCATTCTTTTTTTGCACACAATTAAATGGTTTCAAGTATTTCTATCTAATACAAATAATTCTATTTACTATTAATCATTTGTTTGCACATAGTTTAGTGCTTTCAAGTATTGCTATGTATCGCTAACAATTCAATTAAACAGCAGCCATTTATTTACACACAGTTAAATGATCGAAAAATTCTATTTTAAACAATTCAGTTTGGCATAAGTACAGTTTTTTGTTTACACAAAGTTAAATGATCAAACAGTTCTATTTCAAGCAATTCAGTTTAACATAAGTACAGGGTTTGAATGTCAAACAGTTCTATTCGACCCATAGATAGAACTCTTGGCCTAAGTGGACCTGGCAGCAATGACAATAAAGAGGTACTCAGCATTCCTGGAACCTCACCATCAGATTGTTTAATGCCATATCCTGGACACTCATTCGGGGTGTCTTACCCTCTCTGCAGATATACACTTGGTGTATTCTACAGCCGCCCCCTCCTACCAACATGGAAGGAATATTAGGATATTCTTTTTTATTACATCTAATGTAACTATAACCCAACAATAAGAAATGCACATAATTTTATAGCTATTGCCATTAAAAAGGAACTCAATCACTCAAATTTCAACCCTCAATGATATTGTTTACGTATCTCTTCATGCTAATACACTTGGAAAAGGCATGATTCTATTTTTTCTCTTCCAAGCAATGGATAAAAATCATTGGGCAACTGATCTAGGAGAAAGAAAACTCAGAATCTGTATTCCTCTTTGACCTGGTGTTGCATCCTGCATGTGGCGGAAGGGCTGAGTAAATGCATAAACCAAAAAACACCACATTGCAATGAGATTTTTATAGCACTTAACTCTCACTTAGAGAATAAAGCAATTTCCAGTTCAAAATGATAATCTTGTAGAGTCTGGATTTTCACTGAACATCACTTTGTTTTAAATCATCCAAATTCAACCGTTCTCCCTTTTCTTTCTTTTCTTACAATCAAAACAGATTGGTTTATTATTTATCTGAGGTGATGATTGGGTGTCAGACTCAAACACGTTTAAGTCTTCAGTTATTGATATAATAGATTCATCTGTCTTAGTCTGCTTATTTTTATATCAGTCTATCTTTCTATCTATCTATTTCTCTCATTTCTTTCTCTTTTTCTGCTTTCTATCTTTTCACTTGAAGTTTACAATAAGCCTCTGTTACCTTTCTCTCTTTCTTTCTTTTTCTATTTACTTTTTCTCTCTGACATTCTCCGAGTTCTTTTTCTTCCTTTTCTTATTTCACAATAAAAACGTTAGGGTTCTTTATTTATCTAAGGTGATACAAGACATAACATTCTAACACATTCATTTAGGCCTTTTTCTAACCATACGATAGATTTATCATTGGGTGTTTATTCTATCTATCTATCCCATTTCTTCCTCGATCTTCTCATCTTTTCCCTTAAAGTCGATGATAACCAGCTAATCAGCCAGGGCTGCAGAATACACCTGCTGCATCACTGCAGAGGAGTAAGACACCCCCTCCATCAATGAGTGTCCTGCATATGGCGCTAAACCTTCTGATGGTGTGCTTTAGAAATTTTTCTAGGTTTACTCTGACTCGAAGTAGTAGAACCTTTTAGGGTTTGATATATAGGGGTCAAATAAAAATATTTACTCATTAACTAGATATGAAATCATTTAACTGTGTGCAAACAAATAACTGGTGTCAAATGGAATTACTAGCATTACATAGCAATACTTGAAAGCATTTAACTTAGTGCAAAGAAAACTATTTGTGTTGGTAATTCTTGAAAGCATTTCAATGTGTGCAAAGAAAACTATTAGTGTTGGTAATACTTGAAAGCATTTCAATGTGTGCAAAGAAAACTATTAGTGTTGGCAATACTTGAAAGCATTTCAATGTGTGCAAAGAAAACTATTAGTGTTGGCAATACTTGAAAGCATTTCAATGTGTGCAAAGAAAACTGTTAGTGTTGGTAATACTTGAAAGCATTTCAATGTGTGCAAACGATAAATAACAATACATGAAACCATTTAATTTTGTACTGACAAATTCAAAAATAAAATTACCAACAAACTATTCACTTACAAATAACACACACACACACACACACACACACATATATATGATTTGGCATTAAATAACCATCAATGGTTGATATGCCATTAAACCAAATAACCTTCCTCTAAACCTTGACAATAAGCATCTGATGTATAGCATTATAATTTCTTATCTCTCTCTTCCTGTTCTTTCCTTCTTTTCTCTTATATTCACATTTCCCTCTGATGTATAACTTGTTCTTTTTCTTCCCTTTCAATCAAAATGAAATGGTCCGTTATTTATCTGATGATAGGGTGTTACGCTTAAACACATGTTCAAATCACATTCTGTTGATATTATAGATATAAAATTAGGTTTCTGTCTATCTATCTATCTATCCTTCCTTCCTTTCTTTTTTTTCCTTTCCATCATTCCTATTGAAATTGATGGTTTGATGGTTTCTTTGTTTAATGGCATATCAACCTTTGTAGGTTATTTAATACCAAAGCTATTCTCCTAGAAGAACAGTAGTGGTACTATTTAATCCATAGCTGGGAGGATAAGGGGGTTCATACCTTTCCCAAGGGTATATGCCCGAAAATGAATGTAATAGCGTGACTGGAGTATGAACTCACTTACTACAATCCCGCAGTCCATCGCTCTAACCATTACACCATGAGGACACCCCTATTGAAGTTGCAGATAAGCATCTGATTTATATAATTACTTCTTTCTTTCTCTTTTTCCTGCTCTTTCTTATATTTGCTTTCTTTTTCTCTTTCATTTATTGCTTGTTTGTTGGGGTTTTTTTTTTTCTTCTTTTCTGACAAGCAAAACAGAATGTCCCATAATTTATCTGTGGTGATGACGAGGTGTTTAAATCATGCATATTTATCAATATCTTCTCATTATTCACCAAATATCCATCGGTGCCATAAGAGCTTCATCAGTAAAATGTTTAATAATCTCAAACATTAACAACATGATTTGCAATTATCCACCTAATATTGAATTGGTTGGTTGTTTTGTTTTACAGCGTATCAACCTGTTTCGGGTCATTTAATGCTGAATTAAATTTCAAACTATTCAGTTTAGTATAAGTATTGTTTTTTGTTTGCACAGGTAAATATCAAAAGAGTTCTATTTCTAATAATTCAGTTTAGCATAAGCACAGTTTAGTTCTATTTGACCCATAGATCAGATCTTTCAGGTGCTACCACTCCTTGCCCATATGAACCTGGAAGTGATGACAATGAAGGGGTACTCCGCAATCTCAGAACCTCACCATCAGATTGTTTAGTGTCATATCCAGAACATTCGTTGGGAGGGGTCTTACCCCTCTACAGCAAAGCAATTGGTATATTCTACAGCCCCAGCTGACTGGGTAACCTAATATTGGAGGAGAACCAACGTCATTTACAAAGCTCTGAGTAATGTTTTGTTTAATCTTATTATAACTAGCAATATTTACCCATGTTATATACGGGTTACCTACTGGACCATTGGCCTAATGAGTAGAGTGTTCCCTAATGGTCCAGAAGACCAGGGTGTTCAATCCCAGATTGAGTCATACCAAAGACTCAAAAAATTGTACTTGATGCCGCCTTCCTTAACACTCAGCATTATAAGGGTAAAATGAAGCTATCCAGGTAAAGGAGTAGTGCCCTCCCCTACACCTCAGTGTAGTAGCTATTGAAAAGGGAGCCTTAGGGTCATCCTCGACTATGGTCGCTAACTTTACTTTTACTTCTGTACAGGTTTTATGGTCATTGATTTTCATGAAGTGCCTAATATTAAAATTGCATCTTCACTAGGATAAATCAAATGTTTTCCACTAGTTATGTAAAGCACAATTCAGCAGCAGCCTATTTATTGGCTGGGACTATTGAATTCACCAACTGCATCTCTGTATAGGGGTAAGACTTCCCCCTACACTCAACAAGTATCCTCGGTCCAGTCGGCTGGGGCTGTTGGATACACTGACTGTTTTTCTGCAGAGGGATATAACCTCTCCAACGAGTGTCCTGGATATGACACTAAACAATCTGATGGTGAGGTTCAAGTGATGCTGGAGCTTTGGGGAATGTGAAGTACCCCGTCATTGCCATCACTTCCAGATCCACTGTGGCCCGGAGTAGTAGTACCTGATAGGGTCCTGTCTGTGCGTCAAATAGAACTAAACTATGTACTTATGCTAAACTGAATTGCTTAAAGTAGGACAGTTTACTTATGCTAAACTGAATTGTTTGAAATAGAACTGTTTGACTAAACCGAATTGCTTAAAATAGAAATGTTTTTGACAATTAGACTGTATACTTATGCTAAACTAAATTGTTTGAAATAGAACTGTTTACCTGTATTAAAATGGATTTGGCATTAAATAACCTACAAAGGTTTATATGCCATAAAACCCAGACAAATTAAACAAGTGTCCAGGATATGATATTGAATAATCTGCTGGTAAGGCTCCAGCCCTGGAGCTTTGGGAAATACAAATACCCCTTCATTGTCATTGCATTCTGACCTGAAGTCGTAGCATCTGATAGGAACCTATCTATGGATCAAAAAGATCTGTTTGACATTTAAACTGTGTGCAAACAAGTGACTTTTGTTTAAAACAAATTGTTAGAAATAAAACTGTTTGACCATTTTACTGTGTGTAAACAAACAACTGATGTTTAATTAAAATATTAGTGATACATAGCAATACTTGGAACAATTCATTTGTGTGCTAATTAATGAGTAATGTTGAATAGTATTATTTGTATTGATTAGCAATTCTTGAAACTCTTTAACTGTGTGCCTAAATTGAATTGTTAATTATACATAGCCGTGCTTGAAACCATTTAACTGTGTGTCAACAATAATGATACTTATATGCTAACAAATTAGTTCTTACTCATTTAAATATAAGATTACCTATGAACTATTGACTTACAAATCATATGTTCAACCATTTAACTGTGTTCAACCAAATAACTTCTGGATCATTTAGAAATGTTATTAACAAACCATGCTTTTACCAATATATATAAAGAGGATTTGACATTAAATAACATACAAGGGTTGATATGCCTTGAAACCAAATCAATTTAGCATCTTCATATACTTTTGCCAAGGTCATGAAGATGATGACGCATACTGAACTGGGTGATTCCAAGCTCGCTGGATACTCTCCAAGTGATTCTCACAAGATTTGCTTCTATGACTTGAAGCACAGCCTCAGAATCCACAGTTTAAACCTACCTAATCTTGCTTGATCATCGAGGTTCTTGTAACCCGAATGGCAAAATTTCCTCAACCATCTGCTTACTGTACTGTGATCAAATGCACCTCCATCTTTTGTACAACAAATGTTTTCGGCTGTTTCCGCAGCATTGTGGCCCAGTTCAGACTTGTAAAGCATAAGTTCTTGAATTAAATTACATTGCACAATTATCAATGCACTTTTCAAATCATACAAGGAATGAAGCAATGCATAACATGTCAGCACACCAGCTACCATGGTACTACCAACAACAGCAGGAATGTAGCATGTGCTGCAAACAAGTATCTATGAAAATATTACAAAACTATGACATGCTAATAAGAATCCTTCCCTCCTTTCTTAATAGAAGCATCAACATAATCATGGACAGCTCTTAACTATGTAATTCTAATTAGAATCTTTCTCTCCTTCCTAAATAGATGCATCAATATCATCATGGATAGCTGTTAATTATGAAATGCTAATTAGAATCCTTCACTTCAGTCCAGATTTCAGCTAAATAATAATTTTCTCGGGCCTGCCTTCATACTGAACATGTATTTTTTTAATCATCCAAATTCTCAATAAATGGATATAAATATAAAATGCTGATTAGAATCCTTCACTCCTTTCTTAAAAGAAGCATCAACATAATCATGGACAGCTGTTAACCATGAAATTCTAATTAGAATCTTTCTCTCCTTCCTAAATAGACGCATCAATATCATCATGGACAGCTGTTAACTATGAAGTGCTAATCAGAATCCTCCTCTCCTTCTTCAATAGAAGCATCAATATCATCATGGACCACTGTTAACTATGAAATGCTAATTAGAATCCTTCACTTCAGTCCAAATTTCAGCTAAATAATGATTTTCTAGAGCCTCCCTTCGTACTGAACATGTTTTTTTTAATCATCCAAATTCTCAATAAATGGAAATAAATATAAAATGCTGATTAGAATCCTTCACTTCTTCCTAAATAGAAGCATCAATGTCATCATGGACATTTAACACCATATCAGTCGACTACATTTTTGTGTTTAAATATACTCCTTTTTCTTTGCCAAGAACAATAGATACTTCAACAAATGAAACGGCTTATTGCTTTTTTTCCCCCAACTCCTTCCCAACATTACTCACCCACAAGATAACAAAAGGATACTTTGCTTTTTTTGTTTCCCTCAGATAATCAGACTTTGTTTCCATGGTAACACCCTAGGGCTTACAATGACCGGGGAGTGACCATTGCTTTTGGCTAACTGTTAATCTATCGGATATGTGTTTGAGCCACTTTCTTTCTATTGGCTATTACTAGGCAGGTGTGTAGGGAGTTTTCTTTTTTTTTTTCTTGAGAGAAGGGGATTTTAATATTTTGAAAAGTGGGATTGTCATATTTTTTAGTGGGAGGATTGTAATATTTTGTAGGCCAGGATATAAAAACACTGGTATGAGATTGAATTTGGTTGTTGATTCAGAATATGTTAAAAATTGTAAATCACAGTGAGAAAACAGTTTACAAAAAAGTAAAAAAAGAAAGGATGTATTGAATTGTATTACTTTCTTAATATAAAGTGCATAAAATTGTGCACATATATATATATATATATAGTGTGACAAAAATACCTCCCACATTTTAAACTGTCACTTGTGTGGTACAAGTGAATTTAGACTAGTGCTAATGGTAGCTCCATCTAGCTAATGTCTAACTATTTTTTTCCCAGATATCAGTTAACCTCACGGCTTAGACTGGTGTATACCATTCATTTGCTATTGAAATGGG